>ML782897.1:278110-295010 GCA_009831015.1 Picea engelmannii | reverse complement strand
TAACCATGGGGGGGGGGTCCGAGTTGGTGGTATTCTCCTTGTTGGACCCTCATATGTGTCACCTTTCTATTAACTTGGACCCCCCTCACTCATTACCACTTACCTCCTCATACCCCCTCTGAGTAAACTGCCAAATCATTCATACATACCACCTCTATGGTCCAACGACATACTCCACTACCCGCTACACGTCACACTCCACTACCATGCTCTGCCTCTACACCCCACTACACTGCCTACATGTTTCACCCACGTCAACAGACCACCTCGGCAAGGACATGTGGTAGACCACATCAGTGAGTACATGTGGCATACCACGTTAGCAAGGACATGTGGCAGACCACGTCAGCGAGGACATGTAGCAGACCACATTAGCGAGGACATGTAGCAGACCACCTCAGCAAGGACTCTGCTTGTGAAAGACATGTAGAAGAGAGAAGAGGTGTTGATCCTCTCATCAGCGACACTGAGGGAAGGATGAGACACAGTGAACAACCTGAAGTGTAGAACAGTGAAGCAGTGAAGAGCATGTAGAGGCATAGTGTATAGCTAGGACATGGCGCACATGGTATAAAATGCAAAAGAAGAGAATGTGTGGGAAGGGAGTTGAGGAAGACACTGATGCAAGTAGAGAAAAGAAATGTAGAAGAACAACGATGAGAACTAGAAAGACATTGATAAACATAGTATCACTGTAATAAATTTGAGAAAGGAAATATGTATATTTCAGGGTGGTAGGGAGGTGCTAGAGAGGACTATTGTCCTCAAAGTTTCAAGTGGGTGCTTGAACACAGGGATTTGTAGGTTCCATCTGGTTGTAGCTAGAAAAACCAGGTTGGAAAGGTGGTGCAAGGGAGAACTATTGTTCTCTATTATATAGGTTGGTTCTTGTGTAATTGGAAGTTGGTGCTTCCATCCAGTTAGTGCTAGAACACTCAGGGAGTTGGTGCTTCCTTTTAGTGGGTGCTAAAGAAACCAAAGAGTTGGTGCTCTCAGCAAGTTGTTGCTTGTAAAACAAAGGTTGTAGCCTCAATAAGAGTTGGAGATCATAAGAATGATAATGTACATAAAATAAAGTTACTTATCATATCAAGAAGAAGAGGTTTTTCCTTTTATGGGTTTCCTCGGGAAATATCTTTCTCTATATGTTTCATGTGTGTGATTGATGTTGAACATTCTATTGCTTAGTTCCCTACTTTATTGTGATTATCATTGAGTTTTATGTAAAGAGTCTAAAATGGGCATAATTGTTTAAGAACAGTAACAACTGATCCACCCCCCCTCTCAGTTGTCCAACAATTGGTATCATTGTTGGTTCTTTTTATATAAGGGTAGATCCTAGATCTTAAACATGACTAGTCATGAAGGAACTTCAACCAACAAGGCCTCCCTGTTCAGTGGAACAAACTTTACCTTCTGAAAAGTTAGGATGAGAACCCACATAATGGCTTTAGGTGCAGATGTCTAGGATGTGGTAGAGACTGGTTATGTAAAACCAATTGTACTAGCTTCTAAGAATGACAAGCTAGAATTCAGATTTAACTCTAAGGCTATGAATGATATTTTGAGTGGGCTTGTAGAAACAAAACTTGTAAAAGCTACGCACTTAAAATATGCCAAAGAAATGTGAGACAAACTCATCAGTAGTTATGAAGGTAATGAGAAGGTAAAGGATGCCAAGATTCAAACCTATAGATTATAGTATGAACAACTAAATATGAAAGAGGATGAGACTGTTGGGAAGTACTTTCTGAGAGTTGAAGAACAAGTAATTGCAATGATAGGACTTGGTGAAAAAATTGAGGATCTCGCTTTAGTTCAGAAAATTTTGAGATCTCTCCCAGATAGGTTCAACCCAAAAGTCTCTGCTATAGAAGAAATTAATGACATAAAAGCTCTGTCTATTGACCAAATCCTAGGAACTTTGACTACCTATGAAATGAGGATAGGTAAATATAAACCCACCTCTAGAGAAGCATAATTTATAGCAGATAATAACGAGGATTATGAGCCTGATGAAATTGAATAAAAAATTTGTGAGAAGACTAAAGAAAGGATCAGGCAAGTACCAAGTCAAAATTCCCATCAAATTATTTAACTGTGGAAAGATAGGCCACTTTTCTTCTAAGTGTCCACACAAGAAATAGGACTAGAAATCTAAAGGTTAAAAGAAGTACAAACCCAAGAGATTTGGTAAAAAGAAAAGTCTATATGTAAACAATGACGACTCTTCAGAGGACACAGATAATGAATCTTCCTATGAAGATAAGATTAATGACTTTATTCTTATGGGCAAAGATGATTATTATAATAAAGGCACGGGAAGTGATGTTGACAATGAAGAAGTTGTGGTTGAATTGGAAGGAGAACTGATAAGTTCTCTAGAAGAAATTTCCAAACTCAGATCTAAGAAGAAAAAGAAAAAAAATTTGTTGATACAGTTCAAGAAAGACAATAAAGGACCCGATGAATGCTTTTCCCTGCTAAAAGTGGAATTAGAAGAGGCAAAGAAAATATAGGACATTCTGAAACAACAGTTATCAGAGAAGAAGCCAAGATGTGAAGCCTTGGAAGAAGAGGTAGTAAAAACCATAAAAGAGATGGATAAGTTTAAAGTCTTGTATCTCCAAAATCTTCCAAGCATTAAATCCACAACAGAACTTAATGACACTTTGAGCAAACAAAGATCTCCTCTTTTGAAGACTGGTTTAGGTTATGTAAATGGTTCAAGCAACAAATATCCAAAAAGCAAAGAGCTAGTAAAGATGATCAAGTTACAAGTTAGCAAAGAATCAGACCATGAGAGTACTTTGTCACCAAAAGCTAATAAAGATAAGATGATCCATGATAAAAAACAAACAAATTAGAATATGGAGCAACAAATGTCAAGAAGAAGGCCATCCTTTAGGTACCAAAATTTCTTCTATGGCTATTTTTTTTATTGTTCTAATTTTGGTCATAAGATTGCAAATTGACAAATTAAGTTTAGAGACATGCATTTGGGGAGGTCAAGAAATAAACAATATTTACAAAATAGAAATAAGCATCCAATGAATATAAAACTTAGCACCAATCACTTTGACCTATTGAACAATGAGTTTGAATGTTATAATTGTCATAACTTTGGCCAGAAAGTTGCAAACTACCATCTGAAGAAGTACAAGGTAGATCCAAGGATAAATCCTTTAGCTATAAATGATAGCACATGGAAGAAGAAATATAGTGAAAAATGTGGTTTAGTACTTTCAACTCAAAAACAAAAAATCCCCTGGTATATAGACAGTGGATGTTCCAAGCACATGATTGGAGACAAGCATAAGTTTTTGTCTATAAGTAAAAGAAAAATAGGAAATGTAACCTTTGGAAGTGATGAATGAGGTAAAATCAAGGGTAAATGGATGGTGAGTTTGAGTAATGGTAAAGGAAAAGCCCGAGATGTTCTTCTTGTAGATGGGTTGAAACATAATTTGCTCAGTGTAAGTCAAATGTGTGACAGAGGATGTGAAGTGGTGTTCACTTTCAAGAATTGTAAGATTAAATATGTAAATTTAGGTCAAGTGGTGGCTAAAGGAATATGGATTGAAAATAATGTATATGTGATGAAAGAAGATAAAGAAGAGTGTCATCTAAGAAAACATGATGAAAGTTGGTTATGGCGTAGGAGACTTGGACATCTAAACTTTGACCACTTAATCAAGATAAAAAATACTGAGGCAGTAAAAGATCTTCTAATAATATCAAAGCCACAAGACTGTATGTGTAAACCCTACCAAGTAGGAAAGCTAACCAGGACACAGTTTAAATCCAAGAGCTCTACTTCAATAGAGAAACCACTCCTATTAGTTCATATGGATTTATGTGGACCATCAAGAAAGGAAGGCACAGGGAAGGAAAACTGCTTTATGTTGATCATTGATGATTACTCCATACTTACTTGGGTTTATTTTCTCAAAGAAAAAGATGAAGCATTTGAGAAATTTAAAATATTCAAGGCTTTAACTGAGAATCAAATAGGAAAGAGGTTAAAGGCAGTAAGATCAGACATAGGAGGAGAATTTATGTTAAGTGATTTCAAGGAATTCTGTGATAAACATGGGATCAAGAGAGAATACACAATCCCATCAAATCCATGACAAAATGGAGTAGTTGAGAGACAAAACAAAATAGTTCAACAAATGGCTAGGTCAATGATGAATGAGAAGAACATTGGTCAAACTTACTAGGTAGAAGCAATACACACAACAATCCATATTCTCAACAAATCCCACCTCCACATAGTGACAATACACCTTATGAATTGTGGTATGCAAGACCTGCCTCAATCAAACACTTCAAATTCTTTGGTAGTAAGTTCTACATAATAAATAATAATGAAAACCTGGGCAAGTATGATAACAGGGTTGATGAAGGCATCTTCTTAGGATATGCTACCAATAGTAAAGGATATAGATGCTTTAATAAACAATTGCATAAATTAGTTGATTGCATTGATTTAAAGGTTGATGAAGGAGTTCCAGTAAGAGAGGTGAGAAATATTGAGTCTACTACAAAGGACACAGCTGAAACTGAAGATGAATAAGTCCAAGAATCAGATGGAGAAGAGACACCCAGACAAGAAGAGTTAGGACAACAATCAACATCAAATCCTTCCTCCAGAATTACTCAAAAGAATCATCCTGAAAGTAAGATAATTGGTAAGAAAGACAAAGGTGTACAAACCAGGAGAAGTATAACTAAAGACACTGAGCAATCACATGTGGCCTTCATATCCATAGTATAACCCAAGAACTTCAATGAAGCCAGTGAAGATGTAAATTGGTTAAAATAAATGAATGAGGAACTGGACAAGATTGAAAAGAATGACACTTGGGAACTCGTACCTAGGCCAACAAATAAAAATGTAATAGGATCCAAATGGGTTTACAAAAATAAGATGAATTATCAAGGAAATATTGTAATAAATAAGGCTATGTTGGTCTGCAAAGGATATGCTCAAATAGAAGGACTGGAATTTGATGAAACATTTGCACCTGTAGCAAGATTAGAAGCTATTAGAATGTTTCTTGCATATTCTTGTCATAAACAATTTAAAGTTTATCAAATGGATGTCAATTCATCTTTTCTAAATGGAGACCTTAAAGAAGAAGTCTATATGGAACAACTAGAAGGTTTCCAACTGTCAGATAACCCTGACTTTGTCTGCAAGATGAAGAAAGCCTTGTATGGGTTGAAACAAGATCCTTGTGCCTGGTATTACAGACTAGATAAGTATCTTCAAGACAAAGGGTTCAAGAGAGGAACAATTGACAACAATCTGTATATCAAAATAGACGGTGATGATTTTCTCATTGTGATGGTCTATGTAGATGACATCATCTTCAGAACCAATAATGCTTGATTGGTACAATTGTTTACTTTTGCCATGCAGACTGAATTTGAAATGTCTATGATAGGGAAACTATCTTTTGTCCTTAGTCTACAAATTACTCAAACGTATGAAGGATTATGTCTTTCTCAGGAGAAATATCTAAGAGAAATGTTGAAAAGGTTTCAAATGGAAGATTCCACACCTATGAGCGCACCTATGGTCACTGGATGAAAATTAATAAAGGATGATGACTCACCTGTTGTTGATCATATTTCATATAGGTTTATGATAGGAAACCTATTGTACATGAAAACATCCCATCCAGACATAATGCATGTTGTTGGAATGGTAGGAAGGTATGAGGCTACACCTAAACATAGTCATTTGTTAGCTGTCAAAAGAATATTCAAATACTTGAAAGAAACAATGGAATATGGCCTATGGTATCCTAGGAATCATAATTTTCAACTATCAGTCTATTCAAATGTTGATTTGGATAACTGCATGGATGAAAGGAAAAGAATGAGTGGAGGTGCATTCTTCTTAGGAGATTCCCTTGTATCATGGTTGAGAAAGAAGCAAGGTTTATTTTCCTTATCAATAACAGAAGTTGAATACATTACAACTACCACTTTTTGTACCCGACTATTGTGGATGATTCAAACACTTGTAGACTTGGAGGTAAAATATACTACACCGATCCCAATTCATTGTGATAATACCAGTGCAATCAGTGTGACAAAGAACCATGTATTTCACTCCAAGACCAAGCATATACCCATCAAGTATCACTTCCTAAGAGAACAACTGATCAACATTATTGTTTCTTTGCATTATATTCCATCCAAAGATTAGATTGTTGATATCTTCACTAAACCACTTGCAAATGCTTAGTTTGAGTATCTACACCAAAAGTTGGGTGTGACCCTATTATCAACCTAAGAGAGTCCATCCTATCAGAGGGAGTATGTGTTGGTTGAATATTTGATACCTCCAAAAAGTACTGAAACAACTTAGGGGGAGAAGGGAGAAAAGGAGTGGTCTAGATTCTACAACTGGAGGTCTCTTGATGCTACAACTAGAGGTCCAAGAAGAATAGTGCAGTTGTTTAAGGGTTTCCATCAATGCCAAAGGGGGTGATTGTTGGCATGATTTACAGGAAAGTGTGTGCTTTTCATTGATGGCAATAACAGTAGCATCGATGGAAAATAGGAAAAGGAATCAAGCTCAAGAGGAATAACGTAGAGTTGCACACAGAGCACAAGAGAGAAATAGTGGTCGTGGATCGATCACTGTGAAGAATCTGGACCGTTAGATCAGAGTACAAACAAGAGGAATGAGTGAACAAGAGTGTAACAGATCCCATCTATTGGATCTGAGCACAAAGGACCAACAACCGTTAGATCAAGTGGATTTGCGAGGAGGTTACCATCATGGATGATTTTAGGGGCTAAATTTCGCTCATGGGCTAATTTTCCAAGGTTTTTCCAAAAATGAGATTCTCTATTTTAAAAATGATCTGTCCAAATTCTATAGGATAAAATTATTTTACCTTAAAAATCACCAAAAATTTATAAAAACTATATAAAATCCTTACAAATTTGAATATTTTTACAAAATTATCGCCAAACATTTATAGTTGACATATGAAGGATTAGTAAGATCCACCAAGGTTTCTACATTTTAAAATAAATTTCTATCCTTAAAATCATTCTTGGTTACCATTCAGGGAATCTCACTTTGGAAGAATTGGCAACTTGAAAGTTGAATTACCCGTCAGCCATCATATCAAACGCGAATTTTCATCAGTCATTGGATCATTCTAAGTGGAAGGATATGATAAGCTAGAAGAGATGCATCGCAGACAGATCGGGTCATTGATCTAAGATTTGGATCCAACGAACGTCATTCATTTTGGGTATAAATATGTGAGGAGGTTAAGCTTCAGAGAAATCACTTCAAGATTTTAATTTTGAGATTTGAAATCCCCGAAGTTCGAAGACCCAGAGAGTCGAAATGAATCCTCGACCATTGGATCATCTAAAGTAAACTTCAGCCATTAGATTAGTCTAACGTGGAAGGACAGGATAAGGTAAATGGCGTGTTAATCTTAGCGACCAAGAATCAGAGACTCAAATCTATGGTCACAAGGGAATATATGACCCCCTGAGATTTTTTATTTTAACCATGTGGGGGGTGGTCTGAATTGGTGGTATTCTCCATGTGGGACCCTCAAATGTGTCACCTTTCTGTTAACTCGGACCCCCCTCACTAATTACCACTTACTGCCTCATACAACCTTCGAGTAAACCACCAAACTATTCATACATACCACCTTCACGGTCCAACGCCATACTCCACTACCCTCTACACGTCACACTCCACTACTACACTCTACCTCCACACTCCACTACAATACCTACATGCTTCACCCACATCAACATACCACCTTGGCAAGGACATGTGGCAGACCACGTAAGTGAGGACATGCAAAAATCCACGTCAGCGAGGACATGTGGCAGACCACGTCAGTGAAGACATGTAGCAGACCACCTCAACAAGGACATGAACCGTCCGATCTGAAAGATCAATTCAAGTGTATTCTCAATCGTTGATCATAGAACAATGAAAGGATGAGTGCGAAGAATAAATCTGAATCGTCCATTCAGGAGCACTGTCAAGATCATGAGATCAACGATACCATCGCATTGCATGGCAATAACATGCTTGGGTCTTAATTTTTCTGAGTGGGCCGCAATCGAAACCATGGTTTTGGAGAAAGGACACATGGAGGCTCGTAGTGAATTGCGGGGCGAAAAGTGGGTTTCCCTCAAACCACCTATGGACGTGCCTGAAATCACGTGGTCACGTGAATCTCATAGCCTAAGTTCATATCATGAAAAAGGTGCTAGTGCTCACTAAACTGAGATCGGGAAGTGCCTTTTGAATAGGGGTTTGGTCACATCCGGTGGTCACGTGAAGGAAGGAGCTTAGAAGCCAAAGAAGCCAAATATGAATGACTGTAATTGACAGAGAATATGAATAGTTTCAACTGCCAGAGAAGCCAAAGAATCTCATGAAAATGACCAGTGATGATGAACACACTCAACATAACCGCTAGAGAAAATTAAGAGTTGTGATGATGATGATGTAGAGGACTTGACATGTGAAAGACATGCAGGACAGAGAAGAGGTATTGATCCTCTCATCAGTGAGAATGAGGGTAGGATGAGACACAGTGAACAACCTGAAGTGTAGAAAAATGAAGCAGTGAAGAGTATGAAGAGGCATAGTGTCTAGTTGGATATGGTGCACAGATTATAAAATGAAAAAGAAAAGAATGTGAAGGAAGGGAGTTGAGGAAGAATCTGATGCAGGTAGAGAAGAGTAGTGTAGCCGAACAGTGATGAGAAATGGTAAGACATTGATAAACACAGTATCAATGTAATAAATTTGAGAAAGAAAATATTTATATTTCAAGGTGGTAGGGAGGTGCTAGGGAGGACTATTGTCCTCAGAGTTTCAAGTGGGTGCTTGAACACTGGTATTTGTAGCTTCCATCTAGTTACAGCTAGAAAAACCAGGGTGGTAGGTTGGTGCAAGGGATAACTATTTTTCTCTATTATACAAGTTGGTTCCTGTGTTATTGGAAGTTGGTGCTTCCATCCAGTTGGTGCTGGAATACTCAAGGAGTTGGTGCTTCCTACTAGTGGGTGCTAGAGAAACCAGAGAGTTGGTGCTCTCAACAAGTTGCTTCTTGTAAAACAGAGGTTGTAGCCTCAAGAAGAGTTGGAGATCATAAAAATGATAATGTACAGAAAATAAATATTACATGTCATATCAAGAAGAAGAGGTTTTTCCCTTTATGGGTTTCCTCAGAAAATATTTGTCTCTATATGTTTCATGTGTGTGATTGATGTTGAAAATTCTATTGCTTACTTCCTTGCTTTATTGTGATTGTCATTGAGTGTTCTATAAAGAGTCTAAAATGGGAATAATTATTTAGGTATGGTAACAACTGATTCAACCCCCCTATTAGTTTTCCAACAAAACCTTTAGGCCTAATCTCGTTGATCACATGAGAACAATCATCCCTCAAATGCATCTGCGAAGACATGGATTTATCAGAGCCACTGGAGGGTGAGGAAGGGGAAGAAATGGATTTTCCTTTGTTAGGAGCATGGTGGGCCTCGGTTTTCAATCTATTGCTAGCATGGGAGGACTGCACTGGTGGTGGACAGGTGTAGCTTAAACAATTTGGTTAATAAGCGGGGGAGCAGGTAAGGACAAACTGGACTAGCCAGGATGTTGGGAGACTGTTGGTTGGACAATCTCTTTCCATCCGTCATTTTTGGGAACCTTGGGTTGCAATGAAACATGAGAATACCTAGGGATTGTGGAGCTTGGAAAGGAGGCCTTTCAGGCCTAGGTTGGAGCACTCCTTGCCGAATCCAATTGAAAAATCTATCCTGAAACAACTGGCCTAACTCTTGTGAGTCAGTGTCAAAATGTATGGAGAATCTTGGCCTTGTTAGGCCTCTATTCCAATTACCCCTCCCTCAATTTCCTGTTCCATGGCTACTTCGACTGAAGAAGCACATTCTTGCATGCATGATTGATTAGAAAATGTTCCTTTACAACCATACATGGCAACTTCTTAAAAATATGAGATATACTTTGGCTCAACAAAATACCAGATTCATGCAATCCAATCCATATAAAAAAAATTATTGTTGTCAATGAGCAGGGGGTGAACAAAAGGTCATGTGATATGCGAGGGGTTTGTATTGAGAGAAACATGATATAATGAGGGGGAAAAGAAACATAGTTACTACTCAAAGAAAACACACAATCAATTGTAATGCAAACTAAAGAAAATATCACTATGACCAAACCAAGAAACTGTGACTTAAAACTGCTTCAATACAAAATTCTTCTTGATTGTAATTAAATTTTAGAACAGGGAGTGAAAAATGAATATGGGAAGGTGATGGGGTTGTAATTAGAGAAAAGTGAGATAATGGTAGGGAAAGAGAGAGGATATTGTTCATAAAATTAATTAAGTAATCCATAAAACCATTATGTAAAAGGAAATAACACCAACCAAATCATCATTGTGATCAAATAATCAAATACTATGTAAAATATTCAATCATTTATTGATCCAGATTATTTTCGACACGAAATGAGAACGGAGATATAATACATAAATGCACAGAGATATCACATATATTCAATAATATAACATAAATGTATCAGAGACGCAACCATAAACATGGATATACAGTAATACATGATTTCTATTAATGAAAGAAATGTACAGAGACTGTAAAAATACAGAGTGAAAGACTCGCTAGAATGGTGGCAGCTTATCTCTAAGAAGAGATGTGATGGCTACTTGCATTCGAAAGAAGATGATTCCAATGAGGTTCTAAAGGAATTTTTACAATAAACAGGAATGCAAAAAACCCTCAACATCCAAAATCCTAACCCTAGGAGATGAAGCGCCAAAAGTCATGTGGGCCCCGTTTGGGTAAGTTGATGCATCAACTTCCTGGGGTCGTAACTTTTGCATACAATCTTCATTTTAGACGTATGATAGCCCATTGGAAAGGTATCATTGAGGAGATTAATTTTTGGGGTGCAATCATCCCTTCATATATCATTGAGAAGATCGATCCCAAAAATCCTTCATTTAGGCTCTCAAAATGGCCCCAAAAGTTAAAAACTGCTAAAAATAGTAAATTGCCAAAATTGCCAGAAAACTATTTTGAGCTAGTTGGAAAAGGTGGGTGGAAAACGATATCCACCTGGATCAATTATGTACATTAAAATTCTCACTATTTGTAATCAAATATTTAACAAAGTGTCATCAAAACATGACAGTATGCATTCCACAACAACCTGTAGAGGAGCTTTGTTTCTTCTCATTTATCCATTTAATATCTTAAAACAATTCTCAAATGAATGATAGACACTTATTTCCACTCCATTCAACATCAAAATCAACCACCTTCCATCAACACAAACATAAAATCATGCCCGATTTTATCCCTCAAATCCATTTAACAAACCAATTGTAATGAGACCATACTGCCACTACACCTGTTCCTATCTCTATTAAGATGTATGATATTCATTAAACATACATAATAGAAAATCAAACACAACAATCCATATTTTAATTGCAAACATCTTGACTTGCCATTAAACACACAGAAAATAATCACCATTACCATTCATACTATGCTAGACCATTCGACAAAATACAGAGTATCTTTGTGACTGTACAGATTCCACTACTTTGAATTTAAACATCCACAATGTTGGGCTATCAATTAATATAACGAGGTAGCAATAGTAAGCTTGATATCATCTCATAATTTGATCAAATTTGCAGCAAAACCATGTTGTTTAAAACCCCGTGACCATCTCTGATGGTGCAATCAATAATATCCATAGCATATACAGTGGATGGCCATACCATAATCACCATGATTGCAACACCCCCATGGAAATTTAAAAATGCACAGTCATAAAAACTATCAAATCTACATAAAATGTTGTAGGATCCCCACACATACTGATGCATTACGCACGAAGCATCGTTGTGAATTAATCAATTGTAACTAATTTTGGGTTAACAATTCAACAATTACAATCTAAGGGATAACGACTGTGCATTCACTCCAACTTTTCAATCAACAAAATTACCATGCTAAGTTTGTCATAATAACCAATGCAGTGGCTAAATACCAAAACTAACACCACTATCAACATAATCAACAGAGATGAGCCAGAAATAGAAAAATTTCAACCATACACCAACCACTCATAGCAACCAATAGTATACCCAACAGGCCATAACGATTCCCTCCATAAAAAACCAGGCTTGAGAATCAAGGTTTCACTATGTGGACCAACATAGGGAACTAGAATCGACTCCCACCATCATGTGAGAACCTCCAAGACCAATGGTGCACACACACGGTATACCAGAAATGATTTTGTAGACAGGGTGATAATTACTGTGATAGGAGAGATTATGAACAGAGGAGCAAGGTTCCATTTTGGCCTTGTAACAACTTGGCTCTCCTAGCCAACCAACTAACAACGATGAGATGAAACAGAGCTGAGAAGAAGAAATATAACCCATTGAGCAACCTTAGTAGCATGAACAACCCATACCCAAGCGAAACAATGTGCAGTGACACAAGGCATTTCAAAATCAGTAAACCCCATAACAACAAAATAATAGGTATGGGATACAAATGCGTGGAGGTAGACAACTACTCTAGGCCAATTGAAACCCTCCAACTAAAATTAGCAAGGATGACATGGAGCCTTTATGGTTTCTAACACTCATAATGACCATTAACACTGTGACTTCAACCATTATTGCAATGAAAACCATCAACGATTCATTCCAGAAAAATATCACAAATTTACATAGTTACCATACTTAAAGAAAGAACAGACCCATACATTCTGAGCTAATATCTATTTCATAACCAAAGATGATTCATGGATGGTGAAAATGCATACATGTAACCAAAATCACCTTAAAACGCGAGTTGGCCGAGTGGTTCTTCCTCTGGTTGAAAGTCGAAGCCTAACCACAAAAAACATAGTTGAAAAATAGCCCAACTAGGGTGGCGACCAATGGAAGGAGTAAGGGTGACGTGTATTAAATGCATGCCGCGTCCACCTTCCAGTAATTTAATTTATTAGTACACACCAACCCATTAATCCATTAACCATTCAATTAAAGTATGCATGGTTTAATCTATCACTTGTCAAACACGCCACCCACATCATATCTTACCATTTCCAACTATACGATAATGCATATTAACCATGTCTTTGTATAACCCAACAAATCACATAGCTATTAAATTGTTAGCTAGGATTATCAATAATCATTTCAATTTCAATGCATGTAGAGTAGTATATTATCATAGTCTAGTTCCCTCCTTTTGCATTTATTTACATTGCTTGTATTTCTTTCCCAATGTTCTTATATAGTATTACTAACATGCCTCTTATGCAGGTGTCCCAGTAATGGATCCAAGAAAAGATAGAAATGATAACAATGAATAACATAGGTCGTCGTAGCATAAAATTTGAGCCTAGAGCAGCAAAAAAAACACATAACATGTCTTATCCATAATTCAATTGTCATGATTAGAACCAACACATAGTAGGCCTTATCCATATTCAATAAAACTAAGATTTCACCAACCATGTAGGCAATCTCGAACCACAACATAACCATGAAATAAGAACCAGATTTGATTTCCAATCTACAAGGGGGTCCCACCTACTAGTATCATTTATCTTGCTAGCTTATAATAATAGGCTCTAGCAATACTTTGTAGGCAAAATCCCATTGTGATTTTAATCGCCAATAGTGTGCACATTTTTGGAATGTGTGTATGTTTTTAGAATTCGTGTGCATTCCTAGAATGTGCATCCATTCCCAGAACTAAAAATAATTGGTAGGACTGAAATGTTCCACTGATGTGTTTGCTAAGTTGGTTACTTCATATTCAACTTCAACGTGACAAACCTGGTAGTTTGAGTTACAAAAAAAAGAAACCTCCATTTTTATCAATCTCTTTCAATGTCTATATTTTTCATATGATTTTTAAATGGTGTTGTCTAACTGTTCTACGAAATGTTTTTTTTTGCCGGAATCCAGCGACATAAACAAGCACAAAATCACTATTCTGTGTTGTTTAAAATCCATTTTTGAATGCAGAAATGGATTCAACATGCTGAAAACACCTTGGGGCACTCAAATTATATAGAAACAATCACTCAAATCTATAGATCTAACAATTTCTCCCCAGATTTCGGGCAAATGTACCAAGAAAATATCATTGAAGAAAAGTCATTTCATAGAACATTTAGAATACAAATGTTTAAATAGGCTATACAAATCTGTTGGCAAATATTTAACAGACAGTGAATAGCATGAGTACAGGAATAATGTATAGAGGATTGTTGGCATGTTTTACAGGCAGCGTATACTTGTCATTGATGGAAAGTACAATAGTGATGATGGCTTGAGTATAGCAGCGATGATCAGTAGTGCAGTGATAATCAGGGAAGAGCAAAAATCGTGTTCGTTGGATCTCTCTCTGAATTCCTGATGGCCATCAGATCTGAATAAGAGCATGCTAAAGAGGTAGGCCCATAAGGTTTGAGAAGCATTTATGTTCATTGGATCCTCTCCAAATTCCCGATAGAACGAGGGTCGTCAGATCTGAATGTAGACAAGAAGAGCGCACTGTAGAGGAGGACAGATCTCAGACGTTAGATCCAAGTGCAAGACCTGAACATCGTTGGATGAAGGAGAACCTGCACGCTCTTTAAAGTACAAGGAGAAGTGGGCATACAAAATTTCGAAAGAAGGACGATCGTCCATTTACGGGTAGGACATGTGGGGATAGATCGTTAGTTCACTAACTATAGAGTCAAAGGAACGATGTTGCCTAACCTCTCGAAATCGCGATATGCGAAATCACAATTTAATCTCAGCCGTCATATTAAGGTTGAATCTAAACCGTTGATTCAAGTCCATGTCGGAATTTTGGGGATCGAGAGTTGGAGATGTCAAGTAATATCATCCACAGGAATCTCAATTTCACGATATGCGAAGTTGCGATTAAATCATAGTCATTGAATCAAGCTCAGATCTGGACCATTGATCTAACTCCATATCGGAGTTTCGGGGATCGCAACATGGAGAGGCAAGAAAAAAATGCAACAAGAATGCCAAAATCACGATTCAATCACAGTCGTTGAATCAAGATCAGATATGGACCGTTGATCCAACTTCATATCGGAGTTTCGTGAATCGCGACATGGAGAGACAAAAGAAACAATTCAACAAGAATTTTGAAATCGCGATATGAGAAATCCCGATTTAATCGCAGCCATTGAATCAAGATTGAATCTGGACCGTTGATTCTAGTCCTTATCGGAGTTTCATGAATCGCAACATCAAGAAGAAAAGAAACAATGCAACAAGAATTCTGAAATCGCGATATGTGAAATTGCAATTTAATCGCAGCCATTGAATCAAGATTGAATTTGGACCATTGATCTAAGTCCATTTCGTGGTTTTGAGGATCGAGTGTTGGAGATGTCAAAGAATATTAACATCAAGAATCCTGATATCACGATATACGAAATCGTGATGTAATTGCAACCGTCAGATCAAGATGTGATCTGGACCATTGATACGACTCCATTACGGAGTTTCGTGGATCGGGAATTTGAAGTGACAAAAACAATGAACATCAAGAGTGTCGAAATCACGATGTGTGAAATCATGACTAAATCTGAACCATCAGATCAAGTGTTGATTTGAGGGTTGTTGTTCTCTCTCACAGTTAACTCATCAATTCGAATTTGATAGCGAAACGGACTCATGATTGTCGATTAGTTGGTGTTTCAGTTGCTGAGACAGTTGTCTTCCTTTTACCTAAGGAGATGGGAAGTTGAAACACCATGAGTGTGTATAAAATAAAATGGGACAGACAACGTGTTGTTGGTTGTTCAGCATGAGAAATGAATAAAACTGTAAGAAAGGGAAAATCAGATAGCGCAGAGTGAGATGGAGAATATGCATAGTGTGAGATGAAACTCAGGGAAGAGTAACAGATGATGAAGAAAAATTGAAGCTAATCATAATGACAGAAGAAGTTTATGTAGAGAAGACTTGATGAATAGACAGAGAAAGAAATGAATTACAAAACAGTTAGAAGATGACCCGATTTACAGAACAAAGAAAGATTGGTAAGAATTGATTTATCTGTGTAGTTGAATGTTTATTTGTTCATTGATGTCATAGGGAGGTTGGGAGGTGCTCGGGAGGACTGTTTTCCTCAAAGGTTCAAGTGAGAGCTTGAACACAGGATGTTGTAGCTTCCATCTGGTTGCAGCCAGAGAAACCAGGGTGGCAAGGTGGTGCAAGGGAGAACACGTGTTCTCTGTTATACAGGTCAGAGCCTATGTAACTGGAAGTTGGTGCTTCCATCTAGTTGGTGCTGGAACATTAAGGGAGTTGATGCTTCCTTCTAGTGGGTGCTAGAGAAACCAGAGAGTTGGTGCTCTCAAACAAGTTGTAGCTTGTAAAACAGAGGTAGCAACCTCACATTGATTTGGTGCTCAATTATAGATGATGTATAGAACTTAAAAGACTGCCTATCATTTCGAAGAAGAAGAGGTTTTCTCCCTTTATGGGTTTCCTCATGAAAAATCTGTCTCTGTGTATACCTTATGTGTGACTGATGCTCTTTACGTTTACTGTCCATATGTTGTATATTGTTGATGATCACTTGAAGAAAAATTAATAATGTTTTAATAGACTTAAATTGTTTAATATCAATAACAACTGATTCACCCCCCCCCTCTCAGTTGTCTTAGTAATTTAAGCAATTGGTATCAGAGCAGGTTCCTTTTATTCAAAGGTAGATCTGTAAGCTTAAACATGACAAGTCATGAAGGGACTTCAGCCTCTAA
>ML782897.1:254021-278010 GCA_009831015.1 Picea engelmannii | reverse complement strand
AATTACTTTATGTTGATTATTGATGACTATTCTAGACTAACTTGGGTTTCCTTTTTGAAAGAAAAATCTGAAGCATTTGAAAAATTCAAAGTATTTAAGGCTCTGACTGAGAATCAAACAGGAAAAAGATTAAAGGTAGTAAGGTCTGATAGAGGAGGAGAGTTTAGTTCTAGGAACTTCAAAGAGTTATGTGATAAACATGGGATCAAAAGAGAGTACACAATTCCAATGACTCCACAGCAAAATGGAGTTGTTGAGACGTAGAATAGGTCAGTACAGCAAATGGCAAGACCAATGATGAATGAAAGGAACATACCTCAGACATTTTGGGTGGAAGCAATTCATACAACTGTTCATATCCTTAACAAAGCTCATCTCAGACCACATAGTGACAAGACCCCTTATGAACTTTGGTTTGGAAGACCTACTTCAATCAAGCATTTTAAAGTTTTCGGGAGTACATGTTATATCAAGAACAATGATGAAACTATTGGAAAATATGATGATAGGTCTGATGAAGGTATCTTCTTGGGCTATGCTACAAATAGTAAAGGGTACAGATGCTACAATAAGAGACTGCACAAACTAGTTGATTGTATAGATATAAAAGTTGATGAAGAAATCCTAGTCAGAAATGTAAGCAGTGTTGAACCAAGAACAAAAGATATAGTTGAAGATGAAGATAAACAAGTCCAAGGATCAGAAAGAGAAGAGTCTGGATCAGATGAAGATATGAATATTCAAACTGACACAAATAAGCAGAAAGAAGCAAAATCACCTCTCAGAATTATTAGAAAGAATCATCCTGAAAATTAGATAATTGTGGATATAAATGAAGGAGTTCAGACAAGAAGGAAATTGATTAAAGACTCAAAACAATCTCATGTTGCCTTTTTATCTATGACTGAACCTAAATTTTTTGAGGAAGCTAGTCAGGAAGATAATTGGATTAGAGAAATGAATGAAGAGCTTGATTAGATTGAGAGGAACAATACTTGGGAGCTTATCCCTAGACCTGAAGATAAGAATGTAATAGGTTCCAAATGGGTGTTCAAGAATAAAATGAATGAAAAAGGACAAGTTGTTAGAAATAAAGCCGGATTGGTCTATAAGGGATATGCACAAGTTGAAGGTCGGGACTTTGATGAAACTTTTGCACCAGTGGCAAGATTGGAAGCTATCATAATATTTCTTGCATATTCATGTCATAAGAACTTCAAAGTTTATCAGATGGATGTTAAGTCAACATTTCTTAATGGAGATCTAAAGGAAGAAGTATATATGGAGCAACCTGAAGGATTCTCATTGATAGATAATCCTAATTATGTTTGTAAGCTGAAGAAGACCTTATATGGACTAAAACAAGCACCACGAGCTTGGTATTATAGACTGGACAAATTTCTACAAGAAAAATGGTTCAAGAAAGGTACTGTTGACAGTAACCTTTACATTAAGTCTGAAGGTGATAATTTACTAGTTGTTTTGGTTTATGTAGATGATATTATTTTTGGCTGTACTAATGAATCATCTGTCAAGTGGTTTGCTAATTCTATGCAAACAGAATTTGAAATGTCCATGATAGGAGAACTGTCATATTTTCTTGGCTTACAAGTAAAACAAAGCTCTGCAGGAATTTTTATTTCTCAAGAAAAATATTTGAAAGAGATGTTGAAGAAATTTCAGATGGAATATTCCTCTACAGTTATCACACCTATGGTGGTTGGTTGCAAGCTGAGTAAATATTATATCTCACCTGATGTTGATCAAAGGACATGTCGCTCTATGATAGGCAGTCTTCTGTACATCACAACATCTCGTCCTCATATAATGCAAGCTGTTGGAATGGTAGGTTGTTTTCAGTCTGCTCCTAAACAAATTCATTTGGTAGCTATCAAAAGGATATTTAAATACTTGAAGGGAACAATGACTTATGGTCTGTGGTATCCTAGAAATCAGAATTTCCAGTTAACTACTTATTCAGATGCAGACTAGGCAAACTGTGTTTATGAGAGAAAAAGCACCAGTGGAGGAGCATTCTTTTTGGGTGACTCATTAGTTGCATGGCTTAGTAAAAAGCAAGGATCCATTTCATTATCCACTACAGAGGAAAATACATTGCTGCTACTACTTGTTGCACACAAATTTTATGGATGATACAAACTCTTGCAGATTTGAAGGTAACTTACACTGATCCTATTCCAATTTATTGTGATAACACCAGTCCCATTAATGTCTCCAAAAATCCTGTTCTTCATTCCAAGACTAAGCATATTCCAATAAAGTACCATTTTCTCAGAGAACAAGTTACAAACAGAATTGTTCAGTTGAATTATATTCCTTCCAAAGAACAGATGGTTGATATATTTACTAAACCATTAGCAGTGACCCCTTTTGGATATCTTCATCAAAAATTGGGGGTTATAATTACTTTTGTCTAATCTGTTCACCTGGTCAGGGGGAGTACTTATTGAATATCTGGGGTATTTCAAAAAATCTTATAGTTGACAGGGGGAGTATGTTTTTACAACAAGATCAGGGGAAGAATGTTTCTTCTTTGACATTGATGTCAAAGGGGGAGAAAAGAGTTCATGAGGAGAGTCAGTCGATTCTGAATGCATGTGGGTGCTTGTATTTCCATCAATGCCAAAGGGGGAGATTGTTGGCAAATATTTAATAGAAAGTGAATGGCATGAGTACAAGAAGAATGTACAAGGGATTGTTGGCATGTTTTACAGGCAGCGTATACTTGTCATTGATGGCAAGTACAGTAGCGATGATGGCTTGAGTACAACAGTGATGATCAGTGGTGCAGTGATAATTGGGGAAGAGAAACAACCATGTTCGTTGGATCTCTCTCTGAATTCTCGATGGCTGTCAGATCTGAATAAGAGCATGCTGAAGAGGTAGGCCCGTAAGGTTTGAGAAGCATTTCTGTTTGTTGGATCCTCTTCAAATTCCCGATAGAACAAGGGTCATCAGATCTGAATGTAGAAAAGAAGAGTGCACTGTAGCGGAGGACATATCTCAGACGTTAGATCCAAGCGTAGGACCCGACCATCGTTGGATCAAGGAGAACCTACACGCTCTTTAAAGTACAAGGAGAAGTGGGCGTACACAATTCCAAAAGAAGGAGGACCATCCATTTACGGGTAGGACACGTGGGGATAGACCGTCAGTTCACTGACTGGAGAGTCAAACGAACGATGTTCCCTAACCTCTCGAAATTGTGATTTAATCTCAGCCGTCAGATTAAGGTTGAATTTGGACCGTTGATTCCAGTCCATGTCAGAATTTCGGGGATCGAGAGTTGGAGATGTCAAGTAATATCATCCATAGGAATCCCGATTTCGCGATATGCGAATTGTGATTCAATCACATCCATTGAATCAAGATCAGATATGGACCATCGATCTAACTCCATATCAGAGTTTCGGGGATCGCAACATGGAGAGGCAAGAAAACAATGCAACAAGAATGCCGAAATCACGATATGCGAAATCATGATTCAATCACAGTTGTTGAATCAAGATTATATCTGGACCATTGATCCAACTCCATATCGGAGTTTCGCGAATCGCGACATGGAGAGACAAAAGAAACAATGCAACAAGAATTTTGAAATTGCGATATGAAAAATCCCAATTTAATCGCAACCATTGAATCAATATTGAATCTGGACCGTTGATTCCAGTCCTTATCGGAGTTTTGTGAATCGCAACATCAAGAGGAAAATAAACAATGCAACAAGAATTACAAAATTGCGATATGTGAAATTGCGATTTAATCGCAACCATTGAATCAAGATTGAATCTGAACCGTTGATGCAAGTCCATTTCGGGGTTTCAAGGATCGAGTGTTGGAGATGTCAAAGAATATTAACATTAAGAGTATCGATATCATGATATGTGAAATTGCGATGTAATTGCAACTGTCAGATCAAGATGTGATCTAGACCGTTGATACGACTCCATTACAGAGTTCCGTGGATCGGGAATTTGAAGTGACAAAAACACTGAACGTCAAGAGTGTCGAAATCGTGATGTGTGAAATCTCGACTGAATCTGAACCATCAAATCAAGTGTTGATTGGAGGGTTACTGTTCTCTCTCACAGTTAACTCCTCAATTTCGAATCTGTTAGCAAAATAGACTCATGATTACCGATTAGTTGGTGTTTCAGTTGTTGAGACAGTTGTCTTCCTTTTGCCTAAGGAGATGGGAAGTTGAACTTCCATGAGTGTGCATCAAAGAAAATGGGACAGACAACATGTTGTTGGTTGTTCAGCATGAGAAATGAATAAAACTGTAAGAAAGGGCAAATCAGATAGCGCAGAGTGAGATGGAGAATATGCACAGTGTGAGATGAAACTCAGGGAAGAGTAACTCATGATGAAGAAAACTTGAAGCTGAGTAGAATGACAGAAGACGTTGATGCAGAGAAGACCTGTTGAACTGACAGAGGAAGAAATGAATTGCAGAATAGTTAGAAGATGACCAGATTTACAGAACAAAGAAAGATTGGTAAGAATTGATTTATCTGTGTAGTTGAATGTTTATTTGTTCATTTATTTCATAGGGAGGTTGGGAGGTGCTCAGGAGGACTGTTGTCCTCAGAGGTTCAAGTGAGAGTTTGAACATAGGAAGTTGTAGCTTCCATCTGGTTGCAGCCAGAGAAACCAGGGTGGTGCAAGGGAGAACAAGTGTTCTCTGTTATACAGGTTGGAGCCGGTGTAACTGGAAGTTGGTGCTTCCATCTAGTTTGTGCTGGAACATTAAGGGAGTTGGTGCTTCCTTCTAGTGGATGCTAGAGAAACCATAGAGTTGGTTCTCTCAAACAAGTTGTAGCTTGCAAAACATAGGTAGCAGCCTCACATTGAGTTGGTGCTCAATTATAGATGATGTACAGAACTTAAAAGACTTCCTATCATTTTGAAGAAGGAGAGGTTTTCTCCCTTTATGGGTTTCCTCTTGAAAAATTTGTCTCTGTGTATACTTTATGTGTGATTGATTCTCTTTACGTTTATTGTCCATATGTTGTATACTATTGATGATCACTTGAAGAAAAATTAATAATGTTTTAATAGACTTAAATTGTTTAAGCTCAATAACACCTGATTCACCCCCCCCCCCCTCAGTTGTCTTATTAATTTCAACAAAATCCATCATTGATGAAAATACACACAGATATACAAATCCAACTATGCAGATTCCAAACATATAATTTCGTAAAAAAATAATGTTGATCGTTATTCTTAATTTATTTTTTCTTGACATATACCATAATTTTAGAACACAATGATCTTTCTTTCCTACTATAATTTTTTACTGTCTTACCAATTTAAAAAAATAAAAATTATAACACACTACTATAAATTGAGATCTTTCAAAGAAATTCCATCATTCAGGTACTCAACCTTGAATGTGTGTATTAGATTTTGTAGGAAAAGTAACCTACCACTTTAAAAAATAAAAGAATTTTACATAGTCACTCAAAACTTCATAAATTGAAGTTATATATTTCAAAAAATAATTTGATCTCCTATATTTTATGTTCTTACACCATACCATATTCAAATTAGTTGTGAAAGTTCCTTAAGTCATCGGGCTCTAAGTCAACAATTTTTTTTTTCCATATTTGCATTAGCAAGTCTAATGCATCATGAAAGAACATCATTAGCTTGCCATGTTTACTTCCTAAAGCCAATGGCTGGGAAACATAGTCAAGCTATCTAAGTAGAAAAAAAGGGTTATATTCGGTTGTAGCTTAATGTTATCTAGTTTAAATGTGGGTGTCCATCGCACCAACACATTATACAAAAATTATTGATATAGTGGAAGGATATGAAACTAGAGGATGCCACATGGGAACCAACTAATTTCTTGCAATTTTTTCCAATCTCTAATTTTGATTGAAGGGAGGGGGGGGGCGAATTTTAGTGTTCCACCATAAATCCTCTATTTAGTGGTACTTAGGTTGTTAATTAATGTAAAGTGACCATCCTCATTAAATAAGACCCATAAGTGAAAATGTGTGTTGTACAATTCTCAATTGCGGCATAATTTTCTCAACATGTTGTCAGCTACGTGTGGGTGTTTCTTATTTTATAAAGGACTTTGTGCTTCACAGTGACCAATTTTTTCATATTAGATGTTGTGTTCTAGGAGGAAAAGACACCTGTTAGGTGTATTTATTTTGATCACTATTTATGCGTATTTGAAGGAGTGATGATCCTCTCCTTTCTAGCTTGGTGTTTTGGGGATCTCCTTGTGCCCCTTCATATAAGATATGCCTCTATCTTCTCACTCATTTTATTGAGTCTATTTAACTTGAATTCAGCATAAGAGTGGTGAAATCCATATCCACACTAATGTTGTACATGGTTCTCTCATCCATATGACATTGGAGCAAGGTAAAGCAAGGTGAGATGGCCTCTCAAAGGATGGGCTATGGATTATCCCTCGATTATACAAATAAATAACACACTATCCAATTTTTTCTTAGAATTATACTAATATATCCTAATATCTCCCATAATAAACTTATGCTCACTAGTCATATGCTATGCATTAATAATTTTCCTGTTATTATCAAACTTCCATAACATTGATGCAAGCTCAATGTATTTCTATAAACACTTTTCTATGTAGTGACAATCCACTTCCCATGTATTATCAACATCCATGATCCCACCTAAGAGTCATAAGAGTGGTGAAATCCACATAAGAATGGTGGAATCCATATTCACACTAATGTTGTACATGGTTCTTTCATCCACAAGACATTTGAGCAAGGTGAGATCACCTCTCAAAGGATGGGCTATGGATTCTCCCTCCATTATACAAATAAATAACACATTATCCACTTTTTTCTTAGAAGTATACTAATATCTCCTAATATCTCCCATAATAAATTTATGTTGACTAGTCATATGCTATGCATTAATACTTTTCCTGTTATTATCAAACTTCCATAACATTGATGAAAACTCAATGTATTTCTATAAACACTTTTCTATGTAATGACAATCCACTTCCCATATATTATCAACATCCATGATCCCACATAAGAGTCATAAGAGTGGTGAAATCCAGTGAAATCCATATTCACACTAATGTTGTACATGGTTCTCTCATCCACAAGACATTGGAGCAAGGTGAGATCACTTCTCAAAGTATGGCTATGGCTTCTCCCTCCAATCTACAAATAAATAACACATTATCCACTTTTTCCTTCTATGTATACTAATATCTCTCATAATAAAATTATGCTCACTATGCATATGCTATGCATTAATACTTTTCCTGTCATTATCAAACTTCCATAACATTGATGCAAGCTCAATGATAACTCCATATTTTTGTAAACAATTTTCTACGTAGTGACAATCCACTTTCCATATATTGTTAACATCCATGATCCCACACTTCTATGCAATGTTCATTGTGTGTAACCTAGTTTCTTCACGTCTATGCAATGTTCGTTGTGTGTATGCGTTTTGACTTATCATGAGTTACATGGTTGGATTCCTCTAATTTCTATACATCTTCTATGCATTATTAAATCCATTTTTCACAATAGGATAAAGGATCAACACTTTGCCTCTCTTATGACTCCCTCTCCTTGAGTAATTTCATCCATGTATCTCTCAGTTGTCTCCCTCAGTTAGAGGCCACTAACTCATGCCTCTCTTATCCAACAAAAGAGTCCACCTCCTTACTATGTATGGTAAGTGTTTCGGGATGACGTGCATTCCAAAATCAATGGAGGTTAACAAAATTTTTGAATTTTTATTTTATACTCGCAGAGTGGATACTAGCACCCACAACCTCAAGGATGGGTGGCTTAGCTTGATTCTATCATTGGATAGTGTCAATGCAAGATTAGAAAACAAGCTAAGCCACCTAATTGTCAAAATTAGATAAGGGTATTTGAAAAAATTCATACAATTTGTGGCTTCACTTCAGACACGATAATAAAACGATAATTCCCAACAAGGAACGACACTGCAGAGATTGTAGGTTAAAATTTCGAAAGGCCATATACGTGACAATAACTTAATTGTAGATGTGGAAAAGTTAATCTAGCAAAGTTAGTCATTTGATTTTTTGATTGGGTTTTCTAATAATTTGAATCTACAATCGTGTTAAAAATGGGGTAACATTAAGTACTATGCAATAAGTCAATCATTATCTTACTATATGGTGCATCCTATCAGTTAGATATTTACTATTCACCATAAAACAAATAAGATGCCCCAGGCAAACAAATAGGATACACCAGAAAATGAGCCAATAATTGATTCATTGCATGGTGCTTAATGAATTTCATATAAAATCCTAACTCTACCTTAAAAAATAATTTCCTAAGTAATTTCACTTGCAAGGTAAAAAATGACACCATCCTAGCTCCACTTTAAAAAACATTGTCATACGTACTTTCAAGAAAGGTTAAAAATGACATCATCCTAGCTCCACTTTAAAAAATATTTTCCTAAGTACTTTCAAGGAGTAATTTATTGGTTTAATTTGAATTGATAATGACCAGTTAGCTGGCCACAACGTGTCTCACGCACAATAAGTAACGAGTAACAAGGTGCTCTATAAATCAGGTGATTAGATATTTACAAGTATTTTCGATGTGTGCACGTGTGTAACAATGGAAGACTAGAAAACATGTTTTGACCACTAATATAAAATAATCATCCACACAATCTCAGGGCATTGATAATGGTTAGTTGGTCGACTCCATCTACTCTGCTCCACTACCTCTCTCTTCTATTCAACTAGCATACCTTGAAGCAAGGAAAGAGAATGCTGAAGTGAATGTGAGTGGTTATATGGTGTGGTTTTCTGGATGGTCCATCAGTAACCAATAGAGGAACCATTTAACATGTTTCATGTGTTTCTTATTCATTTGTATGTGGATGTTAGTCATGCTTTTAGTACCAATCAAAAAGGAAGTTTCATCTAATTAATCATTCATTAATGGGTATCTTATGGGAGGACTTGATAGAGAGGTGGTGATATATAAAGGGAATATCTTGAGAACTAATGGATTAGGAGGGAATGGAAAGTCATTGTTACATATTTGGATATCATTATGAGTAATTGATACAACTCAATTATAGGTGGAAAAACATTCCATCATATGAGATTGATAGGCCACATTCCAAAAAAATTAAAAAAGGTATTCCCCATAATTAAAGGTATCCAAACAATTTATTATGCCAATTTTGTTTGGTTGGAATTCTAGTTTGAAGCAGAAACCTCAAAAGCGTGGTGTCAAATTCAGGTGATGAGTATTTTAATATTTAGGTCAGCGAATTTTTTTTGGTTATAATATTTTATTACGATGGCTAGTTAAATACATAAGAAGACATTTATCTGATTTGTTATCACTCTTTTTTTTATTGTAGGGAACACCTTATTCCTCTCATTGCAATAAAAACTTGCAATAAGTTTATTGTCTATAAAAAAAAATTGCAATGCAACATTACAAAGCAGTAAGAGGTTAATGGCAAAGAAACTGCCTTGTAAAATATAGAATATTCTCAATATGGAAATACTTAATAGTCGATTACCTTGTAAAAGAAAACGAAAACAACTTTTTGGCCAAAGGTATGGAAGAAGGTGGTTTAGTCTTCAACTACATGGAATATGCGATCCACTTTTTCAGTACTGCCAAAATTTATGTAATCAACTCAAATCCCCTCAGCATAGTCACAAGATAGCTATAGAGAGAGATCACAACAAGGTTTCTTTGTCAAAGAAAAGGGTCGATAGGAGTACATACTCAATGATTATCAGGTTACTATCAAAAGGGCTTTCCTTGAATCATCTTTATTTTTTATTTTATGTATTTTCTCTTTTTGGTATTAGAAATATGTCAGGCTAATATAGTATGTTCTAGTACTTGACCTTCCATTTGAAATACGTTTTTGAAAACAATGGGAAAAAAACCCTCCCTTCCATAGAGAATCTAGAATTAAGAATGGTGCATCGAAAAGATGAACATAATTCCCATCCATTTCTTTGTCAAAAACAAATCCATACATTTCTTTGTCAAAATTTTAATAAATTTGAAGGTTTCCTTTAAAATATGAGTTACATGTGGGAAAGTAAGCCAAAGAGGATGTAAGACGATAAAGTGGCATGAGTAGTGGCCTAGACAATGAGGTCAACAATGTCAAGAGGGATGTAAGAAGACAAGGCCACATGGATAGTGACCTAAAGAGTAAGGTGAGTGAATCCAAGAGGAATGTGAGAGAATAAAGCCTCATAATATAAGCTTATTCTGATATAACATTTACCATTACCACTAATTTTTTACATCCATTACTTCTTAAAATGCCTATTTATTCGCAATTATTATTATCTCCAAAATAAGTTAAGGTCACTTAATAAATTATATTGTTAAGAGTGAAAGTACATCATTTTTTTGGGCATCGAATTGTATGAATGAAAGAAATTTTCACAAAAAATTGTTCGTCGAAATGTTCTTTCTATTGTTCTCAAATGTATAGATAACTTGACTTAAATGCATGTTGGTTCCTCTAGTCTCAAAATAAGATAAGGATTCTCATTGAGTGTATCTATGAAATGGTGTTTCTAATCCTTACGTTAAGGATCTTTTAATTGAAGGATAGAGGGATTTTTTTCTCCCAAATAAAAGTCAAATTTTCCACCTTTAATATTTAGGTGTCTAGGTGTAACATACGCATCCACCAAAGCTGGGGCATGTCACGAAAAAAATTCTCGTCATCATATTTGATACCATTTTAGTAACATACCTAGCCTCCATCTAAGCAACAATATATGTGAAATACACATAAAACAAAACTTCTACTAATTAAATCAATTCTTTTACTATTAGTCGATTTCTCGTAGCTTACAACTACAATTTATAGTAGATTTAGCTATGCCTATAACCATAAAACAGATGAATATAAAGAGTGATAATAATCAACATGAGATTCAACTAAACCATTCATTACAATATCATATAAGTCATTCTAATTCACACAGAGTTCATGCATAGCAATAACACATGTAAATAACACAGTGCAAGATAAAACACTTATCTTTAAACAAGAATCGTGCAACCTACTGCTTGGGATGGAAGCTCCACCCAACCATATAATGACTGTTCCAAATATCAACAACCATTCACCCCTGATCTAAGTCTATAAATACACAAAAGAGGGTGGTCTCTCATGGTCCACTCACATCTCATAAAATTCTCAACCCAATTGATATTCTCCTACAACTATCTAGATTTTCCACTAGCTCTCTTCCTCTTAACCTGCCCAACCCAAGGAATGTACCCATTCAATGATATCAGTTCCTCAGGCATCCCATTCGTTTATCAAGGTCTCTCTGGCATAGGTATCTAGGAATCTCTTAGTTGGGAACTGAAGGGAAATTGTTGCTAGGAAAAATATCAGCAAACCAACAACAACCACTTGATGTTTAAGTGCAACTCACCCAGGATTTCACTCTTCAGGCCTGACAACCTGGCTCTTTATTTTTACATCTCTAATTCACTCCAATTATGCTCCATATTTCTCTATAATTAACCCTCTACAGTTGCATCATCTTCTGACTCTATTTCTTGCTCTCCCCCTTGGCTCTTATGTACCCAATTGACTAACTAAAAATTGTTTCCCTCTCCACCATACCCTTTTCCTATGTTTGGATTGCCTTTCTTGACTCACACTCTTCCCCAAGATGATTTTACTCAACCCCCATGTGCCCAATAAATTTCATATGTGACCAATCACACCCACCCTCTTACATGTATTCAATGATTGGCTTTGGAAACACTCAATCAAAAATGGGAAGGTTCATATACAAATAGAAAATTTAGGAAAATGGTTTAAATCATTATACATGGCTATTTTCCCCTTGGACCCATCTTGAACATTATCCTAGACACTCCCCTCTCTTTTGGATTAATTCATCCCACATCTCTTATCCATGTCCCCTTAGCAGTCGGCTTCACATTTTATTAATAAAACAAAGAAATACAAATCACATATTACATTACTTGGCTGTAGTGACATATTATATCTAAATAAGTATTAATTAAATTAGGGATTATAATGGGGATATTATATCCCCCCCCCCCCCTAAAATTGTGTGCCATCCTTTGTACACTCTATGTTGATATACGTGTCTGCAAATTTACATCACAATACTTAGAAAATAAAATTCTACAATTTTACAATTCCAGTAGCAACTCCAACCAAAATTCGATCTACCTCTCAACTCGTTGACCCAAGGAATGCACCATTCATTTATCAGAGATAACCCAAGGGATATACCATCTATTTATCAAGGCTAGCCCAAGGAATGAGCCATTATTTTATCAAGGTCCCCAACATTGTTGGACAGGACTCTGAGATGTGGTTCCAGAACTCTAACTGCTCAAAACAAAGTCTTGCATTATGTATTCTTCAAAACTGTAAAAAATGTGTAGGTATTCTTCCCGCATGTTTTTGTCATGCTCCCATGTAGAATCTTCGGGACCATAGAAGGTCCATTGAATCTTTTCCAATCCTATGGATTTTTTTCTGAGCACTTTGAATTTCTAGCCCAGGATGCGTATTGGTTCCACCTGGAAATCCCCTTTGTGCTCCACATGGATCACATTCCAATCAATTATGTGGTTAGGATCAATCACATATTTCTTTAACAATGACACATGCAATACATTATGCACCCTCATGGATGCACGCAAAGATAACATGTATGCAATTGGACCTATATTTTCTATTATTTCAAAAGGCCCACAATATCTTGCTTCCAACTTCGGGAAACTTCCTAATCTTAACTAACTTATCTTTGCCTTTACTTTTAGGAACACATGTTCTCCCACTTTAAAATCTCTAAAATCTATGTTCTTGTCTACATAAATTTTCTACCTATCCTAGGCATCCTTCAAATTATTCTTTATCTTTGCCATCTAATCTTCCATTTCCTTTAACAA
This sequence comes from Picea engelmannii, assembly GCA_009831015.1. Lineage (NCBI taxonomy): Eukaryota > Viridiplantae > Streptophyta > Pinopsida > Pinales > Pinaceae > Picea > Picea engelmannii. The sequence continues at coordinate 265,024 of ML782897.1, read as the reverse complement.
TTATGGCCTAACAACTTCTTTGTCTGCTGGATTATCCCAACTCAATGGTATGTTACATTTTCTACCATACAATGCCTCAAATGGGCTCATTTTCAATGAGACATGATACCCATTATTGTAGGAAAATTCAAATAAATGGATATAATCTTCCTACTTTGATGGTGGATCCATCACATACATTCTAAGCATGTCCTCAATTATCATGTTAGTCCTTTCTATTTTCTCATATGACTCTGGACGATATGTTGTACTAAGATTTAAATTTCTCCCAAATCCCTTGAACAAACCCTTCCAAAAATTGGAAGAAAAATTTGGATCTTTATCTAAAGCTATTGCCTTAGGAACTCCATGTAGCCTATAAACTTCTCTCATATAAAATTTTGCGATATTTTTTTCCTTGTGTGTAATTTTTACTAGAATGAAATGTGTTTCTTTAGTCAATTTTTCCACTACCACCATGATGGAATCATTCTTCTTTATTTTTCTAGGCATCTTAGTAATAAAATCAACCGTGAAAACTTCCCACTTCCATTCCAGAATGGGCAATGGTTGTAGAAAACATGTTGGGTGTCTATGTTATATATTTACCTTTTGAGATTCTAGACATCTGGCTATGTAATTAGCCACTTCTTTCTTCATTCCTGGGAAAAAATATTGGCTTCTTATTTCTACAATTGTTTTATGATATCCCGGGTTCCTTGCATATGGCACATTATCCATCTCTTCCAACACTACATTTTTCATCTCATTGGAATTCTACACATACGCCCTACCTTTGTACATGAGAATTCCATCTTCTTTCAACCCATAATAATTGAATTTTTTCTGAAAATTACCTTGTTGTAATGTCTCTTTTATTTTTAAATAATTTTAATTTTAATTTTCTATTGCAATAAATTTTCCTTTCAGATTTGTCATGTACATGCTAATGTTTGCAATATGCACTTCATGAGATCTCCTTCTGAGTGCATCAGACACTTTATTTTCCTTTCCCTTTATGTGCTTAATTTGGAAGTCATATTCACTCAGAAATTCCATTCATCTAGTTTGTCTAGCATTTAGTGTTGGTTGTCCAAAAAAATGCTTCAGACCATAGTGGTCTGTCCTTAGCTCGAATTTCTTAGCCATAAGGTAATGTCTCCACATTTTCAATGCATGTACAATCATTGCTAACTCCAAGTCATGTGTAGCATAATTCCTTTCATTATCTTTTAATTTTCTAGACTCATAGAATACCACATGATCCTTTTGACTGAGAACTCCATTGAGTCCTTCCTTGTATGCATCGGTGCACACAACAAAATCTCTGTTTGGATGTGCAATCTTCAATATTGGTGCACTTGTCAATATTCTCTTCAACTGTTGAAAACTCTCTTCACACTTGGAATTCCATTCAAACTTTTCTCCCTTCTTTTGCAAAGAAGTGATTGGACTTGCAATATTTGAAAATCCTTTTATGAATCTTCATAAATAATCAGCAAGACCCATGAATGATCTGACCTCTGTCACTTGGGCCACTGCTGTGCATTTTTTACATTGGCATACTCACTTACACATTTGACAACCACATTTGTTAAGGTTCCTCCTAAAAGACATATTTTTGTATGGTGTACACACCCTAATACACATGCAACATGCATACATACATGACTTGAATACCTAAAAACCCATTTGTACTCTCAAACGTTGCAAAAAATATAAAAAAATCCATGTTTTCCAGTGGAGTTTTTGGGATATTTTGGGTTTCACAACCATTTTATCTCATTTATCCCTTCTAACAACCGAATAACCATCATTTCTCCATACAAAAAGGGCCCTAGGGGGGTCATTTGAAGATATGAAAGAAGAGACATGTGAACTCTGCCAAAATTTCTCCCTTTTATTTCAATCCTTTGCATCATGTTCTGAGTTTTCATCCTCAATATTCACAATCATTCATCCTCATACAATCCATCTATTTCCTTCTATTGGCATGTTGGTTGTGAGGATATCACTTTAGGAATGGTGCAATTGGAGTCTAGTTATAGGAAACCATGCAAGGTTCATTGAGCAGTGTTGAAAATATTAAGTTGTTTGATGCCAGCATTGGGAGGAGGCCTGCAATCCAGGAGTGAACAATGAGATGAAAGGATATACTAAAAATGAAAGGACTTAAGTTGCATACCTTTATTTTCTCTCCCTTTCCTTAATTGTCATTATGTATTGTTAGATTTGGGTGGAATATGATTAATTATGTCTTTTAAGGTATCATGCTTTGCCTAGTCACTAGACCCTAATTAGGGGGATTTTTCCCCAAAGAAGAGTTGGTGACTCAATTGGGGAAGCTCTCTAGGGTCTTGTTAGGAGATTCTTTTTGGTTTGAATTCATGTTTTTTTTTTTTTTTTTCCTCTGTTCTTTCTGAGTTTGTGAGAATCTTTGGTCACTTTTTAGGTATTTGATAGTTTTCCTGATCTAGGTGGTCACTCTCAATTTTATCTATTTTTGAGTTTGCTCAGTCATATATGCACCATGTTCTATACCCATCATGTGTACACATTCTCTCTATGTTTAACCCAACAAACATACATATGCAGTCTTCCTATGCACAACACGTGTGTCTCTTCTTTTGAAGAGTCATTTCAAAATATTATCATTTCTTTGAGGAAACATTTGGTTTCTCAAGTCCTCCTGAGTGCTAGAGACCTCTATTAGATTTTTTTGGACAATATTTAATTCTTATATTGTTTATGAAATTTTAGGGAAATCCTCTTGTATAGTTTTCTTTATCTCTTTTGTATTTTATCAAGGTTGAAGGTGTGCTTTTAAGCTTTAGGTTCTCCTTTGATTCTGGTGAATCCATTCTTTCTGGAAGTGGTTTAGGACATGATTCAATCTCTTAGTTGTTCTCCTTCTCTCTTGGTATTCTTTGAAAAGAAAAAAGAAATAGTTTATTTGTTGTTTTCATTTCACAAGCATATAATTTTTTTTTAAATTGTAGTTAAGTGTAAAATGTTTTCTCGTCTCTTTCCCTTATATTCATTTTGCAAAAATAAAAAGAAGTTTCTTAACTACATCTTCATGTTACTTTGCATGTTCATTTGGTTCTAGTATCTTAGGTTGTGTTTATAAAAGAAAAGTAGTTCTAACCCAAAGTTCCTTGTTACTTTCTTTCTAAAAAGGCTTGAATAGTTTCATTTCATTGGAAATGAAAAAACATTATAGGATAGGTTGTGTCAGGAAAGGAAGAGGAGATATACCCTCCAAAGCCAGACCAAGCATATTAGAATTCATATTTGAGGTCCTTTCTTGGTATTCTGCTGATTGCATATGACTACCGAGCTTCTTGGACCTCCAATTTGTCCTCATTGTCTTCCAGGCCATTTCCTTTTAGTACCTTTGAAATTCTTTGGACATAGTTATCCTACTCATACAATCATCTCGACTATCGATTGTACCTACATGGTGACTGACGATGAGATGGAAACCTAGTTTCCTTTTATAGGTACTCATATAGGTTACTGCAAGAGGCATACTATGGTACCTAGGACAGGCATCAGACCACGCTTCCCCTACAAGGATTACCTCTCACCAAACACCTACCACTTATGGAAGTGGCACATTCTCTACTATGTCCTCAACCACTCCTCTCAATTTGACCATACATAACATGTATGTCGCTCCTTTTTCATATGGGATGATGGGTTTTGACACAATTTTGACTTTAACCTACTCCACTTTACACACTATTGGTCTAGGGGAAGGGAGTTCTACTACTCCCTTGCAAGGATACCTCATGGGTGCCTCTACTCTATACAATGCATTCCCTTATGGTGAGGATCATATTCTTCCCCCTACCATCCCCCTTGCTTGGAGGTGCTTTTCACCAACCATCTGGGCCCAATTCCAGTTCTATATTTTTTAGCAAAGGGATTTAAGGGCCTCGGTCCTATATGAATCTAGCTGGGTCCATGTTGTTCTCTTTATTTAGTGCTTTTGGGAATAATTCCTTCTCTTCCTCGGCATTTTCTTCAGGGGGCAACCCCTTTCTCAATCAACCTAACACTATGAAAGGATGTGTACCTTCATAAGGAATGATGGCAGGAACCACTTCCTTTCAAGATCTTGGAAATCTCGGGCAATGTTATATACCTCTGCAAGGGATGTCGATTAGGGGCAACCCCTGCCACGTCCATTGGAACCCCTGGCAAGGTTTAATTCTTATACCAGGGGGATCGTTTGGGAGAAAACGCAACCAAGGATTTTGGAATACCACGTAGGGGGAAATCCCCACTCAAGGTATGTCATAAAAATATTTGAATTCATCTATGATGTAGACTAGTGCAAAGGTCCCTTACATTGCCCAAGGAAACCATGATTTTTACCAGAACCCTGGTCAACAGGATAACGTTTCGTGGAAACCTAGTGCTAACCAATATCCAGGTTCGTCTTTTCCTTTAAATACACCACATCCTAGGTTACCATTTCTAGAAAATCTTCATTTTCCATACTTTTCAAGGTTGTTAAATGAACCTATTAGTTATGATCCACATTGGCCTCCTCTGTGAACTAAGCTTCCCTCAAATATTCCAAAATTTGAAGGCAGTCCTGGAAAATATTTGGGTGATCATGTTACAACTTTTCACCAATGGTGCTCTTCCAATTCGTTGAATGATGACTCTATTAAGATGTGATTGTTTCAACACACTCTCATAGGGGGTGCTGCAAAATGGTATATTGATCTCGATGGATCAAAGTACTCTTACTTTAACGATCTGGAGATGGTTTTCATGAACCATTTTCAGCTACCAATGAGATACAATGTCGACACTAAGTTGTTGGCCAATTTCGAGTAGACTAAGGTTGTCCATATCTCTTATCATATCTGAGAATGGTGTCATCATAAGAGATTGATTAAAGGAAAGGTCCCTCCTATGTTTTTTCTCAAGTGTTTCCTGAAGTCTTTTGTACCATGTGTTTCTAAAGACGTCGCAACTTCCAGAGTGTTTTCTGAGGAAGAGACTATAATGAGGGATCAACATCTAGAATTGATCTATTCGCAATCCGACATGCTTTACGAGATTCTTCCCGATGTACCATGGTCAAACTTTGACTTGACCAAACAAAAGTTTGGAGCTCATGCCGATGAAATTGTGGGATCAGCACAAAACAAGCCCATAGATTAGTTGTCCAAACAAATACAACAATTGTCGCTACAATGGACTGTGGCCAGCCAAAATTATAGTACATCTACCCCTGCCACCCTCATGTCAGAACTACACACTGTGTAGATGAAAAACCCCAAGGATAACCAACAATCCAAGGGAAAAATAAATGGAAATGGAGAGAAAGGTAAGGAGGGTAATGATAAAATAGTTGCTAACAATGTTGGTGAGGGAAGAAATGAAAAGAAGAAGGTTAAGTTCCCATGTAATCTTTGCGCAGATGACCACCTGACTCATTAGTTCCCTCGGATTGAGGAAGCCTAGAATTTTTTGATGCATCAACAAACTATTGTGTTAATGAACCCTTTCCCTCAAGGGAAGAATTTACCGTAGCCTTCCTCATCCAAAAACATGCTTGGGGGTAATCAAGGTTCCTCCACACTTAATTCTAACACCAGATTAGAAAATGTGTGCATGATGAGAGCATATTCTCATCTTTAGACAAGGGCCCATGATCACAGAATGCCTAAATATGTTGGTAAAGACAAAGAAGTTCCTGACCCATCAACTCCTCTTCATATCGAGAAGACCATGGGAGAAACAGTGACTTTCATCCCCAAATGTGCATTTAAGAAAGATTCTTATAATACAAATGCAAGGGATGCCCATAACTACTCTGTTGTTGAATATCTCATGCAAACCATTTGTGCAATGTCTTCTCTAGAGGTCCTCTAGATTTTCCCCTTGTAGAGAAAAGCATTATTTTCTACTTTAGGTGTTGTTGAGCCAGATAACTCGGGATATTTAATTTTTTACCCTTACAATGTTAAACCTCATTTTGCTTACCATGTTTCCTTCTAGATAGTAGTGGTTTACACCACAAAATTGTTGACATGAAATGTTTTTCACACAGTGGTAGGACGAGGGTGCATCAACTTGCATTATGTCATTATCATGTTTGAATGATATTGGTCAACCCAAGTTGTCTTCATCTCTTATGTTGTTTACTTCATTTGAAGACCATTCTTTTCGACTGCACGACATAATACCCTCCTTTCCCGTCCAGTTAGAGGAAATAATTGTGTGTTGAGGTCGAAGTAGTTGACGTGCCTCTTGACTACAACCTTTTGTTGGGTCAAATTTGGAGTTACGCGGTGACACTAGTAGTATCCTCCATCTTTTGAGTACTATGATTTCCTCATGAAGGTAGGATAGTGACCATTGATTAGTTGTCTTTCTCTCACCTTGACCCTTCATCGAGGGCGTCCATGGTCCCCATGATTGATAACCCATAGCTAGGTATTATCAATTTAGGTGTTGGATTGTTTCCATATTTGATGGGAACTTTTGAATTTCCACCACCTTTGAAGGATATTATGTTTTTTTCAGCTATCCTTGATCATCCTAAGGCTAGGATTTTCCAAGTGAATTTGTTTCGAATGACTTATTGCGATGGTACGTGGACTTTACCTTCCTTGTCAGCTTTGATGGAAGGGGTAGGGTATCCTAGAATGACTATGCCCTTATCTTCAGTTGAGGTCGCATAAAATATTGTTGAACAAACATCAACCAAATCTGATCCATCTCCCCCTCAACAGCTCGATCATTTTATAGAGCCTATTTGGGATCAAGAGTCTCTGACCTCACATAATCCTTTGGACTTGGTATTGCCTTATGATGAGGCCATTTTAGAGGTAATGATGGGTCTAGACAGACCTTGGGATGATCTTCATCATAGATCATATTTTTTACCCAAGCTTAGGAGAGTGGAAGCAAGAAAGTTTACTTCAACCATGAATGGAGATGTCACTCACCCTATTAACCCTTTGGAAAATAACGAAGTGAATATAGATGAGATAATTCCAATTGATATCTCCAAAACCCCTGGCATCATAAAAAAATTATTTATCGGAGAAGATTGTTACCCGGAGGAGATTCAAGTGTATACTAATTTATTTAAATAATTTTGCAACATTGTTTCCTGGTCTTATGAGGAAATTCCAGGAATTGACCCTCGTGTTGTTGAACATGGAATAAGGACCTATCTTGATGTTAAGCCAGTTCGACAGAAGCTTCACCCATTCAACCCTCGAAAGGTAGTGACCATTAAATATGAGGTAGACAAATTGATTAAGGTTGGTTCCATCTACCTAGTTCAATTAATAGAATGGGGATCAAACCTTGTTCCTATCAATAAAAATAAAGGTACAATTCAATCTTGCATGGATTTTTGTGGTCTGAAAAAGGCATGCCTGAAATATAACTTTCCTACCCCATTCATTGATTATATTATCGATGAATGTGCGGGTTGTGAAGTTTTTTCCTTTATGGATAGTTTCTCAGGGTACACTCAAATTCTGATCATGCCTGAGGATCACCATAAGACTGCTTTTACATGTCCTTGGGGTACCTTTGCATATAAGAAAATGGCTTTTGGACTCAAAAATGTTGGAGCTACTTTCCATCGGGCCATGTTGTTCGCCTTTCATGACCTCAAACATATAATTGAAGCATATTTTGATGATATTGCATCACGTTCTTGAAAGAGAACTGATCATCCCACTCACCTTCAACTTATTCTTGAGAGGTGTCACTACTACCGAATTTTCTTGAATCCAAACAAGTGTAGTTTTTGTTTTACATAGAAACATTTATTTGGATTTATCGTGTCCAAAAAAGGGATCATGGTTGATCCTCTTAAGTTTGAGGAAATAGTTCAATTTCTTCCCCTGTACACAATTCCTTAGCTTCAGAGTCTCCAAGGGAAAGCTAACTTCTTACGATTATTTATTGATAACTATGACGAAATCACTAAGGGGTCCATGCATATTTTGAAGAAAGGGGTCCCATTCTTTTGGGATGAAATGGCTCAACACTCTTTTGAAGCATTGAAAAGTTCCCTAATGTCTTCCCTTCTACTTAACCCTCCTGATTATGGAAAATATTTCTTGTTATATTTAGCTGCAGCAGAATCCACCATTGGTATGGTTATGGTTCAAGAGGATGACACGCTTCAGGAACACGTTATATACTAAATCAGCCGAGTCTTATTCAGAGCCAAACTCAACTATACCCACGTTGAGAAACTAGCTTAGAAGTTGTTCACATTTTCCAAACGTTTCATCATTATATTTTACTTCGTAAGACCACTATCATGGCCATCATTAATCCTTTTTAGTATGTGTTGACACGACAAGTCATTGGCGAGAAGATTATTCAATGGATTTTTATTCTTCAAGAATTCAATTTGGAGTGTTTTTATGATGTCCAATAAATCTTTGGTCTTTACAAAGTTAATTTTAGAACTTCTGATTGAGAGTGGAAAATATTCTCTTGAAGAGTCATTGATCAATGACGATCTCTTCCTTATTTCATATTATAATCCTTTGTATGGATATATATATTGTGTCTTCCCTCTTCTTATTATGATGAACATCGACATATATGCCATCAAGAAGAAAATTATCTTATCATTAATGACACTTTGTATCATTGAGGACTCAATTGCGTTCTTCATCGTTGTCTGAATCATGAAGAAGAAAACCTTGTGCTAAATGATTTCCACACTAGAGCATGTGGACATCACTTTTCTGGGTTGGATACCACTCATAAAACCCTTTGTGTTGGATACTTTTGTCCCTCATTATTCAAATATTGTATAAAGGTGGTTAATAAGTGTCACCCATGTCATATCTTCTCTCGGAATATGCAGGCACACCTTGCTCCTATGTTTCCTGTTATTATTGTTGGCCCTTTCACTAAGTGGGGAATTTATTTCACTACTTGTCACCCAACTTATTCTAGGGAGCATCATTATATCATTGTGGTAGTATGCTACTTCACCAAGTGGGTCAAAGCCATACCAACGTTTATCAATGATGGGGAAATCATGACTCTCTTTGTTTTCAACCAAATCATTTCTAGGTCCGATATATTGAAAGAGATTGTCACTAACCATGGCAGTCACTTTCAAAATAAGATGATGAAATAGTTAAATTCAAACCTAGGGTTCAAACAAGAACATATGTTACCCTATTATCCACAATCAAATGGTTAGGTGGACGATCTCAATAAGTCTCTTAAGACCATTCTCCAACAAACAACCAATTCGGTCAAGTTGAATTGGTATTTTATGTTACATTTAGAACTTTGGTCATACCAAACTTCCATCAAGACTATTATAGAATTTTCTCCTTTAGAACTTGTTTATGGGATTGAGGTCATCTTTCCTATAGAGTGTTAGATTCCTTCTCTCAAATTGGCAGTGGAACTACTGCCCAACATAACTATGCTTGAAGATAATCTAGTCTATCTCAGCAGCTCGATGAACAGTGTCAAGATTAAACCTTGGCTAATGAGGCTCATAAATGTGGTATCAAGTGTCAATATGATTGGCCAATTTTCCCTAGGGTTTTCTTCGAGGGTGATCTTGTCTTGGTCTATGATCAATATAATGATCCATTGGGGAAAAGAAATCCAATAGGGATTCTTCTAATGATCCCTTAAAACTTGATAATATCAATACGTACAAATCCCTAATTAAAAAGAGAAAAATATACTATATCAATAAAAGGAAAGAACAACTTTCACAACTATACAAGTTGGATCCTAAGAAGTTCTGGAGCCAAATTCTAAAACACAATACTAGAGAAAATAATAGGATTCCCTTAACGGAATGGAATTCCTACCTTAAAAATATTTACGAGTTCCCTAATGCCATGGACACCATTCATATTTTCCTTACAAAGGAATAAGTTTTTTCTTTAGATGACATAGATTTTGGGGTTAAGCAGCTCACAAATGGGAAAACTAAGGACATTGAAGGCTACCAAGATGAAATTTTTAAAATCGGAGGGTCAATCCTTATCCCTCACATACACAAGCTCTTCAATTTAGCAATCAAGAAGGGCTTCCCTAAACCCTGGATGCAAAGCCTCATTGTTCCTATTTTAAAAAATGGGGATAAAAACATTCCCTCTAATTATAGGACCGTTATGATTAGCCCGATTTTATCCAAGCTTTATGGAATTATTTTGGAAAAGAAGATTAACAGTTGGCTAGAAATTCACGGTAAAAGAGATAAATGTCAAGATGGGTTTAGGAGATATCATTCAACTGTGGACCATATTGTTACCTTTAGGATCATTGTAGAGGAGTTCCGCAATACTAAAAACAATCTTTTTTGTTGTTTTGTTCACTATAGAAAATCTTTTGACATGGTTCCTAGGAAAAACCTTTGGAATAGGTTGGAAGAGATAAAAGTGCCTCTCGAGTTGAGGGTTGTTGCAATAAGGATGTATGAGAAATTTATTTCTAAGTTTAAAAACATTGAGGGTTGGTCAAAAGAGATTAACTGCAATATCAGAGTCAAACAAGGTTGTCCCTTGTCCCCTAACCTTTTTCGCATATACATTGATAAGTTAGAAGAATGCTTGGAAAAAGTAGGTTGTGTCGACCCTACTCTCACTAGTATAGTCATCAATCTTCTTCTTTATGCCAATGATATCATTCTTATGGTAAGGAGTCCCCATGATCTTGAAAACCAACTAAGAATCCTCAAGGATTTTTTCTCCAATATGGGTATGACTATTAATACTGATAAGACTAAGGTCATGATTATTAAATCCAATAATATCCCTTATGATACCTTTGTATATGAAAAAAACAACTTGGAGGAAGTGACTTCATACAAATATTTTGGAATTGATATCCACCACAAGATTGTTGGAAATATGGCTACAACAGAGATGACGCAGATGATCAAGGTTGTCATTGATGGCAATCGATTGTGTATGGTGAACACAGATGCTGAATCTCAGATGTTGAAACGTAGATGCTGAAACACAAATGCTGAATCTCAG
>ML782897.1:240556-252659 GCA_009831015.1 Picea engelmannii | reverse complement strand
CTTTTTGTCTTATGGAAGTGTAGTTTATTATGTTTCTACATTGTGGAAAATGTCAAGAGAATCTGAGGTTTATGTTGGGTACGCAGATGGTGCTGATGCAGGAGCATCTCTCCAAGCCATCCATGCACCAGCTAGCCAGCCAATTTAGTGCACGCATTCAATGAGGAAAGGTGTAGCCCTTCCACATTTTGAATTTGAATGTGAAGGCATTTAATATTGTAAGGTTGTTAGAGCCAAAAGGTCGTGCATATACGCAAGCTTTAGATGTAGATATCCTTTAATGGTTGTAAGGCTGCAATCTAGATCCAATATGGACTAGACAACCCATTCAATGTAGAGTTAATGTAAATTGAATAGGGTAGGTAGCTTTGGAGGGAAGAGCTCAAAGAGACCCCTCATGTAAAAGATATTGGATCTTGTTTTTAGGGAAAAAAAAAAAAAAGTAGAGGTAGCAAGAGAGAATAGAGAAGGAGCAGAGACACTATCAAAGTCTGAGCTCAAGAACACCTTGTAAAGAGAGGCATTTTTATTAATACAAACCAGAGCAGTTTTTCCTGCATATTGTCTTTGTTGTGTGAATGCTTTCATGTGTTCTATTTATTTTGTGAATGTATGTTGTAGATGTACATTTGCAAGGATAGATAGGTTTTGCTATCTGAGGAGTTGTTTAATTTTCAAGGTTGGTGATCTTTGAGGCTTCATACCAGGAGGGTGTGAAAGAACACTGTGGGTTTTGATAGTCAGTGCTTAGAGAGCACTTCCAATTCTGAGGAATTTGGACAAAGATGTGCTAGGAGGGCATACCATCTGAAATCATTGACTCAGAGGAAGACCTCAAGGTTGTTGAATACCTTGGAGGTGAGACTGTGCAGAGGAGGACACAGTAGAAGACAGAATCTTTGAGGAGTTCTGTAGAGATCCGCCAAGAGGGCATTGAGAAGGTGCATAGAGTGCACAGAGGAACTCTGTTGAGTTCAGGAGGAAGATAGAATCACTGAGGGTTCTATGAAGCTCTGCCGGGAGGGTATTGAGCACAGGCACAGAGTGCTGAGGAGGAACTCTATTGTGAGTTCATAGAGAAATAGAATCATTGAGGATTCTGGACAATCTGCCAGAAGGGCATTGAGTTGGTGTAGGAGTGCACAGAAAGGACTCTTTTGAGTTCTGGAATTGAAGGAGAGTCCAAGGAGAAGGATATTCACAGGGTTGTTGAACACCCTGCAGACTTAGCAAGAAGTTGCTTGAGCAAGAGAGTGCCAGGAGGGCATCAAATTCTCCAAATAAAGGAGAAGAATTAAGGATTGATTCCTTAGAGGTTGAAGCCACAGGAAAAGATGAGAAGGAAAAGTGGTCTTGTGCACTGAAATATATCTGCAAAGGTTGCAGAGGCCAAAAAGGAGACCCTTTGGAGGGTTGATCCCGAGATAAGCTCAGGAGAGAAAGCATCTTTGAGAATGCAAGTGAGATTAACTGTGGTAGGGATTGCAAAGGAGAGAAGCTAAGGTTGAGGCCTTGGGAATTTGAAGAATATTCCAAGTATCGGAAGAAAGTGCATGCTCGAAGGGAGAGCATAGCTGCCATCAGATCAGGCCGAGAAGGAGATCTGGACTATTGAATTTTCATGTCCAGGGGGCAGTAGGAGAGCGCATGGAAAGAATAGATCTGAGTCATCCAATCTCATTCAGATAAGCCGATAGCCATTGGATCTGTCGGAAGAAGCACGAGGTTTAATCCTCAAGTGAAAAACAGAGATCTTGAAAAGTACTAAACAGACATGGATATCAGGATTTCGGAGTTCGAGATTTTGGAGGTCTCGATGATGAGAGATCGGAGCACTTCATAGTGAAAGTCTTCAAAATAGAGAAAGAGATCACAGCCATCCATATGTGGGGGACAGGTGTCGCGAGATCCTCATTTCAGGGATTTGGACATCAGGAATCAGAAAAGGGAGTCTTTCGGCTTCGCAAAGGATGAAGTCCCAAAACAATCTGGACCGTCCAACCCAAAGGACACATGGCAACAATCTATACATCAGGGAGGAAGTCCTGAAAGGAAAGGGGTACTTCAGTATTTTGGGTACCGGGAGTACCAGAGGACAGCAAAGGTCCAATGCAATGGGATTCATGAAATTCTAAAACGTGAATTCCCGAAAGCAATGTGGAAAGAGCATTGTCGAGTCACGAGGGCGTAGGCCAAGTTTTGGCATACCGGGTATCAGGATTTCAGAGATCCTGATTACATAGGATCCGGGCTCTTGTGGATGAAAAATCTGAAATGATCAGGGTCGTTGATTCGAGGAGCGAATCATAGTCATTGATCTCAGCCAGGAGTAAAAAGGTAGTCATTGATCTCGGCCAGGAGTAAAAAGGGCCATACCGTCACTTCGACATTTTGGATACTGGAAGTGCAGGAGAGCAAGGACCAGGAAGGAAGCCTTGCAACAAGAGAACCCAAAATGCGAAATTCTAAAAGCGTTTGGAGGAAGCCAGTATTTCGGCATATTGGAGTTCAGAACTTCAGGAGTTCCAAGGAGAAGGAAATCAAGCATTTTGGCACGGGAAACTCTGAAATCGCGAAAAGTGAAGAACTAGGGGGAGGTAATTCGGGATACCGAAATTCGGCATTTCGGGAATCTTGAAGACCAAGAGAGCCAAGAATTTCGGTGCTGGAAAACCCAAAAATCACAAAAGGAGGAGAAAGCCAGGAAACAAGGAATTTTGGCATTTCAAAAATCGACTTTTTTGGGAGTTCAGAGGACAGGAGGCTGGGCACTTTGCATCGAGAAACCCGAAAGGGGGTTGCGTTCATATGATGAGTGGTCACATGGACCAAGGTTATAGCCAGGGGGATAATTTCTATCAAGGCCATTTTCATAAAATTGACATTTCAGAGATTGGAAAGGGTAAGAGTCAAGGACTCTCGACATCAACACAGAGGGAGTCCCGAAACCCGAAATTACATTTCGGGGAAAATGTTCATGGTCATGTATAGTGACTGTGGGTAAATTTCAAGTACCTGTGGATCAAAATTTGAGTTCCTGATAGGGATCTGTAAGAGCTTCTTCAGCTCAGAAGGGAAATTTGAACGATCCTGTGTGGACCTTGGACCTAAGGGTTTCGGGGTCTGCATCAAGTGGTATTAGAGCTTGATTTTGTCTATCTCAGGAAGAGGGAGAAAAAGAATACTCTGATACAAATCACAAGTGGTATCATAGATTGACTCTATTTTTATATTTCAGGCAGAGAGAGCAGGAAGGAAAATACTCTGATATACAACAAGGTGGTATTAGAGGCAGCTTGTAGTGATAGGTAGAGGAAGGTAGAGTACCAGAACTCTTTGGTGATTGTTAGCAGGTACGCAACATTCATGAAAATAGTTGGAGGGATGTATGAGAAAGATAGAAGCACTCAGAGTTGCAGAGTGACAACAACAAGTTTTCTAGGAAGGTAGACAGGAACAGGAAGATGGCTACTGAAGGCCATGGACGTGGTGGAAAGAAGATTCATCAGCAGCTGGAGAACACTGTAAGGGATAAAGAACTCACTAAGATTAGAGAAAGAATGGATGAGCTAGCATTGCAGATACAGTAGAATGCTGAGTCGAGATGGGTATATGAAGGGCCCATGAAGACGAAAGAAAAATGGCCAGTCAGGGAATTGGTGGTCAAAAGATAGTAGAGGCTATTAAAGGGATGGTTCAGGCATGCTAAAAGCCTCAACAGACCAGAGGAGATGGTTCATGTGTGTGAACTAGAAGCTGGGAGAAACCTTAGTAGTGAGGATGACATGAGATCAGCTAAATATCTCAAAGACTTCCAAGAGGGAAGAATAGAAGTTCCCAATTGGCAAGAGGGAAATGAAACGAGGTCACTACGGGAACTCATAGACTGTCAGGAGGACAATGAGGGAATTTCACATTGCCAAGAAGGTAATGAGATGGGATCCAAGGATCTCATAGACTGCCAGGTGGGCAGCAGAGAAATCACATATTTCTAGGAGGGCAAGGGAGAACAGATGAACTCAAAGGTGAGTTCATATCAGCCAGAGTAGTTGATAGAGAGAGAAGATCAGAAGAGCATTCTGATGATTGGAGGGATAAAGTTATTCCTACCATATAGCCCAGATGAGGACAGCATGTGTATTTCCAGGGTAGCAACAGAAGATCGACAGCCAACAGAGACTGTCAGGGAGAAAGAAGAAGTAAAGTAGCCATTGATGACTGCCCAAGCAGAAGAAGAAGAAGAACATTCTGAGGAATGGCTCAAAATTTTCAGCCGGGAAGATGAAAAGGAAATGACTGCATCACTGAAGCTTGTAGCAGAAGAGGCCGAAGAAGAGACAAACAACATGAGTCTTGATGATCTGTGCAAAGATATTGAAGATATAGAGAGAAGGGTGAATGTGCATAGCTTGCACATCCAACAAGTTAAATTGGAAGCAAGTGAAGGAGGATTCCAGTGTGAGGAGAAGCTGGAGGAAGATAGAGATACACTAGCAAGAGAACTGGTAGAAGTTGAGATGTCAGAAGAGGAAGCTGAAAAGAAGGTCAGTAAGGAGACTACAGAAATGAAATGTACAATAGGGTGGCAAGTTGAGGCCAGAGAGGATGAAGAAGATGACATGGGAGATCGTGATGATCTACCCATCTGCAAAAAGAAAATGCAGCTGAGGAGATTGCATGGATAGAACCAGCCAGGGAAGCAGCTGGATGAGATGATAGAAGACATCAGAAGGCTGATGTTGAGATCAACAGAGACTGCCAGTAAGGGGAAGCTAAATAGAAGAGAGGCAACAATAGCAGCAGTAACTAAGCAACAGAAGCAACAACAATAGCAGAAAGATGGAGCAGGGAGACAGCCCCAAAGAGTTGTTTGGGATCCAAGAGGATTTCAACAGGCAGGGTGGAGAGCCCATGAGTAGGAGCTCATGAATTTTTGTAGCAGAGGAGTGTGATGTAGGAGCATCTCTCCAAGCCAACCATGTGCCAGCCAACCAGCCAATTCAGTGCACGCATTCAATGAGGAAAAACACAACCCTTTCACGTTTTGAATTTGAATGTGAAGGCATTTAATATTGTAAGTCTTTTAGAGCCAAAAGGTTGTCCCTATATGCAGGATTTAGATGTAGATATCCTTTAATGGTTGTAAGGCTGCAATCTAGATCCAATCTAGACTAGACAGCCCATTCAATGT
This sequence comes from Picea engelmannii, assembly GCA_009831015.1. Classification (NCBI taxonomy): domain Eukaryota; kingdom Viridiplantae; phylum Streptophyta; class Pinopsida; order Pinales; family Pinaceae; genus Picea; species Picea engelmannii. The sequence goes on along the minus strand of ML782897.1, from coordinate 247,468 downwards.
AGAGTTAATGTAAATTGAATAGGTTAGGTAGCTTTGGAGGGAAGATCTTGAAGAGCTCTCTCATGTAAAAGATATTGGATCTTGTTTTTAGGAAAAAAAGAAGAAGAAGTAGAGGTAGAAAGAGAGAATAGAGAAGGAGCAGGGACACTGTCAAAGTCTGAGCTCAAGAACGCCTTGTAAAGAGAGGCAATTTTATTAATACAAACTAGAGAAGTTTTTCCTGCATATTGTCTCTGTTGTGTGAATGCTTTCATGTGTTCTATTTATGCTGTGAATGTATGTTGTAGATGTGCATTTGCAGGGACAGATAGGTTCTACTATATGAGGAGTTATTTGATTTTCAGGGTTGGTGATCTTTGAGGCTTCATACCAAGAGGGTGTGACAGAACACTACGGGTTTTGATAGTTTGTTCTTAGAGAGCACTTCCAATTCTAAGGAATTTGGACAAAGACATGTTAGGAGGGAATACCAATTGAAATCATTGACTCAGAGGAAGAACTCAAGGTTGTTGAATACCTTGGAGGTGAGACTGTCCATAGGAGGACACGGTAGAAGACAAAATCTCTAAGGAGTTCTATAGAGCTCTGCCAAGAGGGCATTGAGTAGGTGCGTAGAGTGCATAGAGGAACTATGTTGAGCTCAGGAGGAAGATAGAATCACTGAGGGTTCTATAGAGTTTTGTTAGGAGGGCATTGAGCATAGGCACAGAGTGCTGAGGAGGAACTCTGATGTGAGTTCATAGAGAAACAGAATCACTAAGGATTCTAGACAATCTGCCAGGAGGGCATTGAGTTGGTGCAGGAGTGCACAGAAAGGACTCTTTTGAGTTCTGGAATTGAAGAAGAGTCCAAGGAGAAGGATCTTCACAGGGTTGTTGAACACCCTGCAGACTCAGCAAGAAGTTTCTTGAGCAAGAGAGTGCCAGGAGGGCATTAGATTCTCCACCTAAAGGAGAAGGAATAAGGATTGATTCCTTAGAGGTTGAATTCATAGGAAAAGATTAGGAGGAAAAGTGGCCTTGTGCACTGAGATATATTTGCAAAGGTTGTAAAGGCCAAAAAGGAGACCCTTTGTAGGGTTGATCCCGAGATAAGCTCAGGAGAGAAAATGTCTTTGAGAATGCAAACGAGATTAACTATGGTAGGGCTCGTAGAGGAGAGAAGCTATGGTTGAGACCTTGGGCATTTGAAGAATCTACCAAGTATCGGAAGAAAGCGCATGCTCCGAGGGAGAGCACAGTTGTCATCAAATTAGGCCGAGAAGGAGATCTGGACTGTTGAATTTTCGCATCCAGGGGGCAGCAGGAGAGTGCATAGCAAGAATAGATCTGAGCCATCCGATCTCATTCGGATAAGCCGATAGTCATTGGATCTATTGGAAAAATCACGGGGTTTAATCCTCAACTGCAGAATAGAGAACTCGAAAAGTCCCAAACATACATGGATATTGAGATTTCAGAGTTTGGGATTTCAAAGGTATCGATGACGAGAGATTGGGGCACCTCACAATGAAAGTCTTGAAAACAACAAAAGAGATCACAACCATCCATCTGCACGGGACAGGTGTCGTGAGATCCTCATTTCGGGGATTCAGACATCAGGAATCAAAAAAGGGAGTATTTTGGCTTCGCAACGGGCGAAGTCCCGAAACGATCTAGACCATCCAACCTGAAGGACAGCTGGAAACAATCCAGACATCGGGGAGGAATTCCCGAAAGGAAAGGGGTACTTTGGTGTTTCGGGTACCAGGAGAACCAAAGTAGAATGAAGGTCTAATGCAATGGGATTCGTGAAATTTTGAAATGCGAGTTCCTGAAAGTGAAGTGGAAAGAGCATTGTCGAGTCCTGAGGGCATAGGCCAAGTTTCAGCATACCAGGTACTAGGATTTTAGAGATCCTGAGTACATAAGATCCAAGCTCTTGTGGATGAAAACTCTAAAATGATCAGAGTCATTGATTCGAGGAGTGGATCATAGCTATTGATCTCAGCCAGAACTAAAAAAGGAAATACCATCACTTCGACATTTCAAATATCGGAAGTGAGGGAGAGCAGGGACTAGGAAGGAAGCCTTGCAATAGGAGAACCTGAAATGTGAAAGTCTGAAAGCATTTGGAGGAAGCCATTATTTCAGCATATTGGATTTCGGAACTTCGGGAGTTCTGAGGACAAGGAAATCGAGCATTTCGGCATGGGAAACTCCGAAATCACGAAAAGTGAAGAACCAGGGGGAGGTATTTTGGGATACCAAAATTTGACATCTTGGGAATCCTGAAGACCAAGAGAGCCAAGCATTTCGGTGTTGGAAAACCTGAAAATCGCGAAAAGAGGAGAAAGTCGGTAAACAAGGAATTTTGGCATTTCAAAAATCGGCTTTTTCAGGAGTCCAAAGGACAGGAGGCCAGACGCTTTGCATCGAGAAACGTGAAAGAGGGTTGTGGTCATATGATGAGTGATCACATGGACCAAGGTTATAGCCAGGGGGCTAATTACTTTTAAGGCCATTTTTGGCAAATCGACATTTCAGAGATCGGAAAGGGTAAGAGTCAAGGACTCTTGACATCAACAAACAGGGAGTCCCGAAACCCAAAATTACATTTCGGGGAAAATGTTCATGGTCATGTACAGTGACTATGGGGAAAGTTGACGGACCTGTGGATCAAAATTTTAGGTCCCAATAGGGATCTGAAAGAGCTGCTTCGGCTCAGAAGGGAAATTTGAACGATCCTACGTGGACCTTGGACTTGACGATTTGGGGGTCTGCATTAGGTACCAACCGACACACTAGGAGGTTTTCTTCCACAGCTTGAGTAATATTCACACCCACTGGTCAGTTGGTATCTTCTGAAGGTTGTTTTCTAGGAGAATCAACCAATAATGTTGTCGAGTATAGTGCAGTAATAGAATTTCTATGTGATGCTTTGTCACATGGTATTTCTTACCTTTGGGTTCATCTATATGCTCAACTGGTAGTTTCACAGTTAAATGGAGTGTAATGTGTCCATGATCCCACCTTGTACTGACAATTCCTTAGGGTATGCCTCCTGGAACGTTATTTCGATTATATTACATATATTCATGTTCCTAGGCACTTTAATCAATTAACTGATGCATTGGAAAATCATGTTTTAGATTGACATATTTCACATATATAAATATATAAGCATACACATACACACACATGTAAATATACTTTTACTAAATGTATTTACTCCATAAGGAAAAAACATAGATATATATAACATGTACAAAAATGATGAAACAATACAAAATGTGGGTTCTAATCCTCAAAAGTGTCAAGTATACATCGTCAGGCTTAAGCCCTCAATACATAAGAGATATACAAAAAATGGGTGCCCTGTCACACATGTTTTCTAGTGATAATATAAGGTCTAGGCCTATCAGCTCGACTATAAGGCACTAAAGTGTTTTCTAGACGTCAGAACAAATGGACCCATGCCCTGGGTACTCCTACCACATGAGGCTACATAGATGGTGGTAGATCCTCGATCTTTGCCATGGGTACACTACGGGTGAGGGTTGTCAAGTTCATATCTACTCACCTTAGTACTTTCTCTGCCTCTGTTGACGATGGCCCTACCTCTCCTGCAGCTCCTCATGGATGGGTCTTCTCTCGAGGATGACGCCTAGTCCGAGGGAATCTTGTTGGCCTCACTGGTCCCACATCTATACATAAAATGTTTTTGAGGCAATAATATGACGTCACCAAAAACATTTTTTATCTCTCATAATAAAATTAAAAAATAAATAAAAAATGATAGTATATACTTATCTCGTCGCGTGATGCATCAAGGGGCTTGGGCATGCCAGGGTCTCTCAAGATGCTAATCCTCTCATATGGATAATTATCAATAGAGATAATTTGTTGTTTCCACTGCTTGAAGAACTCGTCATCATATGAATCACGTGCCCCCTTGTGCCTTGGTGAGGCATCAAGGCGACCCATCTACATAGTGTTGGAAAGGAGGCTATGCGACCTCGCATACTCTTTCAAAGAAGAATGCACATAGTACTTGTTATCCCCATTTTGTGGATAACTAAGGAGATTATCTCTCAAGGCCTCAGGTTGCATATATGGAATGTCGAGAGACTACATGACCAACAATACCCTTTTTCAAAGATGGAAACCGCACTCACCACCACATATGGTCATTGATTTTCAAATGGCATCCATGACATCATCTGGCTTCTGGAAGGCAATGGGCCTTTCTCTGTGAGGTACAAGTTAGTATTATGGTGAGCATCATTTCAATATTTAAGCTAGTTGAGTATGTTTTATCTTATATTTCTCTATATTTCATGATGTATTCTTGGACATTATTCCTTTTACATTGCTTCACCTTGGTGGTTGACATTTTTCCCTAGTGAGTGGTTTTCCTTGGGGATGGGTTTACTACTAGGAACTCCCTTAATGAGCCATCATATATTTCCTAACCATACTTATCACTTTCCATCATTATTCCCCTCCATTTCCTTATCTCTTGGGATTTTAGAGTGTATTGACCCAAAAAGGGGTTGTCCCTCATTCTATGGGAAGAAGGGGCTGAAGGCCCAAAGGGATTAATGTTGGGTAAAAGATAAAATCCTTTTATAAAACTTCAAGATGCTTTGCACAAGGATCACCCAAGAAAGCAGTGAAACACTTTTTTTTAGTAAAGGGGACCCAAAATATAATAAAGAATGCTTAAAAGGTTAGCTGAAGGATAGGAGGTCTCATCACAAGTCAACCTATCACGTCAATGAATATCTAGTGGTATGGCATTTCCATCATCTGGTCACCAAACTAGGGAAATGGCTCTCAATGCATGGATGAGAGAAAGGGGGCCTTATCACGAGCCAACCTTCTCATTTCCACTAGGTGTTTGTGGGTGACATTTCAATTATCTGGTCACCATGCCAGGGTAGTGACCTGCTGGAAGATTGGTTGTTGTCATTGATGTCAACCCTAGTCATGGGTTTTGGACCACAAGATTGATGAAGGTATTTGGACATCAAGGAAAATGCACATGCAGATACAAAATCCATGGATGGATAGTATACATCATGTTGTTTTCGGTGGTATGTGGAATGTCACATGGACCCTCATGGTTGAAGAGAAATGAATTTTTGAACATGACAAAGTGAATTGAAGAAGGAAGTACATGTAGAACCTGAAGATAATTAAAGAAAATAATTACAAAATAAAAAAGTGTCAGATCGGCCCTAATGTTAAAAGGAAGTGACATAAATGGTATAAATAAACATCATTATACATTCATTTGATGCAGGTCAAATTTCAGAGGAAACAAGAAGTAAAGAATGTCGGATTTCAAGGGAGGATGAAGTCTTTTGGTGATGTGTTCTAAGGTATGTTATTTTTAGGTCATCTTACCATTTTTGCTATAACTTTTTTTCTATAATGATTCAAATGGTGAAATCACTATGGTATTGAGAAGACATATCAAGGTAACTATGGTAAAAAATTCATCTCTTGATTCACTATAATTATGGAGATACACTGTGGAAGATAGGGTTTGTGACCAGTCCTGAAGCTAGTCAATAAACATGTGTTCCGGGTAAAATAGTCATAACTTCATAATCGAGAATCCAAATGATGTGGGAAAAATTTCATTGGAAAGAGTACGAAATGTATTTTTCTGTGTGTGAGTTTCAGAATTGAATGTTAAATATTGAGTGTGGGGCATTATGTACAAGTTTGGTATCCTGAATAGACCAAAATTGAATAAAGTCTACCATTCTTTCTATAACTTCTTTTTGGGGAGGATTCAAGGAGTGAAAAGTGGAGGAGTTTCAGAGAATGAATTGAGTAATATTATATACAGGATCAAAGTACTCTAAGAATTGAAGAATTGTAGAAATTGAAGAAGTCTCAAGAAGCATTATCAGGTTCTATGTGATCATTGGTTGATGTTGATAATTTAATGTAAAGGTTTATTATCACTCATATACTCTTGGGTGGAAGGAAGGGGAAAGGATGGAGAGATAAACTCTCTCTTGATATTGAAGGATTGTATCTTCCTCTTGGAGGTTTATCCCTCCCTTTACATTTGGAATTTGTAGCTACCTTTGGAAGTCATTACTTCCCTTGAACAATAACTATTAATTATTTCTCATATATTCTGCATGGTGTATTTTGGTGTATTGGTGTAAGTATTATACTATTGTTCATTGCTCATTGGATATAGTTGAATGGTTTAAGTATAATTTGAAAAAGGCTTTAAATTGTACTTGATATTGATTCACTCCCCTCTCAGTATCAACAAATGGTATTAGAGCGGGTTACCTTTAGTACAGTTTAACCATTGGAAGGAAGATCCTAAGAAGGAATGGAAGACAAAATTCCAAACAGGATTCCACCATTTGATGGAAGCAATTTTTAATACTGGAGTAATAGAATGGAAAATTACTTGAAATCTCTTGGGGCATACGTTTGGTTCTCAGTTGGTTCAGGATACAATGCTTTGAAGAAACCAAAGACTACAACTCAGAAGGAAGAAAAAAGGAACAACAAATTGGCAATAGATACCTTCTTGGATGGATTGACAGATTCAGTGAAATCCAAGGTGGGATCATGTGCATCATGAAAAGAGATTTTGGACAAGATAGAATACCTTTATGTAAGGGAAGACGCAGAAGAAGACGACGAAGAAGAAGAAGTTGAAGTAAATTACAACATCTCGGATTTCAAAGAAGAAAATAGAGGTCAGTTCTTTTGCTTTAATTGTGAAGGAGTAGGTCATGTTGAATTTAAATGTCCTCATCCAAGGATTGAAAGAAATGACACTGAAGAAGAAAATTCCAATGAAGAAGAAGAAAATCATGAAGAAAAAATTATTCAACAAGAAAATGAGAATCTTAAAAAATTGAAGCATGTTGAGATTGAAAATAGCAAG
>ML782897.1:214085-227419 GCA_009831015.1 Picea engelmannii | reverse complement strand
GGTGTATTGTGGTGTATTGGTGTAACTCTTATACTATTGTTCATTGCTCATTGGATATAGTTGAATGGTTTAAGTATAAGTTGAAAAAGGTTTTAAATTGTACTTGATACTGATTCACCCCCCTCTCAGTATCAACATGACCTTCAACCTCTCCTTAAAATTATGAAAGAATAACAAAATGGAAATCAATGGGCTTGGAAAAAATGCATTGTGGACGAAGGTACCACACACCCTATACAAAGGAACCAATGAATGAGATTCTACGACTCCTTGTATGTCATGATCCCTATGCCCATTGAGTCCTGACCCCAACCACTTTAACCACTGTACATGTCTTAGAGAGGGAACTCTTGGAAACTCTCCTTGACCTATGGAAAGACCTACCCAATAGGAAACCTCATCAACCCTCCCATATTCAAGCTTGACAAGTCACATAGTGTCTTTGAGAAATTAATTGTTTGATATATTGATATTTGATGCACATGCTTAGGTGGATCATTTATTGATTGGATTCACTTATCATGATGTTATGAATTGAGATCATTGGAGGGCATGCTCATTTTTCTTTGCAAAACCTAGTTGGTGGAGAGTTTTGGGAGAACAAGCCTAGCTTGGGCTTCCATGGGGATGCAAGCCCATAGGTTGGATGCCAAGGGCCCACATGCTGGATAAAGAATATCAAACTTGAAAGGCCTTGAAGATGATGTAGACAATGTGTCCCAACCCCCACATGCTAAACATTTTTCCTAGGATAGGCAACATGTATCTTTTTTTAGCATGACATCGTCTAGGGGGTTACAACTTGTTGGTGATGTAGCCACTCATTGACACATGGACCCTATGAGGAGGAGGAGGTATTCACCATAATGATATTTCCTAGATGCTTGAAATGTGGCCTTTTGAGGCCTACCCATGCTTCCCTAAAGGGGAGACGTCCATGTAAAATTAGGGTTTACTTGTGCAAAAGTGAAATTTTAAATGAATTTTTTAATATTACCTTGTTAAAGGGGGAAATATTACCCTAGTATTGTGGTTGACACCTTAATTTATGGAAAAGTCTACTTAGTGACATTTTGTAAAAATAAGAGATCAAAATATCTAATTTGAACATAAATCTCCCTCATTGTGAGAAGTATTGGTCTGAAATTTTCACTTACTTTGGAAACTTTGTCTCTCTTGTCTCATGTTTATGATTATCTCTTGATGTTATGGTTGATGGAAGTGATGTGCTAGCCTTGGAAGTCTTATCTCTTTCTATTATGGTGGATTATCTTATCATTTTTCCTTGAATTGGCATGGTCTTTACTTTCATGCTATCATTTGTTTCAAGTCAAGGTTATTGTGCTAGCAGCTAAGTGGGAATTATAAGGGCATACACCCCCACCATAGTCTTAATCATTTTATGCTTCATGTTATTGGTTAAGCAAGGGTTTGTTAAGAGAAGTATAAGGGAATACACCCTCTTAGCTTAAACCCTAGTTGGAGAAACTTGCCTTGGGGAGTAAGAGGGTTTACACCCCCAAGGAGGTAGCTTCTCTAGATATTTATTTTCATGACCCCATTAACCCAATTATTAAGGGCACTAGTCATTTATTATTGCATTGGAGAAATAAAATATTGCATTGGGAAACATGATTTTTGGTCATTTTTACTTCTTACAAAGTGGATTGTATTCCTTATCCCTTGGGCACCTCACAACCACTAGGGAATCCCCATAAAGGGGAAACTTCTTTATTCTTTTATAAAATTTCATCTTTAGCCATTAGGGCTACAAAAACCAAAACTCATTTGCTTGAATAACTCTCTTATCAACCATTGGATTTTGCTCAAAGTTTGCACACTTGTTCTTCTTGGTCTAGTGCACGTTTTGGAAAAGATCGAAGGTTTTTCAATGGATTATTTTATTTTTGTAATAAATTGAATTTTGCAGCCATAAATCTGAAATAATTTTCCGCAGACAAGTGCTTACAACAACCTTATATTTTTATGCTAGAATAATGGTTTTTCATCTTGAGTTTAGTTAGTCATTAACTAGTCTTTCTCTTGTATATTCCACTTGATCTCTAGAATTTGTTGAGAATCTTATAGTATCATATTATTTCTGATATATATTGTTATATATTTCTGAAAAATAGGGACAAAAATCTTAAATTGTTGATCCAACTAGCATACATCATTGCAAAGTGGTTTTTCTTGTGTCTCGAGCAGGTATTTCACCATTTACAGGTTACTCAACATACTTGGAAACCCTTGGACCTTACCAAGAATCCATTCCATGCATTTAAATCCACTTTTTCTTGAAATATAGGGGCTCCACTTCCATCTCTATCCATATCCATCTCATTCCCCCTAGGGTCACTGGGATCGCCTCCCTAGAGTGACCTAGTCACCCTTGAAGTGTAAGACCTACATAGAGGTGACATTGGGTGTAGGATTACCAATTTGTATCACTTTATTAATGGGTGGGTAGGGATTTTCCAAACCTACAACTTGCATTATAAAATTTTGGCACTGTTGTTGGAGAATATTTTGAATCTTCTTTGTACCCTAACGACACTTTGGTAAGCTATCCCAAACCATTTTCCTTATCTTTCCCGGTGACTCCACCTAAGGGATTCCCTTTCCATTTTCCTTGATGATCTCATCTTGAAACTCATATGGTGACTCCACATTCACAAAATCCTTATTTCCCCGAACCTTTTCCCCCTAGGAGGCTCAATCCTTCTAAGGTTTACCAAATAAGTCCTCCTGTCAAGTCTCCTATTGCTAAAAATATTTTCCATAAACCCATTCCTCTTGCTCCAATAGCTCGCCCTTGGGAAAGGGATCAGTACAAACCCCTTAACATGGACAATATCCAAGGTTACCCTTGTTATAACCCTATAATTTATAGGATCAACTGGTGACTGAAATTTTATATCTCTAGTGTTTTTGTTTGTCAAATGATTTTCCATTCTGCAAATAATTTGAGAAAAGAAAAAGAAAAGAAAGAAAAAGAATAAAAGAGGGCATAAAATAAATTCAATAGAGCCCCATGCAATAACAATGATTTGGTCCATATCGTTTAAGCATGGCCAAATTCTTTTAAATTGATGTTGATAGGAGTAGTGAATAAGCTTGGATAAAATTTTTAATCTTAGCCAAGTGATTTAGGTTAGTTAGTGAATAAACTTGACCAAATTTCCTAATCTTGGTCAGATAACCCCAGGATAGAGTAATTTCTTAGTCCAACAATTTAATCTGGGCTAATTGTCATAGGTAATTAGGTTAGAGCATAGGGTAGTTTTCTTTATCTCAATAAAACAAGCATGATGATCAATGTTGAACCATAACTTTGAGGTTTAAAGGCTTGATGTTTAACCCCCATGGTGATAAAGATAGGGAAAGCTTGGGCAAACCCATAAAACGCACTTATCCTAAGTTTTCGAGCAAATATGATTTTGCACTCACCAAATAAAGACCGTGCATAGATGAATGGTCGGAGAGCGGGTGCCCAGATCTACGGCTGACAGGTTTTTTNTTAATGAAGGGGGGGGGGAGGGGGGCGTCCAGAATTGGAGATAATGAAGGCACACATCTAAACTACTGAGGTGCTATCTCTTTCATCAATGGATGAGATTGAATTCTGGACCCCCCCGACTGTTCTTCTTTTAATGGTGGCAGGGTCTGGAATGTTAGTTAAATATTTCCCACAGATCAATGGTCCAAGAGAAGGCGCGCTGATGGATGGCTCATATTGTTTTTCGAACCCCCCCCGACCATTATGTTTTTAATGGAGGGGGGGGTCCAGAGTGGAATGTTTTATGGTGGGCCCTTTATCTCTACATGGAAGGAATTCATTGGTTCCAAATCCCACTGCTTATTACTATTTGACATGCCCTGTCACCCCATGATGTCAGTTTCCACCTTTTTCCCTAAGGATCACATCTCATAACTCTGTCAATCCTTTCCCCTTTTTCACCTGTTAGGAGTCCCATCACTGTGGTAACTTCCCTCAATTAATACCCGCCATGTCACCCAGCTGTATTTTTCATCCATTGTCACCTTCCATATCATGCTCTAAACAACCCATTGGCCATTTATTATTGGATAACTTATCTGTTGACCTGTCTCCTGCGCCCAACAGGTATTCGTTTTCTCAATACTACCTTCACCCTTCATTCCCTCATCATTTACCCTATTGTCGCACCAGAGAATTTTTCCCCATTTTCCTCTCCATTACAGTCAGTCGACCAAAGCCACAATCATCCCCGCTAACTTTTTTTTTTACTTGCAGGCATTGTTACAGTGATGGTGCCAAAATCAAAGAAAACAGAGGCTGAGGAAAATCCTTTCCTCCCGCCTCCTGTTGACCTCGATAGGATCCCTCTGGCCAACAAAGACCATTTAATCGCAGACACTAGATGTGAATTCAACTTCATAGATTTACAGTCATGGATAAAGGAAATTTTCTTGGACCAAAGTGACGAAATCAGGCTTTGGGAGTCAAACCTTCCCATGTATCTTTTCCCATAGGTTCACCATTTCCCTGAATTTTCCCTCAAATTCCAGGCTCACTACCTCCCTGAATAAAGAGCCATAGTTTCTTCATCTAGAGAATCTTTGTTCTTCATTACACCACAAGCCATTGATCAGATGATGCAGATACCCAGAGCCGAATCCGCCTCACCTTTCAACCTTGAAATCATCACAGAAATATACCAAAAATTATCATTCCCTCAAAGAGCTCATATTTTTGAGATTTTTCTCCCACAGGCCGCTCAGCTCCCCACTACAAATCCCCCATATCCTTCATCCCTATTCTCAATGAAGGGAAACCAGGTCATCTCGTCACTCTGGACCCTGCTTGGGTATTTTTTGGATCAATGGGTGGATTAACCCATATTGGGTTTTCTGTCCATTTTCTCCACTGATGAGAAACCCACCACTCAGTTCGACTACAACACTTTCCTGGTAGACAACATTCATGAGCAATTCTCAAATTTCACCACAGAAGGCATGTTCCGGTATTCCTCAATACTGGATTACATGTTCATTTTCTTCCAAGCGGACAAATTTTCCTTTTCAATGCAGAAGATGGAAAAGGATGGGAGGCCGCAGGTAGTAACAACATGGACTTTGTTGCTCAGACAAAACTCTTTAGAATTCAGTTTCAAGCAGTTCATCAAGCAGTTCTACCACCTAGTGGTGAGCGTGCTCAGTGGCAGACCCGATCCAAGAATAAATGAGGATATTCAAAGGATCCTACACCTCTCAAACCTTACAAAAATGGGATACGGGTACCTGTACCAAGACCAAAAAGAGATCAGAGTGTATGGGTGCGAATTGGCTCCATACAAGTTACCCAACTATCTGCCTGTGAGAATATTAGCCCTGGAATACATAAGACAAATGATTAATTCAGATGACATACATTTTGTGTCTCTGAAGAAGAAGCAGTAGCTCATAATCAAAGGCCAAATTGGGTCTTTCATCTACAATAGCTGAGGCATCGAGAGGAAGCAGACAGATTGCTAAAGGAGATGAAGTTTTTTGTTAGTTTCACATGGCACTATGATCTGTGTGGGATAATTTCTAAGATGAGAGTTAAAAATAAGAATATCCCATATGTCCATATATCCAAGCTTGAGATATAGAAGTTCGCCAACCAGATAGAATGGGAGCCAAACACTCTGGTTGAGACAGAACAACAAGACTTTTCAGTTGTTATCTCACAGATGACTACACCACAGGTTACCAAGAATAAAAGGCCTAGGAAGGACACTTCACCTTCCATCACTGAAGTATCGTCTGAAGAGTTCCAATTACACACCAAGAGACCAAAAACCATTCAGGCACCTGACATGGCTGGTGAAAAGGGAATTCAATCCACTACAACTATGGAGGTTGATCAGTCGCTCCTTAGCACAAGCAACAAACAAATAATGACTATAGTGTTGCCCAAGAATCCTATAGATACTCCACCAGTCAACCAACCAAGAAAAACAGGACCAAAATTGAGTATTTTTTAGAAGTATGATCTGATCAAAAAGAAAAATAAAACGCTGACCAACAGCATGTATGCTCAGTTTTGGAAGCAAACATCAACTGCACAACACAGACTGTTGTCTGCATTCGACACTGAGAAGGGTAGAATGCACATGGTATTTCTGCAAGCACATGTGCTAGACTCGAAAGTAATCACCGATTACAAAAGGGAAACATTTGAATTTCAGACTAAATAGGTGCATCCAGCTGATCAAATGGATCTGCATAGGCAAACTAGAGAAATGGGTTTCTCCACATTGGCACATGCTTCTACTGTTTCCTCCAAGTTACGGGTATCTCTGAGCAATGTCCAAACGTAATTGAAGTTAGAAAAAATATCATCCTTTGCCAAGGATAATAGGATTAAGATGTTGGAAGAACTGGTCCTCAAGATTGGATATGAACCCTCGAATGTGAAATCAGTCGAGGAGATGCTCAAAAAGAAAAATTTTGATATAGCATCTTTGAGGAAACAGTTGAAACTTTCACCAACAAAAGATTCACAAGCAAAGGAAATAGCAGAGACAGAAGGGGAAAACGATGAGATGCTCAAGCTGATCATGGAATAGAATGCACAATTGAAGAAAATGGAAGTGGAATTGGAAACACTAGTGAAAGAGAATGAGCAGTCAAAGCCCATGGAATTCATTCCACTGAGCGCAGTTCCACTCACATGAGTGAGCACAGTCTGTAACAGAAATTCTCTCAGCAACTCCACTGACAGCTCTGGAGAAAATAGGTGAACTGGATAAATCCATGGAAGAGATGAATTTGCAAGAGACAAAGATTAGCAGACTTAAAAAAGAGATTGAGAACCTTCAGGAACTAAAATATTCCTTTCAAATTAGCTACTCCAAGGAGAAACAAACTTCAGACAATCTTAAATAGGAATTGCAACAGCTTCAAAAGAAAACAGTGGTGGGAAAAACACTTGTTGAGGTCAAAGAAAGTGTCTATATGGATATCACCAAGTCCATGAATGAAATATGGTCAATGATGCAAATCATGTTTGAGAAAAATGAGCTGATGCAAAGAAGTCAACAGGCTATCGAGAAGATAAGAGCAGAACTGGGAGAGATGCCCACAGAAGTTGTTGAGATCATCAAATTTCTGAATTCCAAAACTAGAGAGGAGCTAGAGGATTTGAAGATTGAAGATAGGATAGAGACCATCCTTGAGGTCAAGAGGGTCCTGAACAAGAGAGGAATGATGCTATAGCTGGAGGAAAAGGTCTAGACCATGGACACAGGAGTGCAAATATTTTTCAGCAAGATCGAAGCTCTGCAGAAGAAAGGCCTTCCTAGTTTGAGAGTTATAAATGACAAGTTAATGACGCTTGTCTATTACAAAAAGAAACTAGACACTATGGCTAAGGATAGCTGAAAATTATTAGGAATACAAGGCAGTATCACAAGCAAGGCATTCTTAGATACTTTACAGTTAGACATCAGTATACAGCATGAGATCCGATACATCTTCATCATCAAGCCAACATTTTCCAAGTACATAGAGATGGATGAAGTATTTCGAAGATTACTCAAATTCATCATTCCTAGTAACATTCGATGGGAAGAGTTATGCAGTCTGATCGAGTAGGTGATGAGGTGTCCAAGCCTAGTCATCTATCCAGTCAGACGAGGTTGTGCAGAGGCCTCACCAATGGTTCACCCCAGAAATCAGCATGAAGTTTCAACACATCATCAAGCAGTTTCCTAAATTTTGGTATCTTTTTAAGCTAGTTAGCTAAATTTAGATTTGCCACATCCTGATCTTTAATGACAAGATCGTATGTAATTTTGATTATAAATACTTCAAACTTTGAAGTACTGAGGGTTGATCTTTAAGCCCTACAAGCTACAAAGACTGTAATTTTTATCAAGTGATCTTCCAGTAATACAAAGAGATGTTTCATAGGATTCTCGCGTGTTATTCATTGGTGATGTTTTCTCTTCTATGTTGAATGTTCTTCTAACTCAGTTGTCATATTGTTTTCCAATCTAATCTTTCAAAAGTAACACATGTGGCAGGATTTATCTTTGTATACCCTTTTTTTCGAATTTGAAAGGTTTTAATGTTTATCTTCTGATATTACAGTGAAGAAATTCTTAAAAGATTCTTTACTTTAATTGATATTCTCATCTTTTTTGCAATTCATCACTTTAATGCTAAAGAATCCAACGAATACATTATCTTGCCATGTGAAAGAATCTTTTTTTTCTGGTTTAGATTTCCATCTTTATAATACATACCCCATAGCCCAATGGATGCGTAAATCCCCTTCAGCCAACTTAACAAAAACAACAAACCAATCAATCTTATTTTATATAACTAGCCTAATATCTTAAAGTTAAAACATAGCTAAATCATACAGAGAGATCCCTCTCTGAAACTGGTAGGGCTAGATTCCAATTTTGAAGTGGTTGGATAAAGTTACCTCTTATAAATTTCTTCTACCCTGACAACCTCTGGGAATTTACAGAGCGTTAAAACCCTAAAAAAATTCCAACAGAAGTCAACAAGTGGTTACCCAAGTTCCCAGGAAACAATGTGATAACTATTGAATACCACATTTATGTTATGGGTCAGGACATGGAAAATGAAGGTATTGATCATGAAGATGTGGCCATGAGTTTATTTTCTCCATCATTGACTGCATAATCCCTTGATTGGTTTAAAGGACTCCCTGATAATCATATCACGTCCTATTATGCTTTTTCCAGCTTATTCAAGAGTAGATGGTCAAAAATGGTAGATGGTGGGACAATTGGGACTCAGTTCAATAAAATAAATAAAAAGGAGAAAATAACAATAAAGTAATTCATTTCCATATTTGGCAGGTTGTGCAATCAAATTCCAGTAGATTATTGTCCTACGACATTATCAGTTCGTCTCTTTTACATGAATACATTTAAAGGGTAGTTATGATACATTATCAAAGATATAAAGACCCACATCATTGGTAGAGGCTAAAGAGAACAATATCGGCATTGAAAAGAATCCCCTTGATTAAAATATAGAACCTTTTAAGTACTCTCATACCAAGACAGAAGAAAGAATGAAGGTTTCCAACAACAACGTTCTTGATCTGATTGTTATCCTGACTCATAAGATAGAACAAATGAATACTTAGTTTGTTCAAGTGCATAAACAACTTATGAACCATATGACTATAGTTGAAAGAAATCAATATTCTCCCAGACCTCAGTTTTCTAGACAACAAAGAGGTGCCACTGGTCGAAAACCAAGACCTCAACAAGAGGTAAAGTCCCCAGATACTTTGAAACTATTGGGACAATTGATATAGAATATTTGTGTCTCCCATGCCAAGAACCCCATAGGTAATATGAGTTACCCCGATGAGATGAATATTATCATGAAGATATAAAATTCATGATTTGCAATTTCAAAAATGAACAGGCACTACTACATATTGAAAAATTTGCGACGACCACTTGTGACGAAAGTACTCTTTCGTCGCAACATGCAAGAGAAAAAGTTTTTTTTTCTAAATCTAACCCGTGTTCATCGCCATCTCGACACCTACAGTTTGACTAAACTGTAATGGTCAATTCTTGTCGCATAAGAGATGACCTTAGATTGGTCGTCGCATAAGCGATGATAGTTGACCATAATAATTTAGTTAAACTTTACCGTTGAAAATGACCTAAAATAATATATATATATATATATATATATATATATATATATATATATATATATATATATATATATATATATATATATATATATATATATATATATATAGGTCACTATCGTCACAATTGCGATGATGGTGACCTATAATTGGCCTATAAATATTTGACGATTTGAAGATGTTGCGACAATCTTTGCTATAACAACGACAGTTCCGAAAGGGTATTTTTGTGCGGAAAAATGTCACAGAATGTTGTTAGAGGTGGGGAAAAAAGTAAAGTGGGTGAAAAGGGTGATGGTAGATGTTATTTCCCTTGTAAAAAAAATTTCCTCAGACGTCCCATAAGAATTTTAATAGCAACATCTACAAAACATTGTAGGAAATATGGTCACATTGATGGCGAATTGAATGAATATAGTACCATGGTAATTAGCTATATATTTATTATCTTTTTTTATTTTGTCAATTTTATATAAAATTATATATATGTATATATATTGTTTGAATGTTTGTTATATTATACACTAATTTTGCATGATTGTTTGTAATTATAAAGTTAGAGTTGTCCTCTAACTTTCCACAAAATATTACACCAAGTATTAGTAGAAATGACGTTGTACAAGCTGAGGAACATCATCATGACCAAGCAAATGAGGATCTCATGGAAGAAGATGATGGGAAAAATCAAGTTAATGATCTCATGGAAGAATATGATGGGACAAATCAAATGATCCAAGATTTGTTTTCGCAGCTGGATGAGGATGGGGAAAATGCTGGTATTTATGATGAACCTCTATTAGAAAAGGAAAATAACCAACTTTATGAAAGATCAAGAGAAAATATTCTCTCTGATACATTGTTGTTTGTGAACTTCAAGGTTATGAATAATTTGTCAAACACTTGTATGACACAGATACTAAGGTATGTAATATGTTTCATCTCATATTGTACATAAATGTTGATTTTTTATATTTGTTTTTAGTGTTAATTAATGTGTAAAATAAGAATGCATTTTTTACGATTAATATTCTTACATTAACTAGTTGTTTGTTATGTTGTAGATTGTTAGGTGAATTTTTGTTACCATCGTCAAATATTTTACCTCGCACATATCAAGGTTTGCATGCCATTATGAAAGACATTGGAATGGATTATAAAACTATAGATGCATGTCCTAATGACCATATTATATATTATGGACAACATGCTTCGAAAAGTGAATGTCCATAATGTCTTATCAGTAGATATTGAACCGATTAAGTAACAAAAAGGGTGCCTTGAAAGGTATAATTCCACGTTTGCAGTGATTGTTTAGGTGTGAAAGCATATCACAATTTATGGATTACCATGCACGTAACAGAAGTGAAGATGGTGTTCTTCGAATTCCTATTGATGGTTCTGCATTTAGGGAAATTGAGGAAAAATGGGTAGATTTCAAAGATGAACCTTGTAATGTTAGGCTTTCATTGGCAGTTGACGGTGTTAATCCATTTGGAGAGCTTAGGTCTATTTACTCAGTGTGGCCTATTTTTGTTATCAACAATAACATTCCTCCTTGGATGTCAATAAAGAGGGAGCACATAATGTTGACAATGATTGTTACAGGTATTTGTTTACATTAATTTTTGGAATTTAACATTTTCATTTGTTTCAATTTTTGCATAATATCTTTTGTTTATTTATTTAATTATATATATTACATGATATCATTCCTTTAGTAATTATGTGTAATTTCAAACAATTAGGTAAGTACTAGGTTAAAGATATGAATGTATATATCGAGCCTCTTATCGATGAGCTACTAAAGTTATGGGTTGGCATCACAATGTACTACATATGTAAACCAATATGGGAGAAGAAATTTAAATTCCATGGAATACTTTTATGGACAATTCATGATGCCCTTGGACTAACACATTTTTGTTGTATGTATAAGAATTCTAATATTTCTCTTTAATACTATACAATATTTTAATGTTATCATGGTGCATGTTTACTTTTTAAATAATATCATCGTATAATTGTCGACATTAATCCATTTGTTGTAGGTCTTCAAACAAATGGTAAATTTTCATGTCCAGTTTGTGGCCCTAAGATGAAGTATCGTCATTCAAAAATTTTAGGAAATATGGTGTTTGATGAGTATAGGAACCTTCTTCCTAAGAACCATAGGTATCGTACTACTGAAAAACATCTTTTCAATGGGAAAGAAGAGACTGGTTTAAAACCACGAAGAATGAAACCTCACCTATGGAGGTTGGAATATAATAAAAATCATCAAGTTACTCAATTTCATAATGTATCGTAGTTCATGTAATGTTTTGAATGTTTATTTTAATCATTGAATCTATTTTACCGTATTTGATAATTATTTTTGTGATTTTTTTTATGCTTCATGAAGGTCGCAATCATCATGAAGGTATTAATAATGGGCTTCCATGAGGAATGAAATATTATCCCGATCAATTCATGAGGTTGCCCTACTATGAGGAGCTAAAAATAGATCATTTGTTTGATACAATGCATATCAGGAAGAATGTGACTGAAACGTTATCGCGAATCATAAATGGTAGGTGGGACAAAGACAAAATTGTCAAAATTTGTACTGACATTCAGGAACCCAATCATGCAATGCGAAGTGTGATCTGATATTCAAATAGATCAGATGGAGTACTAGACATAAATAACCTTCCATGGTTATTAACAGAGCAACAAAGCAATGATGTAAAAGAGGTCATTCAAAGAATTAAATTTTCCACGGGTTTTGCTTCAAACATAAAAAATATCTTAACGAAGAAAGGTGAATTTGGTGGGGTAAAAACACATGATTGGCATACCTTCATTAAGGTAATAATTTTGGTATACATATTTATATATATTGCCCTTATAGATCTTTTTTTTTTTTTTTTGCTTGTCTACTTTCGTCGAAATAAATAACGATTCATTTTGTTGTTACAGTATGTTCTACTGGTATCTCTCCCAAATGACTTTGACAACAACGTCAAATAATTTATATATGATCTTGGAAAATACATGAGGTAAGACGTAGTTGTGATTTATAAGAAAAATGTTCTTTCAAATTATTGTTGTACTTAATGACACATGTTTTACGTGTACTAATGTAATGTAATATATTATATTATGTTATGTTGAAAAATGTTATTTTCTTGTGTCATGGTCTCATGTAGATGGTTGTCATTGAAACAAATCCATGAAGATGATATAAATTATTGGAAGAGAGAAATTCCTCGTCTAATGTGTGAAATGAAAAAGTATATACCTCCTACATTTTTCAATGCACAAGAACACTACCTCATATACCAAGTTGAGGAGATTGAAATTTGTGGACCTGTTCACACAAGGTCAATGTAGATGGTGGAGAGGCACTTGAAATCATTGAAGGTGTTGGTTAGACAAAGAGCACGTCCTGAGGGTTCTATGGTGGAGGGATATATGGTATATCAATCCATGGTGTATATTAGTCAGTATCTTCCTAAATTAGCAGTGCCTGTTGATACTAAGAGGGGGGTGAATTAGTATCAAGTACAATTTAAAACCTTTTTAAACTTATAATTAAACCATTCAATTATATCCAATGAGAAATTAACAATGGTATAAGAGTTACACCAATACACCACAATACACCATGCAC
>ML782897.1:187096-198282 GCA_009831015.1 Picea engelmannii | reverse complement strand
TCCTCAAGTTATACAGCTTCTTTCTCAGGAATAGTTTATTTACCAGGGACTTAGACTGATACAACTTCCCCAACTTTTCCCATAAATCCTTGGCTATAGCTTCCTCTGACACATTCAGTAATACTGAATCGGAGAGACACAGTGGAATTGTGCTCTTTGCCTTCCAATCCATCTTTTTGCAGTCATCTGCAGAAGTTCCTGTAGGTATCGTACCTAGATCTACCATGATCCATTGATCTCTGTCCACCAAAAGATCTTCCATCTTGAGCTTCCATAGCTCAAATCTTTTCCCATTAAACTTCTCGATCTCCATCTTCGAATTGCTTGCCATTTCTTTTCACCTGAAAAACAATACCACAGATCTCCCACTGTAACAAGGCTTATCACAGTCTCGAGCCAAACCCTTGACGACAAAGGCGTCCCCCTGAAGCCAATAAAGCTATGATACCAAATGTAAATTCTAACCTTGTACAATATCTACTGCAAACTGATATCTACGACAAACATTACACAGGTATTTTTCACCTGGAAACCCAAACCGGGAAAACCAGCATATATTATATTCATACATTGTGTTACATTGTCTACAATAAAATATACATATAGGAGCCAGCGACATCCAAAAACCTAACCCAATGACCTGGATTAGTCTAAAACCCTAATTCCTTAATCGGAAATAGAAAACCATCGGCAAAAAACCATGTGCCAAAAAAACCACCTAATATCATGTGGTCCCGGAAATATGTTGTCCCGATAATATGTCGTCCCGGAAATATGTCGTCCCGATGGAAATATGTCGGCCTGAAAAAAAAAAAATTCGGGGGCTCTGCTTCCCTGCGCGCCCGATGCAGATGCTCAGACACTGCTACTCGTTCAAAGAATATAGCACATTCCCAACAATAATTTTATTCCATTAGTATGAAATTTTTTGCAAAAATAATGGATCTTGGGGACTACACCATGGTCAAGGAAAGAGGAACGAGGAACGATGAAGGAGGAATGAAAACTGCATGAGGACTAGACACCAACAACATGGACCTACGAATGGGGCTAACGTTGACATTTTTCCAAACAGTTTCTGTAAGAAAAATTTGTCATGGATAGACTATTGACATTCCTTAACGATATGGGAGGGTTTCTGGACTCAAATTTGAGTGACACACCCACTTTCTTCCATCATCAATTAAACAAGGAAACCATAAACCCTATTTTTCATATGTTATAGTAGATATGTTAATGATTCCAAGTTTCATATTTTTATTTGACTGAAGGTCCAGCTAGTGTACTGAAAAGTATCAAATTGACATTTCAACTTGATAAACAAAATATAAAATGAATGCAAGCATCATTTGATATCGTCGGCGCAAGAGAGACGAATGTAAATAATCTTGCGACGAATTTTCTTTACTATCGATGAAAAACGTTCATCGATAATTTTATGCCATTAGTATGTAATTTTTTACAAAAATAATGGATCTTGGTGACTACACCATGGTCAAGGAAAGAGGAATGAGGAACGATGAAGGAGGAATGAAAATTGAACGAGGACTAGACACCGACAACATGGACCTGTGAATGCGGCCAACGTTGAAATTTTTTCAAACAATTTATGGAAGCAATGAAATTTGTCATGGATAGACTATTGACATGTCTTAATGATATGGGAGGGTTTCTGGACTCAAATTTGAGTGACATACCTACTTTCTTCAATCATCAGTTCATCATGGAAACCATAAACCCTATTTTTCGTATGTTCTAGTATATATGTTAATGA
Source organism: Picea engelmannii (assembly GCA_009831015.1). NCBI lineage: Eukaryota > Viridiplantae > Streptophyta > Pinopsida > Pinales > Pinaceae > Picea > Picea engelmannii. The sequence goes on along the minus strand of ML782897.1, from coordinate 196,508 downwards.
TTCCAAGTTTCATATTTGTATTTGATTGAAGGTCCAACTAGTGTACTGCAAAGTATCAAATTGAGATTTCAAGTTGATAAACCAAATATAAAATGAATCCAAGCATCATTTGATATCGTCGGTGCAAGAGAGACAAATGTAAATAATCTTGCGACAAATTTTCTATACTATCGACAAAAAACGTTTGTCGATAATTTTACGCCATTTGTATGTAATTTTTTACAAAATTAATGGATCTTGGGTACTACACCATGGTCAAGGAAAGACGAACAAGGAATGAAAATTGCACGAGGACTAGACACCGACAACATGGACCTTCAAATGGGGCCAACGTTGAAATTTTTTCAAACAGTTTCTGGATGTAATGAAATTTGTCATGGATAGACTATTGGCATGCCTTAATGATATGGGACAGTTTCTGGACTCAAATTTGAGTGGCACACTCACTTTCTTCCATCATCAATTCATCATGGAAACCATAAAACATATTTTTCATATGTTCTAGTAGATATGTTAATGATTCAAAGTTTCATATTTGTATTTGAATGAAGGTCGAGCTAGTGTACTACAAAGTATCAAATTGAGATTTCAAGTTGATAAACCAAATATGAAATGAATCCAAGCATCATTTGATATCGTTGGCGCAAGAGAGACGAATGTAAATAATCTTGTGACAAATTTGCTATACTATCGACGAAAAATGTTCGTCGATAATTTTATGCCATTAGTATGTAATTTTTTACAAAAATAATGGATCTTAGGGACTACACCATGGTCAAGGAAAGAGGAACAAGGAAATATGAAGGAGGAATGAAAATTGCATGAGGACTAAACACCGACAACATGGACCTACGAATGGGGCCAACATTGAAATATCTTCAAACAGTTTCTGGAAGCACTGAAATTTGTCATGGATAGACTATTGGCATGCCTTAACGATATGGGAGGGTTTCTGGACTAAAATTATCGACGAAAAAAGTTCGTCGATAATTTTATGCCATTAGTATGTAATTTTTTACAAAAATAATGGATCTTTGGGACTACACCATGGTCAAGGAAATAGGAATGAGGAACGATGATGAAGGAAAGAAAACTACATGAGGACTAGACACCGGCAGCATGGACCTGCGAATGGGGCCAACGTTGAAATTTTTTCAAACAGTTTCTAGAAGAACTGAAATTTGTCATGGATAGACTATTGACATTTCTTAATGATATGGGAGGGTTTATGGACACAAATTTGAGTGACACACCAACTTTATTCCATCATCAATTCATCATGGAAACCATAAACCCTATTTTTCATATTTTCTAATAGATATTTTAATGATTCCAAGTTTCATATTTGTATTTGACTCAAGGTCCAGCTAGTGTACTGCAAAGTATCAAATTGAGATTTCAAGTTGATAATCCAAATATGAAATGAATCCAAGCATCATTTGACATCGTCGGCACAAGAGAGACGAATGTAAATAATCTTGCGACGAATTTGCTATATTATCGATGAAAAACGTTCGTCGATAATTTTATGCCATTAGCATGTAATTTTTTACAAAAATAATGGATCTTGGGGACTACACCATGGTCAAGGAACGAGGAGCAATGAAGGAGGAAAGAAAATTGCATGAGGAATAGACACCGGCAACATGGACCTGCGAATGGGGCCAATGTTAAAAAAATTTCAAACAGTTTATGGAAGCACTGAAATTTTTCATGGATAGACTATTGACATTCCTGAACGATATGGGAGGGTTTCTGAACTCAAATTTGAGTGACACACCCACTTTATTCCATCATCAATTCATCATGGAAACCATAAACCCTATTTTTCATATGTTCTAGTAGATATGTTAATGATTCCATGTTTCATATTTGTATTTGACTGAAGGTCCAACTAGTGTACCAGAAAGTATCAAATTGATATTTCAAGTTGGTAAACCAAATATGAAATGAATCCAAGAATCATTTGATATCGTCGGCGCAAGAGAGAAGAATATAAATAATCTTGCGACGAATTTGTTATATTGTCAACGAAAAAAGTTCGTCAATAATTTTATGCCATTAGTATGTAATTTTTTACAAAAATAATGGATCTTTGGGACTACACCATGTTCAAGGAAAGAGGAACGAGGAACGATGATGGAGGAACGAAAATTGCACGAGGACTACACACCGACAACCTGGACCTACAAATGGAGCCAACGTTGAAATTTTTTCAAACATTTTCTAGAAGCACTGAAATTTTTCATGTATAGAGTATTGACATGACTTAACGATATGGGACTGTTTCTAGACTCAAACTTGAGTGACACGCCCACTTTCTTCCATCATCAATTCATCATGGAACCCAAAAACCCTATTTTTCATATGTTCTAGTAGATATGTGAATGATTCCAAGTTTCATATTTGTACTTCACTGAAGTTCCAGCTGGTGTACTGCGAAGTATCAAATTGAGATTTCAAGTTGATAAACCAAATATGAAATGAATCCAAGCATCATTTGATATCGTCGGCACAAGAGAGATGAATGTCAATAGTCTTGCAACAAATTTGCTATATTATCGACGAAAAAAGATCAACGATAATTTTATTCCATTAGTATGTAACTTTTTACAAAAATAATGGATATTGGGGACTACACCATGGTCAAGGAAAGAGGAACGAGGAACAAAAATTTCACGACGACTAGACATCGACAACATCGACCTGCGAATGGGGACAATGTTGAAATTTTTTCAAATAGTTTCTGGAAGCACTGAAATTTGTTATGGATAGAGTACTGGCATGCCTTAATGATATGGGAGGGTTTCTGGACTGAAATTTGAGTGGCACACCCACTTATTTCCATCATCAATTCATCATGGAAACCATAAACCCTATTTTTCATATGTTCTAGTAGATATGTTAATGATTCCAAGCTTCATATTTGTACTTGAATGAAGGTCCAGCTAGTGTACTGAAAAGTATCAAATTGAGATTTCAAGTTGATAAACCAAATATGAAATGAATCCAAGCATCATTTGATATCGTCGGTGTAAGAGAGACGAATGTAAATAATCTTGAGATCAATTCATCATGGAAACCATAAACCCTATTTTTCATATGTTCTAGTAGATATGTTAATGATTTTATGTTTCATATTTGTATTTGACTGAATGACCAACTAGTGTACTGCAAAGTATCAAATTGATCTTTCATCTTGATAAACCAAATATGAAATGAATCCAAGCATCATTTGATATCATCAGCGCAAGAGAGACAAATGTAAATATGCTTGCGACGAATTTGCTATACTATCGACGAAAAAAGTTTGTCGATAATTTTATGCCATTAGTATGTAATTTTTCACAAAAATAATGGATCTTGGGGACTACACCATGGTTAAGGAAAGAGGAATGAGGAACGATGAAGGAGGAACGAAAATTGCACGAGGACTAGACACTGGCAACATGGACCTGCGAATGGCTCCAACGTTGAAATTTTTTCAAACTGTTTCTGGAAGCACTACAATTTGTCATGGATAGACTATTGACATGCCTTAATGATATGGGAGGGTTTATGGACTCAAATTTGAGTGACGTACCCACTTTCTTCCATCATCAATTCATCATGGAAACCATAAACCCTATTTCTCATATGTTCTGGTAGATATGTTAATGATTCCAAGTTTCATATTTATATTTGACTGAAGGTTCAGCTAGTGTACTGCAAAGTATCAAATTGAGATTTCAAGTTAATAAACCAAATATGAAATGAATCCAATAATTATTTGATATCATCGGCGCAAGAGAGACGAATGTAAATAATCTTGCGGCAAATTTGCTATACTATCGACGAAAAACGTTCATCGATAATTTCATGCCATTAGTATGTAATTTTTTACAAAAATAATGGTTCTTGGGGACTACACCATGGTCAAGGAAAGAGGAACGAGGATCGATGAAGGAAGAATGAAAGTTGCACAAGGACTAGACACCGGCAACATGGACCTGCGAATGGGGATAACGTTGAAATTTTTTCAAACAGTTTCTGGAAGCACTGAAATTTGTCATGGATATACTATTGACATGAATTAATGATATGGGAGGGTTTTTGGACTCAAATTTGAGTGACACAGCCACTTTATTCCATCATCAATTCATCATGGAAACCATAAACCCTATTTTTCATATGTTCTAGTAGATATGTTAATGATTCCAAGTTTCATATTTGTATTTGACTGAAGGTCCATCTAGTGTACTATAAAGTATCAAATTGATATTTCAAGTTGATAAACCAAATATGAAATGAATCCAAGCATCATTTGATATCTTCGGTGCAAGAGAGACGAATGTAAATCATCTTGCGATGAATTTGCTATACTATTGACGAAAAATGTTCGTTGATAATTTTATGCCATTAGTATGTAATTTTTTACAAAAATAATGGATCTTGGGGACTACACCATGGTCAAGGAAAGAGGAATGAGGAACGATGAAGGAGGAACGAAAATTTCATGAGGACTAGACATCGGCAACATGGACCTGCGAATGGGGCCAACGTTGAAATTTTTTCAAACAGTTTTTGGAAGCACTAAAATTTGTCATGGATATACTATTGGGATGCCTCATGAAATGAATCCAAGCATCATTTTATATCATTGGTGAAAGAGAGACGAATGTAAATAATCTTGCGACGATTTTGTTATACTATCGACAAAAAAATTTCATCGATAAGTTCACTTATCACTATGTGGGGCAGTGCATGCCATTTGTGGTGGGTGAATTGGAAGTTCCATGACATTTCAATAGAGTTCCAACAAATATTCTACTGATGGAAACAATGACATTTGACAATGAGACACCCATTATGAACGTTGTTTCAAACATGGATGATCTCAAAGATTATGTGGTCAGGACATCATACATCCTTGAGTCTTGAAACCCTCCCACATTGTCAAGGCATGTGTCTAGTCTAACCATGTCGAATTTCAACGCATACATGCATAGTTTGAAGAAACTTCAACATTGGCCTCATTCATTGCTCACTATGAGGGGTCGGTGCAAGATGACATTTGTGATGGGTTTATTGGATGTGCCATGACATTTCAAGAGAGTTCCGAAAAATATTCTATAGATGGCAATGAAGAATGATGACAATGAGACATCCATTATGTTAGTATCCTATAATGATAGGAGACCTGATTATTCAGATATGATTGGTGGGTATCATGATTAATTTCTTGGCTTGCTAGCCTTGTTGTCTCTTGAAATAAATTTCCCCAAGTTATGTTCATTAGGTAATAAGATGGATCACTAGATGAAATATTTTTTGAGTTAAATGTCTTTAAGATGAGCTTTAGAATTACCTTTTTAAAAAGTGATGAGTCTGTACTTTTATTATAAAAACTCTAAAATTTCACTTTCGGCAGCTAAGGGCGATTTTTTCAAAGTATTCTAAGCTGTCGAAAGATGTCACTTTTGGTAGCTAAAACGGTAAGTGTGAGGCACTTTAAGCTGTCGAATGCACAAATCTGGTTAACAGTCAGACTATCCCATCGGACTCTCAAACCACCATCAGTACATAGCATCATCATCTCAAGTGCTGCTGAAATTAACTGAAATCAGATCATAATACGATCTAGGCAAGTGATTGTTTGTTCGATGATTATTTAGTGATATCTTTTTAACCCTAATCTAGTATATCCGATCACCATAAGCCCACATCATTTGTCTTTACCTGATATACCATGTGATTTTTCTGTACTGGTCGAATGATACAATCATTATTGTGATTTGAGTTTCATTCTTTATCAAGGGTTTTCGTTAAAATATTTTCCACCATATCACACATTTTTCCTCTGCCCGAACTTCAATTTCTCCTCTATAAGCACCATTGTATCTCCCCATGCTTGATCTTATTGTATTGCAGGTATTGACAATTGTTATTACAGATGAAGAAGGGAGGAACTTTTCTCAGGAAGGAGCTCAATGACATAACTTATCTGGAAGCTCACCCTGAGATTTGCCAGATGTTCAGGGATGCTGGCTACTATAGGTTCTGTGAAAAAATCTAAGGATTTCATCAAGGTGTGGCTGAAGCATTTGCATTGACCTTTGATGGAGCCAAAGCCAAAGTTGGAACAATTGAGGTATAGGTTGATGAAGCAATTGTTGCAGCAGTAGCAGAGATGCCTAGGACTGGTGAAAGATGGTTCAAGTCAACCACTACCAAAGACATTGATTTCAGGTCTTATCTCAAACCTAAGCACAAATATATCACATTGAAAAAGTACATCCATAGATCCTACTTGGAATAAAAGTGACAACACTTGCTCAAATCCATCCAGGTATACATAGCATGTGAAGGCAGATATAGTAGAGTAATGTTTTACCATTTCAAGCTCCTGAACCATTTCACAGGTAGATGTCCTCTGAATTTTCCCTTCTACCTTCATAAGAGCTTGACAAAGATGACACACCAGGTCCATGCCATACCTATCAAGGTGTAGGGTAGACTTTCCCATCACAGTCTTATCAAAATCATAGTGTTTCAAGAATTACATAAGAGGGATAAGAGTTGGGAGTATCTTCTTTTCTGGGGTGAATTTGAACCAGAACCCCAGCCCAAGAACAAGAAGAAGACTTCATCCACTAATTATTCATCCCCACAGAGCAGTAAAAGGAAAAGGAGAGCCATTTCCCTAGTAATTATAGAGGAGCTAGCTTCTTCTTCCGACTCCAAGAAAGCCAAAAAGATGCTTGATTTTAGCCAAGATGCAGAAGGGAAAACAAGTGCCTCTGGTAAAAACGTTTTGAATCTACCTTATACTGATTCAGAGGAGGATTTAGAGCCAGTGGAAAGAGAGATTCCTGAGCAAGCTGCTCTTGAAGAAGCACCTTTTTCACCAGAGTTTCCAGACTTGGAGATTCCTGAAACATCAACAAGAAGACACAACAAGGTGAGCAAACCATCAAAGATTGAAAAACTCCAAGAAGAGATAGCAGAGATGAAGTTTCTTGAGAGGGTCATCAAATCCAAAAACCAGACTATAAGAAACACCTCAGATGAGGTAAGAGATTGTTTTGAAAGGTTAGCTAAAATGCACGTAAAGGAATAGAAGAGGAATAAGAAATTGCTCAATGATAATCGTAAATTGCTTAAAATGATTAGAGGTTTAAGGATCAAAATGAGGCTAAAAAATCCTAAGCCAAGAGAACATCCTAATTTAAGAGTTCTATTTGAAGTTGTTGAGAACCTAAATGAAGACCCTAAGGAGTAGATAGATTGAAGAAAATCCATTTTTGCAGTTTTGAACAGTTGTGGAAAACTCAGAATTTTCGGCAGCTTATTCACTTTCCTCAAGTCATTGTTAGCTACCAAAAGATTTGCTTTTGGTAGATAACCCTATTCTATTTTACACCTGTAAGCCACCGAAAGTGCAAGGAATGACATAATGCTCATATTTTTTCCCAGATCAAAGTTTTTGGTGTCTAGATCATGTGAAAGGGGTTCCAAATGAAAGATAAAGATTAAAGAGATACAGATCATCACCCTTTTCAATTTTTTGAGGCAAGTATTAAGGAAAAAAGGTTAAGTGGCTTTAAAATTCTTGGTAAAGATTGTCCATTTTTCAAAGAAACATTTCAAAGTGCCTTGTCATATTTTTGACAATTATTGAAGATATCAGATATGGCTTCAACTATCGATATTGTGGATGATTTAGTTGATAAGACTTTGACCCTTAAAGCAGGACTAGATTTTGAATTATACTAGTTTCTATTTTATTCTATTTTGAGTATTTCAGATCCATTTTCATAGGATCTTGAACCATTATGTAAAGGCTATAAAGCCTACGATTTTGAAGAAAGTAGGGGGGACTGACAGAAAAGGGTAGCATGGGAATGTTCCTGTCCATTATAGAAACATTTCAAATTTGTAAATGACTTTATGAATGAATACAAAGGCACTATATTTCTAGATTCATGTGTTGTGTTTAAGTGGTGAAGCTTTTTCCCTGATGTAGCTCATTATTTTCCTATTACACATACTTTTATTTCTTTATTGTCTATGAGAAGATAATGTGCAGGATTTGTTTTTAAACACCCTGTGTTGGCTCGAAACAATATTTATGTTTTCTTCTGAGTTTGAAGTGTAGAATTCAATTGTACTCTACTCTACATTTCAAATGAATTTCAATATTTTCTTCATATTTGAAATCATAACTCATTTGTTTGATACAATGCATATGTTAAGTGTTTAGAGAAATACATAATAAAATATTTCATAATATGATTTTTATAGGGAAGACCTTTTAGATATTTCCTTACCTCCAACTTTAGAATTTTCTTAAAACACATCATTTAACCACACTCTCTTTCATGCATGGGTCAATGTTAAACCATTACTTACAATTGGACAACTTTTCCCCTTTTGTGGTAACAACTATGCAATTTCCCCCTCTAAAATATTATGAGAATATCTAGGATTTTTTATACTCATCCATGGTTATTCAAACAAGCTGGTAGTCTTGAAGTTATTTCAATGCCATATAATGTTACTCCCTTATTGAATAGTATTTGAGGGTTGCAACATGTAGATATAACATATCAGCATCCTTAAAGGATCCTCCTCTCATGGGAAGTTCACCCCCTTTAATAATATCTTTCGCTTAGGTAAACCCTCAACTTGGTCATACTTTTACATTAAGAAGGTTTCCTCCATGTGGCTTATGGATAAAGAAAAAATACCTCCAATCTTGGATCTCCAAATATTATGGATCTTTCCTAAAGGATATAATGTATGATTGAGTACAAATGTTATAATTTTCTTCATTATAGAAATTCTCATTGTGGAGATGACACTATGATAACTCATGCCAAAGGACCCTAGTTCATTTATGATGTGGGAATCTTTATAAGGCCATGTACTCACATATGCGCACCTTGTGACATTTGTTCCCAATAACCAGATCCTCCCCATTGACCTTTTTCTTACCTTTATTAGTGGATGGAATACTAGAGACATTTTTCTTACCTTTCTTAGTGGATGGAATACTAAAATACTAAAGATTTCCCTTTTTCCTACCTTTATTATGCAAGAGATAGTCATCCAAAGTAGGAATGCATACATTAATGTTAATACTATACAATTATTACTTGTTGAAGTTCTTATATGACAATACAATACAATTGAACCATTCCAAATTCTCTTGTAATACTAGATTGGGATGTCCATGTTCAAATTCCCCATCTCATAGATCTCTCCATATGAAGTTCATGTGAAAAAAATAAGAATGTATCTACCCATATGTGAAATGTTAGAATGTCGTACTTTCCATGTCAAAATAGAGTCACAAGAAAACTTTAATCCTCTCTAGATAAAATCATCCTAATACTAAGTTGTAAGAGTTGAAACTACCTTCTCCCTTTCT
>ML782897.1:168806-187046 GCA_009831015.1 Picea engelmannii | reverse complement strand
CCTTTCTTCCCAAACTATTCGAATTAGTGAAAAAGAACCACCAATCATGAAATCACTTGAAGCAACATTCACATCATTGAGGGTGAAAAGTCTATTTATTTTGGATCTAAATTTTCCTTTAACAATTATTTATTAGGTCAATCTTTTTGAAGGTTCATCACCAATCATTGAACTCACTATCTGCTTTCCTGACTTGCTTCCTCCATGCACAATTATATTAGTTTATATGAGGCATTTTCCTTTTCTAGGCAAGGCAAAGATGCTCCATGGAACCAATAATGACAATGCATTATCTACCTCATTCCATGGTTCAGGGGAGAAATCTAGGGAATGATTCCCTAAATTGATATTATTAATCTATTGTGCCACAATCAAGGCCTTGCACCACAACATAGACCCTTTAAAGTGGACCTTTGCAATACAAGTAGACTATAGTCATGAACCTAAGACCCATCCATGATGATCAAGAACACCTCATAATGTTACCCATATTCAACTTATTGGATGCCAAAGACTCCCTAGAGAGGACTCGTGTCATGGTTTTTAGGTTTTTTCGATGGTGGTTCATGAGCTCGAGAAGGTTTAGTTAGGGCTTTAGGCCATTGTTTCCAACTTGACATGTTTATGCCTCTACACTCATTTTCAATGTACAAAACCTAATCATGATGCCTATATCCTTCTTAAAGGCCAATTAAGTTATGTTATGTTGGTTTGAGGACTTGTTGAAAGCTCTTGATGACAACTTCTTCACCCATCCATGGTCTTGTGTGGTGATTTGAGGAATTGTTGATGGTCCTTGAGTTAGATATGGAATAGAAATTACATTGATTTCATATTATGAGTTTTTTTGTGGTTCTATATATAATTTAGGACCTAGATGTCATATTCTAGGGACCAATGGCCATGCACAAGGCTACAAGTTAATCAAAAAACATGCCCTATATAGGAGGTCAATTCTAACCATGTCAAATTTCAATGCATACAGGAACATATTGAAAAAAATTCAACGTTGGCCCCATTCGGTGGAATAAATTTGTGATGGGTTTATTGGAAGTTCCATGTCAAATTTTAAGATAGTTTCGACAATGATTCTATAGAAGGGAATGATGAATGATGGCAATGAGAGGTGCATGATGAACGTTGATGCAAATTTGGATGATCTCAAATATTATGTGGGGAAATCATACATCCTTGAGTCTTGAAACCCTCCCATACCGTCAAGGCATGTTTCTAGTCTAACCATGTCAAATTTTGATGCATACATGCACATATTGAAGAAATTTCAACATTGGCCCCATTCACTGCTCACTATGCAAGGTCGGTGCATGACATTTGTGGTGGGTGAATTGAAGCTTCTGCGACATAAAATCGACTTGATAATTCAATAATAAAACCCTCATTAAGTATTATGCAGAGACATCAAACATCATTAAGTATCAATATTCAAGTTTTATATGTTTGCTAAACAAAATTTAAAATTTCATAAAGTAAGTATTTAGATCCTTCTTAAATTCCAAATTTCATAATGGTGGAGAAGACTCCCTCGCCCTCACATGTAAAACTCCCTCACCCTACTAGGTGTTGTTCATAGCACTTGAGCTTCTGAAGGTTTAATTGGGGCTTATTGTCATTGTTTCCCCCCTTGACCATGTTTAAGAATTAAGACCCATTTCTAATGCATAAAATCTACTAATGGTTCCCACATCCCACTCATAGGCTTGCAAACAATCCATACAATGGAATCATGTATTCAAGGCTTTTGAGCTCAATAATATTCAAAAATATATTGAGGCACTTGTTTTCCTTCCTCAACCATGGTAAATATTCTATGATATATACTCAGTGCACAAAACCTCCTATTGGAGCCCATATCCAACATTGATTCTAGAAACCCCTTAGATAGGGATTGTATTATGGTTTTCAAGTGTTTTTCATGGTGATTGATCCTAATAAGTGATGTTTAGGGAATAAGGTCCAAGTTTTTTCCTCCCCTAGCCATGGAATTTGAGCTCAAGAAGGTTCAGTTAAGGCTTAAGATCCTTCTTTCCCCCTTAACCATGTTAATCCCTCAAGACCCATTTATATTGTACAAAACCTACTCATGGAGCCATATCCTTCTTTGGATTCTAAAGAAAACCAACTACAGTCCTAAGAACCATTCCTAATGGGGGGGTCTAACACATTTTTATTTAGGGCATATGTTGTGGTTTAATCATGGTACTTGTATCCCTCAAATAGTCCAAAAATAACCTACAAGGGTCCTATGTGATGGCTCAAGGACTCATCCAACACTATATCCTGAGAAGTTGTGTGGGTTGTAGTTGTTTTTCATAGAAGTTAAGCCTAAGAATGTTCACTTAGGGAACAAGTCCCTTGTTTCCCTCCCTTGAGCTTGGTTAGACCTTAAGACCCATTATTGGTTCAAAACTAACTTATTCATGGTGCCCAAATTTCACTTCGAGGTGAATGATATGTTACATAGGTCATGAGTGGTGGTTTGAATACCTGTATATGGTTATTGAGCTTGAGAAGCAAGCTTTAGGGTTGAACACTCTTGTTTCCTTTCATCAACTATAGTCATGAACCTAAGACCCATCCATGATGAATACGACCTCATAATGTCACACATATTCAACTTGTATGCCAAATGTTCCCTAGAGAGGACTTGTGTTATGGTTTTGAGGTGTTGTTGATGGTGGTTTAGCTCAAGAAGGTTTAGTTATGGATTTAGGACATTATTTCCAACTTTCCATGTTTATGCCTCTACACACATTTTCAATGTAAAAAAGATAATCGTGATTCATATATCCCTCTTAAAGGCCAAAGTTTTTTTATGTTGGTTTGAGGAATTCTTCAAGGCTCTTGAGATTTAGAATCTTCAACAATATTATAAGGAACTTTATTTCATTCTTTGATGATATATAATGTCTTGTGACCCATCCATGGTCTTGTGTGGTGACCTGAGGACTTGTTCATGGTGCTTGAGATAGATATGATATGTTTTGGGCTTAAGTTGTTGTTTCCCTCCCTTGACCATGGTTAAGGGCTTGAGGCTTGTTTCCCTACCACAACCATAGTCAAGGCCCCGAGACCCATATGTAGTATGAAAAACATATAAATGGAACTCATGTCCAAATCTTAGGCCAAATATATTGAAGTGAGAGCTCATGGCATGGTTTCTAGGTGTTGTTCATGGCACATGAACTTGAGAAGGTTCAATTATGGATTAAGTCCTTTACTCCCCCCTTAACCATTTTTAGGTGTTAAGACCCATTTCTAGGGAACAAAACCTACTCATGGCACCTGTATCCTACTTGGAGGCCTTCAAGGAAGCCTTACAAATGAGTGATATGTTGGTTTGAGGACTTATTCAAGGCTCTCAAACCTAAAAATATTCAACAATATCCTAAGGTACTTGTTTTCCTTCCTCAACCATGGTTAAGGCCTCTCTACCCATCCTTACTACAAAAAGAACTACTAATGTTGTCCTTATCCAAATCTTATGCTCACAAGGACCCCATAGAGAGGGATTGTGTTGTGGTTTCTAGGTGTTGTTCATGATGATTGATCCTAAGAAATTAAATTTAAGGGCCTCATATCCTACCCAAGTGCTACAGAAACCTAACCATGTACTCAATAACTATCCCATGTGTGGAACCGAGACATGTTATTTTTTAGGTCCTTTGTTGTGGTTTAATCATGGCCCACCCATATCCCTCTAGTAGGAAAAGGATACCCTATGAAGCTCTTGTGTCATGGTTCAAGGATGATTTCAATGACATAACTTGAGAATCTTCATGGTTTTTCTTTTTGGTGCTTGACTCGAGACTCTTCATTTAGGACATAAGGCCATTATTTCTCTCTCTTGACACTGGTTAGACCTTAATACTAATTATTGCCTCATAAATAACCTATTAATGGATCCCATATCCCATTTGGACATTAATGATACCCTATAAAGGTCATATGTGGTGGTTTGAGGACTCATCCTTGGTGCTTGAGCTTTCTAATTAAGGTTTAGGGCTGAAGGATCATATTTCCCCCATTTAACTATGATTAATGCCCCAAGACCCATCCATGATTCCTATGACCTTGTAATGATACCCATTTGTTGAATACATGAGACCCATATACTTCACACTAAATAGTTGGTTCATAGAACTATATTCTATGGCCTAAAAAGTTAGGTTTTTGTCCCACACCATGATATATATATTAAAATTTAAAAACATTAAAAAAGGCATTATATAAAAAATTATATATTAATTATATTAAAATTAAAAACATTATATTAAAACATTATATATTAATTATATTAAAAAAAATCATTATATTAAAATTTATTTATTAATTATATTAAAATTTATAAACATAAAAAGAAAAAAACCAAAAAGAAAACAAATTTCAAAAAAAATAATTGCATTGCCTATGCCCATTCACGACAACAAGCACTAGAGAAACAAAGGGTGTTCTCATGCCCATCTAGATGAGAGAAACCCTGCCATTCCAATACTAGGCATCCATCTAGCAGAGAAAAACCCCACCTGTTCTTGGACTAGGCGCATGAGAGAAGCTCCCATTTGGACAACAACAGTTCAACTTCTATTTGGACATCGACATTGACAGAGAAGCCATACCTGTGGAGTGGAGATATTCAGCGGTTGACATCATGCTGCAGAAATCCATAATGGGTCTCCAATATCTGATCTTTTTACTAATTAGTTAATGGTTATGAGTTATTTGCTTTGTTGTTTACTAGGGTATCCAAGCAAATTATAGGCTAGAAACCCTATCTTTCCCAAGGCTATAAACCTTGCCTCATAGCATGGACAGTACTCGTAGCTCACTATAGCATCCCCGTGAATGTTCATTATATATTCTAAGAATCTCATCGTAGCTTATTGTAGCTTCTAAGAGAGTGTTTTCCCTCATAAATGATCCTCTATATGCAGCTTGATCCTCCTGTAAAATAGAGTTGCACTGATCTCCAAGATAAAAACAATGCATGTACCAAGTTGTGGGGAATATACCCCTCATCCATATGAACAGTAAGCCCAAAAAACTATTCATGAATATCATAACCTATATGTTAAATATCAACATCTCTTTGATCTCCATTCTCTTTTTCCAAGTCATATAAAACATTACAAGAAGAAAATGGTTCATGGATAGCATTGTTTTTGTCACATTATTCTTTATAATATGGTTCATGGATGGCATTGTTTTTGTCACATTATTCTTTAGAATATGGTTGTTATTCTAATGGTTCATGGATGGCATTGTTTCTGTCACATTCTGCTATTATAATGCCCTAGACAATATCCTTGAAGTGGAATATGGTTTCTATTACAATGCCTTAGAATAAGGTAAACTTTTGCATGTAGATTACTCTCTAAATATATTGAGAAGATCACATTAAAAAAGTGTAAATTCTAAGCATGTATCTACACAATACAAACTTCACTCCATTGATTTCCTTGTTACTTCTTATGTTTCATTACATTTGATCTACAATTTATCAATTTCATTACACCTACTTCCGCTATAGCCCTCACAATGTGGTACTCCACATCAATATGCTTATGCTTAGAACTATAATTTGGCTTCTTAGTCATTACAATGGTGCTTTGGCTATCACATTCGTTTTCTAAACTAGCCTACTTGATAGCAATATTGTTTCATAATATCAATAACCAAAATCCGTCTTAAATAAATTTTGTTGCAACAACATATCGTGCCTTTGAACTAGAAGAGGCAATGATGGTTTGTGTCTTACTCATCAACCTCACTACTGATTGGAACAAATAAAATACAATTTCACTTTTGGACATTTTCTTGTCCACATCTCCAACCCAATCTTCATCGACAAACTGATGTAAGTCAAAACTATCATTACCTTGATATTGATTACTAAGACATAAATGTTGGTTCCTTATACATACAATAATATTATTTTAAAAACCATCCAATGTTCCTTTCTTGGAACAAACATAAATATTCTCCCTATTCCCACTAAAGAAGGTGGAATTCATTCTCACATGACCTCAGTAGGTTTGATCCTCATTTCCCTAGTAACTTGCAAGCCTCCATCTTTAGGGATCAATTGTGCAAGAATTCATTGAGGAGGGTCAATATCAATTATATATAGCTTAGGTTCAACCCCCCTCTACTTTTTTACCCTACAACAATAGTATTCTTGGATGAAGATAAGGAAAGGGAAGATTGGAAAAAGGTGTAGAAAGATCCTAGGTACCATGGCAAGGGTGACAATAGCAAATTTGTGGCATATGATTTGACGAAGGATTGTAGAGATTAGCAATAGTTAATTAGTAAGATATGAAGTAACAGTAGCTACATCATCATTTTGTTTTCACAAGGGTGTCAAAAAAATTAATTTGGGAGTTGATGACAAGCCTCCCAATTGTAGTATCATGAGGCCCATTTTAAATATATTTTGATCATATTTGTACTCTATAAGACCTCTGTTAACCATGATTAATATAATTGTGTTGGGTTTTGTGTAATTTATTGATTATGAAATGATTTTGATGATTGATTGGGTGTTGTATCATATTTTAGATATGATTTTGATGATTTCATGCATGCCTAAGGCTCCACTAACATATGGTTGAAGAAGGTTGAAGTCCAAGGATTCCCTTCACCAACATTGCATGAGAGAAAATGTGGATTGTGTCCGCCTCATAAACATCCAAGGATTTACAATCCCACAATCACCCAAGGCACCTAATCCATCATCATATCCATTTAAAACACTAAATGGGAGATGATAACCTAGAAAAAAATAGGCCCCTAGAACATACAACTATGCTACTATGCAACTTGAGCAACTTGATATTGAGCTTACTTATGCAAATTATGAAACTATGCAACTTATGCAACTATGGAATTTTATGAAACTATGCAACTTATGCAACAAGACTTTGATGATATTCTAACTTGATATTGAGCTTACTAAGGAACACAATGCCATGTCATCTAATATCTCATGAATGAATGGAATAGGGAACTTCTCCTTGATGGTGTTTTTATGAATTTATCTATGCAACTTATGCAACTATGCAAGGAACAACTTGATATTAAGCTTACTTATGCAACTTATGCAACTATAAAACTTTATGAAACTATGCAACTTATGCAACTTATGCAACAAGACTTTGATGATATTCTAAATTTATATTGATCTTACTAAGGAACACAATGCCATAAGTTATGGAAGACTAGGTCATTGACATTTATGGAAGACTAATTCATTGGCATTTATGAAGATCGAGGTATAAACAAGTCCACACATACCCACTACATTTTTTAAGTAATAATGCACACATTTCTGAGATGTGAGCTAAATAATATCACAAAACTTCATTTTTGGGGGGATTGGTTAATTTCTATAGATTCTTTTAGGAAACTTAACCAGACAACTTAACCAAATCTTAAGAGGGAATTTCGCAGGTCACTGTCACCCAACTTAACATAGATTCACAGTGGTTCTTAACACAAAAAGGTGTGATATAGAACACTAGCAAGAGTTATACAATACACACATAAATTATGTGAAAGTTTATGCAACCATTCAATAAGGATGCCACACTACCTACACTAGACTTACTATTAATTCGGTTGATTTTCATATGAATAAAGATCTTTTGTATTGACTTCATAGGATTTGATCACTTGCAAGTGAACCTAGGGATGTGCTCATGGAAATGGAAATGAAAGATTATAGTTTCTTAGGGGGTTCATGTCTTCATTAACCTATTTTTTGCATGTACATATTCCTATCATATCAAGGGTTGTTATGGAAATGCCTCCAATGGAAATGAAGATAATATTTTCACCATAGTAAGGGTATGAAAATGATTTTTTTTTTTATCTTAATGATGAATTTAATGAAGCCACCAATGACAATAGAATTAATAAAGATCTTGTTTATATATTAAGGAGTTTTATGGAAGCACTAGCAAATTGAAACCAAATGACTATAGGTTCAAAGATTGGAATTGGTTATATGAGAAGATATAAAAAAGAGTCTCAAATTGGTGCTATAGATGGCTATCTTGAGGTTGTAGATTGAATTTCGTGAAATTAGTACTTGAATTTATTCCGATGTACTAGAACTCACTAGCACATATACCTAATTTAATATGCTGGAAAAAAGAGAAGGGAAAATGTTTTAGTTTCTTGTGGACAGGGAAAAGAGAAAAATAAGGCACCCCTTTGATTAAGTGGAGCAAGATAGTAAAACCAAAAGAAGTTGGGGGATGGGGGCCAAAAAATATTCACAATTTTGACAACCTTTGGTAGTAAAGAATCTATTGAGACTCTTAAATCATGGAGGCCTACATAATCAAGTAACAATGCAAAAATACAATGAACTCTTATCCTTTGAAGATTGGATAAGACTCCCACTAAAATATATATTTGGAACCTCCAATTTCCATTGGTCTAAGCCTCTAATAAAATCCTTCCCTCTTTTTGGGAATTGGTTAGCATGGATAGTAGGAAATGGGGCCAGAGTAAGAATAGAGGGAGACCCTTGGGTAGGTTGTGAAAGTCATCATACAATATTAGAAGAATTGACTAATTCCTTTAAAAAACAGGGTATCTATCACTTGGAAGATGTAGTAGATCTAGAGCGCTCTTTAATTTGTCATCAAGGTTGGAAAAAGGTAGATATTTTGGATCTTTAAGGAGAAAAATATATTAAGTGGAATAATTATGTGAAAAAACTCCAGTAGAGCACCATGAGGTTAAGAGATGATGAAGATGAGACAATATGGTCGAAAAATAACTCTTTAGGAAGATTTACTCCACACTTTGGATATAAAGCAATGCTTTAGAGGAGGACCAAGTCAAACATTTATGGTGGTGGAAACCCATATGGAAGATAAATCCCTCCATGAAAACCAAAATTTTATTATATTTAACACTTTCCAATAAAGTTTTGACTTGGGAAGTATGCAAGAAAAGAGCATGGAAAAGCCTAGGTAGATGTGTTTTGTGTAAACAACACGATAAAACTATACCTCATTTATTAGTACATTGTCCATTCACCAAAGAGGTATGATAGGAATCTTTGATATTGGTAGGAGGACAAGGTTCACGACAATGATCTACAATGGTATAATGTTGGGGGAATTGGTTTAATGAAAAGACTTTGAAAGTTCATAAGGCCTTTCCTTGCATAGTCTCGCAGGCCCTTTGGCTAGCTAGAGATGATATTTTTTTTCAAAATAAGGACACCTGTTATTTTAGGTCATGCATCAAATTAGATTTAATTACGAGGGAATTCAAAAACCTAGATATGAAAAGTCTTGAAGTGTAACCATAAACCCAACTTTGAAGTGTAACCATAAACCAACTTATGCAACTTTACGCAACTTTATGCAACATGCAACTTTATGCAACAATGCAACTTATGAAACTATGCAACTAGTATATGCAACTTATGCAACTATATGAAACTGTAGGCAACTTATGAATCTGTGACCTATATCCTCCTATTGCAACTTATGAATGCAACTATATCCTCCTAATGGCTCTAAGTTCCTTCTTAGAGGCCTTGAGAGCCAACTATGATGCATAAAACCTATGAATGGTGCCCATATGGTGTCCTAATAGCCATTATTATTATTTAAAGAATACCAATGTTGCCCATATTCCAAATTGGAGGCCTTGATCTTGGTCATTAAGCACATGAAGCATAATCCACCCAAGCACCATAGTCTATTAAATAGGATATATGTGGTGGTTTGAGGCCTTGTTAATGGCCAATGAGCCAAAGAAAATACGTTTAGGACCTAAGGCCCTTTTTTCCCTCTCTAGTCATGGTACACACCTTGAGACCTATACTTATTATGAAAACGTACCAATGGTTCCAAATGCAACTATATTGCAACTATATTCTCAAATATTGGTGAGTGGTCAAATGAAACTATATTGCATCTTATGCAACTATATGCAACTATATCGCATCTTATGCAACTATATGCAACTATATCGCATCTTATGCAACTATATGCAACTATATGCAACTTATGCAACTATATGCAACTATATTGCAACTTATGCAACTATATTTCAACTATATGCAACTTATGCAACTATATGCAACTATATTGCAACTTATGCAACTATATGCAACTATATTGCAACAATTTTGTATGCAACTATATTGAAACAATTTTGTATGCAACCATATGCAACATGCCTTATGCAGCATGTTTATCCAATGACAAATCATTCAAAAATTCCATGTAAACTTCAATATCAAATTTTGTTGAAGTGTCGACTCCATGACCCAACTTCAAAACACATTCTAGTTGTTGTTGTAAGTTTGGTTTTTGAAGAAAGATAGAAGTCAAAACATGAAGAGAAAAGTAAGTAGTCTTCTTTCCAATGGAAAATTGATTTCAAATTTTGCTATCACCCATTCTAGAACATCCCAAAGTGCTTCCTATCCTTCTGCCATGGCCATTTGGGAATATGTATTCCCACACAAAATTTTGAAGAATCAACAGGTTCCTCAACATGGAACAAGAGATACCCCTTATTGGATCGTTAATCATCAAAAGAGATTGCCTTTACAATCCCCTCTAGGATGAGGCAATTTGGTCCTCTAAGGTCTATTTCTTATTTTAGTTTGTTGGCATCCCTATTTATTATCTCCCCCCTTATAGATACTCCTTGGATCCCACCGGTCACATTCTAGCTCCTTGAACAAGGTGATTAGAGAGGATATCCACAAACAATACATCTAGGTCAATTGAACACCCCCTAAAGGACTCGACCCTAAGATGGCCTTCTACTTCAAGCACTTCATACAGCTAAAGGATGAACTTATAGTCAAACTTGCCTATGCTCAAAGACATTGGATGCATATCCTTAGGATTACTCTTGGCAAGTTTAGGGTTTTCTCTCACCAACTCCCAATTCGGTAAATCATCACATTCCTCGTTAGAGAAGATTTGTCAATTGTGTCAATTGCAATATATTGAGTTGGATGCAAGAGAAACTCATCTTTAGATGTCCCATTTATTATAATATTATAGGGAGGTTCCATTGGCTCTACTAGGAGTACTGGACTTGGGTTGCTCCCTCAATACTTTTCTCCTCTATCCATATCAAAGATGCATAGCTCTTCTTATATGGGAGGTGTTAGAACACGAGACATGGCTCTTCTTATATGGAAGGTGTTAGAACACAAGACATGGATCCTATAAGGATTCCCGAGACAAATCTCGTTAGACATTTAATCATTAGTCCACATCATATCCACTAGTCCTTCCAAGTTCATTCATGTTGATGTTGCATTTCCATGTGGTGGAATTTAATTGGACCTTGTGTTTAATGAGCCAACCATGTTTAAGGATTCCCGAGACAGATCTCATTAGACATTTAATCATTAGTCCACATCATATCCAACTATCATAGACTCGTACCTTTGTGGACTTGATGCATCTTACCATGGAGAAACATGAGAGTGGATGTGGTTGTATTCCTCATGCAGGCAAAAATCTAATTCAATATGCTTCTAGCAAGTGTCAAGTGTCTAACGAACTTAAGCCATGGAACCCCAGGCCCACCAAGGCATCCAAACCTAAAATATTATGCATTAGTCTTAAGTCTAGGTACCATGTTTCTAAGAAAGTTCTTACATTGGAAATATTTGAAATGACAAATCTGCTCAATTCCTATGGATCTGATATAAAAATTTTATTTAGAACTGTAAATATGATGATGGATTACTAACTAACAACACGTGCACATGCAACTGAAGGTACAACCAAACAGGTACCTGTCAGATATTTCTTCGTCGAGTGAGGAAAGCTTAGGACAAATGGAGGCCGGAAATGCGACTGCATCTAGTAGATATGATAAGAAAACAAGGACCAGAGGTGAAAAAGTCAGAATAAAATTTTGTAGACGCATGAAATTTTTTCTTGTCGAAGGAGGATCATGCTCTTATGATGATGAGAGCATAGGACACATAGATGTTCCACTCAGGTATAAACATCTAGTGAAGCAATGGGTACCTAAGGAAATACCTCCTATAGATGTTGACTTCATTGTAAATAATAGGACATATCACCTTGCACCATCCTCCATGCTTGGCTTGGGGCTATTTTCCATGGATGGAATAATTGTAAAATACAATACAGTAACTGAATTGATGGACTATGTCAGACTATGTTACAATTATAATGATTGGATGTGGTTGGTCCAATACATGCAAAGTATGTAGAGATATGCACTCGCCGCAAATTATATACAACTAATAAACAAGGATAAAAATAAGGGAGCAACTATCTATATTGATGTAAGGCCTAAAGCTTCCGGCAATATCGCAGGGTTTATAAACAACACATGACCTGGGACAACAAAAAAACAATTGAATTTCATATTTGAGGGACATGAAGAGAATCGAGTAGTCCTGTGCACAATAAAAAAGATAGCTCCTGGGGAAGAGTTATTAGTGGATTACCATTTGAATTGAATAGACACATTGACTAATAGTGTGTAGGTTCTTATGCTACACCTCTTTAAGAAACCTCTACTTATTGCATTATATTTTTTTATTATCTTTAACATTGTTGTAAATATTATCGTTAACATTGTTTTTTTGTTATCGTTAACAATTTTTTAAATATTTGGGGGTTCTAATTATATTATAATGTGGCAGGATGATCGTGGAAAACGGCCAGCCACAGAACATGTAAATTATTATCAATTTCCACTTTCATTTTACGTTGTTTTTATTATTTTCTTATATAATTTTATTGAAATAACATTATTTTTGCTGAAATTATATGTAGTCGGTAGACCATGTGGATCATGATTCCGCCGATGAGGATGGATTTTATTCTTGCACTGATCTGATGCTCTCATTAAAAAAAAGATCATTAAAGCTAACAAGGAACTATTTATCTTGTTAAATTGTCCAGAACAAACTCCAGACGTCAAAGAAATGATCAAGCTCCTTATGTGAAAACTTAACACATATCAGGTAATAACCATAATTTAATTTTTTTTTTGTTTAATGCACTCATATGCTCAATTATGATACTTTGTCTTTAACTTTTACATTATCTCACGAAAAAAAATAAAAATTATAAAGGAATATTTGGATCCTGTTCAGCCCGGGGCTGGTAGTAGTGGTGCTACAGAGACACTACAGAATCCTAATGCAGGCGATCATACAGTTGCTAGAGCACTATTTACTTCTCCATCTTCCACACGTCATGCAGATAGGAGCCATGACATGCACCAACAGGCATCCACACCTCAATCAGATTCTAGAGAGGGTGGCAGAGATGAGGATCATAGTGATGTGGTTGAGATGGATGCATTTTCTGGAGCTAGACGTGTGACAAGCATGGGGACCCTTCCGTGCACATTTTTGGTCGACAATAATGGACTTCCATTAAAACAATCAACACTCCCAAGTATTTTTAAATCATATTTTAATCGTTTAATGTTGTCCTCATATAGAAATCATCTATATTATTAATTTTAAATTAATGATCATATCTTTTTGTGTGTAGGAAACGATCCTTTTTATAGGCACGTAGAGAGCAAGGCCTTGTCTATTTTTGGGGCAACCTTATGCGTGAGGTGGAATTTCCAGAATTCCAACCTCAAAAAGGAACTCATGGATTATCTTGAAGGCCTCTTTGGTGTAGACATGGTCAATACAAAAGCGGTCACATCTGTAGTGGGTGAATATTTAAAATATACCTGGGATGTTTATAGATGAAGCTTGGCAAAAAAATACTAGGTATAAGCGTCCTCCCCCAATTCCAGAGAGAGAGTGGAAGGAAATCATTGATGATGTAAAAGAGAAGATTTTGAGAAAATCAAGAGAAGAAATAACTGGTACACCAAGGTAAATTGCAATTTTTTGAATTCAATACTAGCTTTATTTTTCTTTAGATCTAAATAAAAGTGTTGTTATATATAACATACTTGAAAATTTTGATGATAGGTTGCCTGACACTTCGAAGGAAACCAAATCAAGGATTGTCAAACATGGCCAACACAATCTAGGCCCGGGAAACTACTTGAGGTTACAGTCACGAATCGTAAGTACCCAAATATATTAAGAATATTATTTGTATCACCTTACAGCTTTAAGGTAACTGCAGCCAAAAACATTAAAAAACAATACCCTTTTGCAATGCAGAGTGACAACTTCGGAACTGGAACCATGGAGGAAGACATCCAACTTGGTTACAAGTATAGTTATAAAGTCATGGTTGATCATAGGAAGAGCATGGGGCAGACCCCAAGATCCAATTTGCTAGATAAGGTAAATAAAAATCACTCCACCTTAACCTTTCGTTACTTATAAAATACGTAAATGTTTGATATCGTCCATAATTTAATGTCTTACTTTGTTTTAATCAGGGGAGAAACACTATCAACCCTACCATTAGTACTGAACAACAGAGCGTTGATAGTGAAACACAACCAGAAGATCATGGTGCTCCCCAATAGCCCCATCCCAGTGAGGTGCAACCCCAGGATGTTCCTGTGAATGTAGAGGCCCACGACGGTAAAATGTCTATATATTAATCATATATTTAATAATTTTGTACTTATAAATTTTGTACTTACAATATTTGATGTTTCAATGACAGAGAATGCCATAGATGATCATCCTCAACCCAAAGATCAGGGGAACAGGCCAGCAACCATTCCAATGGTGCCGACTAGAGGACCAGGTAATTAATTACATTGCATAGTTTTTTTTCAATAATAATGAACTACTTCAACCTTATTTAAAAATTGGCCATATAAATTCAATATTTTTTTTTTTTAGCCAATGGCCCCTCACAGTAGCATCCACGGCGTGGGTACAAGACTAGACGTACTCAGCATGAAAGGACTGAAACAACATCATCTGCTGAAGAGCACCCAGTAAATAAAGACATGGACATTGACGATTTGCTTAAGCACTGGAAAGCAGAAAAAAAGACTAAAAGAAATTCATGATGTCATGTAATAATTTTATAAGATAGTTATATGTACATTATATAGCTAATAATATACACAAGGCTATTTCTATGGCTTGTATATATCTATGAATGTAATTTTTTTATACACTTAATGATAATTTCAGCTTCTCTTAATGATGCAACTTCCAAAATCTTGTGACATGATATATGCAACTTTGAAATTATTGTGACATGTTTCATTGTGTCTCACGTGACAAAGAGCATTACCATTATTTTCATTATGTCATGGACATGGTGTTTTATGTTTAATAAGAGATATTAGTGACTCCCATTCCACTTTAGAGTCCCAAAATAAATTTTAGAACCTATCTCTGATCTAGAGGTGAAGATGGCAATAACATACACAACGTTTTCATTCTATCCATCCAGTTAGCATAGTTTGTGGATATGTCAACCTTTGAAAAAAAAGTTCTTAAACTTTATGTAATGAAGCAGGCATCCCTTTTTTACAATGTGAAATCTGGAACAAACAGGTATATGAAGGTATTTCTGCATAGGAGGGTAATAACCTTATTGGATTTGTGTAGGGAAAAGAATGTCCCACTGTCTGTTCCGTGGAAAATATTGCACTGACATATTAAGATGGTAGTAAGGAAGAATTTGGAGGGGGAGTGGTCCATAGAAATTCCAGTTTTCTATATTCCTATTTATAGGTGGGAAGGGGGAAATATGATCATTGGGAACTGAAATTGTATTTAGAAAATAACTAGCATTCGAGTAATAATCAGGGTTGCATTTTGGGAAATCTTAATTACATGTGACCAAATCGATGAAAAGCATGAAACTATAAGTTGTAGTTCTTAATTAATTTTGTGTAACTTTTCTTGGTGCTGCTGGTATATTGTGGACATCAATATAATTTATTTATTTCTTAGTCTCAAGCATTAGGGACATTATTTTTCAATGATTTGGTGTATTAGGAGCACTAGTGCACCCATACCTAAAGAAGAGCATCGATGCACCTACACCGTATAGGAGCATTGGTTCACCCATACCAAATAGGAGAAACAATATACCAATACAGAAGTGAAGCACCGATGTCTTTTTGGGCTATTATCACTCTAGTGCACATGGGTCATGGAGCACAAATTTTTTGGAACCAAAGTCGAGCACTACTTTATTTTGTGTTTTTTTACGCTTGGGTGCACATTGGTATAGAAGCATCGGTGCACCTAGACCAATGTGGATCATCAATGTGTCTTGACCAATGTTTAGAATTGATGTATTTTTGACATGTTGTTGCTCCAATGCACTTGTAGCCATGGATCACCAATTCTTCGGATTTTAAAGGGAACCAGTAAAACATAATAATTTAGGTGCATCAATAAAAAAAACTTCTGCCAAAACATCTGGTTGCATGCCTTTGCTAGAAACCTAGTGCAACATAATAGTTTAGGTGTATCCACAAATTGGTTTTTTCCTTATAATTATTATAACTTTTATGTTATTGATGCAGAGCATGATTCTAATGAAGTAATCTGCAACATGTCCAATACAAAGGATCTTGAGTGAAGAGCAAATGATGTGGTAAGTTTTCCCCTGAATTGTGTTATTTTCTCTACTTCCTGTATGTTCATGGATTTGTGTTATTTGTATGCATTTCTAGGAGCCCTATTTCATATTGTCAATGTTCATGTCATGTTGACATTATGAATTTCATCATGTTAATCTAGCATCATTAAATTTGTTCCTTGTGTATTATGTTAACTTTTTTTGTCTTGTTAGCATTATTTCATTTATCTTGTCAAGTAGATGTTGTTAGTTTGTTATGCCACCTATGTTTTATGAAAGTAGTTCTTCACTTCCTTTCATTGAGAAGACAATGATGGCATTTCTATTAGTGATGTTCAGACAATAATTTTGGGTATGGTGAACCTATTCGACTATAAGTTTTATATTTGAAATTTACCAAACAAAGGGTCAAAAATGTATTCATGGTTGAGTGTTTCTAGTTAAGCATCATTTCAACTTATACTACTCATTGCTAATCATTGTAAGTGTGGTTGTGGATTCATTGATATTCTTGGCATTATGTAACCAACCTTCCTCGTGTTAAATATGTTAGTTTAGTTATATACAGGGGTATGTTAAATATGATATTTTAGTGTGATATACATGGGTTGGACAATCTAGTTCTATTTTTGTTAACAAATATTTCAGATCTTAGTTATCTATTTTTTATTGTATTTCTATTAAAATGGCTTGAATCATTATGCTTGCATTAATTTTCATGTCCTCATATATCATAATTTGATTGAATTCTATACTCAACCATGTGTCCCATGAACCCTCCTAAGAGCTTAGATTGGTTCATATCAAAGAGAAGATTTCCTTTTCCCTTTTCTGTTATGTTTTATTTAGGCTATGGATGATTTATACCTTATGTTAGTTTGTAATTGCTTGACATGTTTAAAATTATAGGGTGATTGCCTTTGTCCATGCACTAACTCAACTACATAATGGGAGAAGTGAATCTGCCTTGTTCCACCATGGTAGATGTGAAAAACATGGTAGAAGAAGAGACATGAAGGCATAGGGACAACATGTATGACCATTGTTTCAAATTTATGAGGATAATTATGCTTGTAGGAAGTAATCATCAAAATGTGGAACCTAGAGTTGATGCACCATTCAATGGGGGAGTTTTGTTTAAGTTTAAAGTAAGTATTGGAATTCCTCTATTTGAAGGTGACATAGATGTAATTACTTTGGGTGAGTGTATCCAACAAACGGAGCACTAGTTTTCTATGAAAAATTCTTCTATTGAGAATAAACTTTCATTTACTACCCTCAACTTCACCTCAAATCCACTTTGTTGGTGGTAATCCTTTGCTTAGAAGACGAAGGAAGTGGGTGAGACTGTGACCATGTAAGAAGGACTAAAGAAAACATGAAGGGAAATTTTCATCCCATGGGAACACCTATTGGACATATTCCATGTTGAGTATATGTAGTGGTAGCAGTTGCACCAGAAGAAAAGCCACTAGGTTCCTAACTACATTGTAGAGTTTAAAGTGGCACTGCATCGATAATTTTCTTCATTTTTGTTTTTATAATTTGGAATTTCCCTCCTCTATAGTTTTAACCCATGACTCTATGCTTATTATCCATTTTTGGTATGCCTAGTGGACTATGCTTGACACAACAGCTAATGTCTTCCACAAATTTCCACCCTTAGATTGATGGTAGTATGAAATAGTTCCTT
>ML782897.1:144411-168756 GCA_009831015.1 Picea engelmannii | reverse complement strand
TAAAAATACACATAAGCTAGCCTTTTGGCTCAGTTCATCTTCCCTGATACTAACCTAGACATATACATTTCATCTTCCAAAAGAGATCCATATATGATTCATACATAGCCATACAAAATCAATCTAGACAAAACCTAACATAAATAGAATTGTCTTTAACCTCCAAGAAAACATAATTCTATATCTACCCCAAGACCTATCAACAAAACATCAAAACATAGAAAATTGAGTAGCTTCTAGTAGAGCATTGTCCTTGTATTCACATTCCCACAAGGAGCCTTGTATCATGATGGCTTATTTTGACAACATATCCTATTTTTTTATTAAAACCCATGCAGATATGGAAAAATGAGGCCTCCTCGAACATAGATTTTTTCTCCAAGCATAGTGCCATGATTGGCTCCAAGAAAAAATATGTAATATTAAATTTTCCATTATCCCAATCCATCAACAACTTAAAATCTCCAAGAACCTGCAAACACCTAATATTTTTTCAAG
Source organism: Picea engelmannii (assembly GCA_009831015.1). NCBI lineage: Eukaryota > Viridiplantae > Streptophyta > Pinopsida > Pinales > Pinaceae > Picea > Picea engelmannii. Next base: position 168,258 of record ML782897.1, on the reverse strand, counting down.
TGCCACTTTCATCAACATCTAGAGCGTGTAGAATTCAACCATGTTATTTGCTCCTAGTCCTGCTCCATATTTTAAGGAGAAGAAGTGGCAATGATCTAAAAAGAGTATGACTCCATCCCCACACATTTTTGGAGAGCCTTGATAAGCTCCATCAAATAAGTACCGAGGCTTTGTGAAATCAATACGGGCCTCATGCAATACCCTTTGAGATTTAATATTAATATTAATATTAATAATAATATCAAAATTGATGCCCAAAATAATTTTTTATTTTTTTCTAAATAAATTTTGGTCGTCGCATATCCGATGACAACTTTTATTGATGCGATGGTTTTTCTATATAAACATCGAAAATATGTCATCGCCTAAGCGACGATAGTTTCTATTGATGCAATGGTTTTTCTATATAAACAACGAAAAGTTATTGTTGAATAGGCGATGACAACTTCTATTGATGCATCGATTTAGCTACATAAACAACAAAAAGTTGTTGTCGAATAGGTGACGACATCTTCTATTGATGCGACAGTTCAACTATATAAACAATGAAATATAGCATCGAATATGCGATGAAAACTTCTATTGTTGCATCGGTTTAGCTACATAAACAACAAAAATTTGTCGTCGACATCTTCTATTGATGCGACGGTTCAGCTATATAAACAATGAAAAGTGGCGTCGAATATGAGATGACAACTTCTATTGTTGCATCAGTTTAGATACATAAAAAACAAAACGTTGTTGAATATGCGACAATGACTTCTATTGATGTGTCGGTTTAACTATAAAAAAATTTGTCGCAATTTAGACAAAAAGTTGGTTTGAGATTGTTTGCCTATATCGTCGCTTATGCGACGTTTTATCAATTTCGTCGCAAATTCCACATCACCTAAACCGACGTTTCAGAGACTCTAAATTTGTCGCCATATCAACGACATAATTTCGCAATAGCGTCAAAACAACCATCGCAAAATGGGCCAAATATGCTAGTGAGGTTACCCAAAAAAAGATCAATGAATCCAGAAGAATAGGAGGAAGAGAGGGGAGCCTTCGGGCCTTAAGTAAATTGAAAAATTATCATAAGAAGAAATTGAGGAGGAGGGAAATTCTAACCTATAGAAGAAAAAATTCTTTAGCCCCTCCATCACATCCTAATACTCTTATTCCATCAGTAGAAAAGGTGGTTCCACCACCTCCACCAACGGCATGTGAGTTGCTTCCTAAGACAACTCCTAAATATGACATTTAGTTGAATATATATGTTGTAAGAATGTTTAGAAAACTACATATGATACTTCCAGTGATAGAGATGTGTAAGATCCCTTATGTGAAAAGGGAAATTTTCAAAATATTACAGGTGCTAGCCAAGAAGGAGGATCCTCCCATCATCTTGAACACTATGTACCTTGATTAGCCAAAGGATAAGAACCCTCCTTTATATCTTTCATTAGGCATGAATGGCATCCGCTTGAACAACTACATGCTTGATTCAGGAGATTCAACAAATGTCATATTATTGAAGGTGATGAAAAAACTTGGTTTGAAAAGAACCTAACCTTATGGAAATGTTTGTGGTATTGATTTAAGATGAGTCGAGGTCTTGGGGTTGTGTGAATACGTTGAGGTATTTTTGATAGATATTCCACATATTAGCATCCTCATCAACATATTGGTGATCAATGTTCTAAATCCCTGGGGGGTTCTCTTTTCAAGGACATGGTCCTCATCCCTTGGAGGTTTCCTTAGCATGAAACTTACACATGCATATATTCCCATGGGTGATGGCATGTATGAGATCTTACATAACAGGGAAAATAAATATAAAAATGTAATGGATCTGAGTGGAACTAACTATGTCAATGAACACTACTATGATATGCCTCCACAAGTTATTAAGTATGATCCATATGATTTTCCCTTCATGTAGGAATACTCCATAGAGATGTTTCTCCCATGGATAGATAAGAATAAGACTGCAAAACACCACATAAAGGACCCGGGTCTATTCATATTGTGCAAGAAGGATATGAGAAACATGAATAAATTGTCAAAGAGACAGTCCACACAGAGCCTCCATACGATGAGAATACACCTTGCATCAATTTCAATTAAGGAAATATTGTGCTCATGTGGGACAAAAGAAAGGGAAAGCCCAGATATGACCAAAAAGACAACAATTCATGGCTTGGCCCTTACACCATCAGGAAGAAGTTTGACAAAGAAAATCATTATCTGATAGAATTAGATGGGAGGAAGGTGCCACTACCTGTATATGGATCTCTTCTCCAACCTCACATCCAAGTCATGTGACTTCTCCAGGGCCCATGCCCCAGGTAATTAGGTACGTCATTTTGATTCCCTGTATTTTCATCTTGATTGTTGATACTATTTTATATGCATTTCATTTTCATTTTTCTCTACTTGCATATTGATTTCATGCTTAGTTTAGAAATTTTTGAAAAAATTGTCAAATCTTTTATTTTTCTATCTTAGTGGGTTTTTTATTATGATCATATAAGAACAAGAATGAGTAGGCCATCCTGCACATGACAATTTGATGTTTCCTTGTAGGCATAAGGTTACCAGGATATGTTGTAGTTCTCATGCACTCTACGACAAGCACATGTACCCAAGTCAGAGCCTGATGTTATCCCCATTTTGTGGATAACTAAAGAGATTATGTCTTGAGGACCTTAGGTTGTAGATATGGAGTCTTGAGAGACTACATGACTAGCAATACCCTTTTGCATAGATGGAAAACCTAGTCACCACCAAATATGGTCACAAATTTACACATGGCATCCACCACATCAACTAGCTTCTGGAAGGCAGTGGGCCTTGCTCCATGAGGTACAAGTCAATATTATGGTGAGAATCATTTCAATATTTAAGCCAGTTCAGTATGTTGTATCTTATATTTCTCTAGATTTCATGATGTATTCTTGGACATTATTCCTTTTTCCCTGCTTCACCTTGGTGGTTGACATTTTTCCCTAGTAAGTGGTTTTCCTTGGGGATATTTTTGCTACTAGTAACTCCCTTAATGAGCCATCGTACCATTCCCAACCATACTTACCACTTTCCATCATTATTCCTCTCCATTTCCTTATCTCTTGGGATTTTAGGGTGTATTGACCAAAAAAGGGGTTGTCCCTCAATCTATGGGAAGAAGGGGCTGAAGGCCCATAGGGATTGATGTTGTGTAAAAGATAAAATCCATTTATAAACATTCCATATGCTTCACCTAGGGATCACACAAAAAATAAGTGAAACACTTATATTTGAGTAAAGGGGGCCCACAATATAATAAAGGATGCTTAAAATTTTAATTGAAAGATAGGATCTCTCATCACGAGATGACCTATCATGTCCATGAATATCTAGTGGTATGACATTTCCATCGTCTAGAAACCAAACTAGGGTAGTGGCTCTTAGTTGCATGGATGAGAGAAAGTGGGTCTCATTGTGAGCCAACCTTTTCATTTCCACTAGGTGTTTGTGGGTGACATTGCCATTATCTAGTTACCATGCCAAGGAAGTGACCTTCTATTGGAGTTACTTCACATACACCTAGGATTTATTTTTCCTAAGGTTTTTCCTTGTTTATTAGTCATTATTCAGTCTCCTATATTTTAGGAAGAATATTCTTCTAGGGAGAATATTCTCTTTAGTTTTCACTTCAGTTTGATCAGTTGATTGGAGTCTAGATGCTACATTGGGATTATCACCATGAACCATTGTGATCATCACTAGATAATACACATTTTCCTTGGGATCATCACCAGACTAGAGCATTACTCATGATTCCATGATCTCCCCCTCACTTCACTATGTTTTAGTTAGTTAACTGAAGATTGATAGACTAGTTAACTCAGACTAGGTGGTAGTTCACTCCCGTAACTACCTGAGAGACTAGACTAGGTGGACGTTTACTCCCGTAACTTCTGTTGTGTATCCATATCACTCTAGACCACCACTATGGCACATTTTTTACTCATGTATCCTATATCTATTGTAAATTATTCACTCTTTCAGTGTGGAATACGGTTAATGAGAATTCTTCCATTCTTTCTCTCTTGCTTCTTCTTTCTCAATTTCTCTCTGCAAATGTGTGTGGTATTTTCTAGATATATCTATTTTGTGTAGGTTCAACACATTTACATGGTATCAGAGCCAACAGACTACTAAGAAAAGATACACCAATTTATTTTTTGTAGGTATTGAAGATTGAAGAATGTAGAAAAGATGGATTATTCGCCAACAATACTTCTCACACCTCATAACTATTTACAGTGCAAGACAAAAATTCTTCTTCTTCTTAGATGCAGAGGCTTGTACCAAATAATTATGGCAATGGAAGTAGATCCTTATTCCACCGATGACAAAAACGATTTTCTCAATAGACAAGATATGGTCATAGAATGTATCCTCTAGTTTATTTCTCCTGAAATTCTCCATAAAGTGTATGATGACTCACAAGAATAAAATCCAAATGAATTATGGACCATATTGGAGGTTCTATTCAGGAATAAAGAAGATTTTGAATACATTCATTGTTGTGCAGAGGTTGAACAGATAGAGCTAGAAGAGAAGCCATCAGAAGATCAAACATTTTATTCTGAAGAGTCTTCTACACAAGTATTTGCACAAATTTGTATTCCATTAATTGAAGATGATGTCTACTCCATTTCATATATTTTTTTTTAATTTTATGTGGAATATATATGGCATGCATCTTAGGGGTCACATGCAAACACTTTTCCATGTGCAATGCATGCATCTGAGGAGACAAAAAGAGATCTATGCACATCAGACTCTATTCTAATATTTTCTAAGAAAAAATTGTAGAAACAAATTGGATATTTAAATTCCTCTCAGGAAAATATCCAATTTCAAAAAACAAATCATTTGAAATGAAGTCCGGGAAGTGAAGTTACGATCATTTTAAAATCAACAAAATTTCAACATTTTTCCGGAAATGACCACACGGTTTTCAAAGTTTCATCCAGACTTTATTTAGATATTCTTCATTACAAGAAGAGAAAATGGATATGTGTGGACATCTCAATGGTTCATATATTTTATCAGATCCCTCCATACATATACATCTTCAACAAAATATTCAACGAGCACAAACTTGCACATTTGTGAGGTCTTCTTGGAGNGTTTTTCCTTCTTTTTTCACTTTATTTTCAGTGTATCTTTTGTATTTGGGTACCTAACATGGCCACGTTGACGGGACCCATTCTTTATTTTAACCATTGTGATGTTCAGAGGGGGTGTTGGAGTTACTTCACACACATCTAGGATTTATTTTTCCTAAGTTTTTTCCTTTTTTATTAGTCATTATTCAGTATCCTATATTTTAGGAAGAATATTCCTCTAGGGAGAATATTCTCTTTAGTTTTCACTTTAGTTTGATCAGTTAATTAGATTCTAGATGCTACATTGGGATTATCACCATGCAACATTGGGATCATCACTAGATAATGTGCATTGTCCTTTGGATCATCACCAGACTAGCGCATTACTCATGATTCCTTGATATCCTCTTCACTTCACTATGTTTTAGTTAGTTAATTGAAGACTGATAGGTTAGTTAACTTAGTCTAGGTGGTAGTTCACTCTCGTAACTACTCGAGAGACTAGACTAGGTAGCATTTTACTCTCGTAATTGTTGATGTGTGTCCAGATCACTCTAGACCACCACTATGGCACATTAGTTACTCATGTATCCTATATCTATTGTAAATTATTCACTCTTTGAGTGTGGAATATGGTTAATGAGAATTCTTCCATTTTTTCTCTCTTGCTTCTTCTTTCACAATTTCTCTCTGCAAATGTGTGTGGTATTTTCTAGCTAGATCTATTATGTGTAGGTTCAAAACATTTACACCTTCAACCTCTCCTTAAAATTATGAAAAAATAACAAAATGAAAATTAATGGGATTGGAAAAAATGCATTGCGGATGAAGGTACCACACACCCTCTACAAAGGAACCCATGAATGAGACACTACGACCCCTTGTATCTCATGAGACCTATGCCCATTGAGTATTGACCCCAACTATTTCATCCACTTTACATGGATTAGAGAGGGATCTCCCTAGGGAAATACCTACCCAATAGGACACCTCGTCAACCATCCCATATTCAAGCTTGACAAGTCGCATAGTGTCTTTGAGAAATTAATTGTTTAATATATTGACCTTTGATGCACATTATTAGGTGACTCATTTATTGATTGGATTCACTTATCATGATGTTATGACTTTATATCCTTGGAGGGTGAGGCCATTTGTGTTTGCAGGACCTAGTTGGTGGATAATTTTGGGATAACAATCCTAGCTTTGGCTTCCATGGAGCTGCAAGCCCATGGGTTGCATGCCAAGGGCCCACATGTCAGATAAAGAAGATCAAACTTGGAAGGCCTTGTATATGACATAGAATATATATCCTATCCCCCACATGCCAAACGTTTTTCCTAGGAGAGGAAAAACGCCTCCTTTTTTAGCGTGATGTCATCTAGGGAGTTAGGGCTTGGTGGTGATGTAGCCACTCATTGAAACATGGATGTTATGAGGCAGAGCATGTCTTAACCATGAGGAGATCACCTAGATGCTTGAAATGTGGACTTTGGAGGCCTACCCATGCTTCTCCAAGACCAATGACTTCTTCTAAGTGAAAAAATGTCCCCTAAAGGGGAGACGTCCATGTAAAATTAGGGTTTACTTGTGCAAAAGTGAAATTTTAAATGAATTGTTTAATATTACTTTTTTAAAGGGGGAAATATTAGGGTTGTTGACCCATAGTCTTTTGGTTTACCCATTAATTTATGGAAAAGACACCTTAGTGAAATGTTATATAAATAAGAGATCATAAGATCTCATTTGAACATAACTCTCCCTCATTGTGAGACATATTGGTCTGAAATTTTCGGTACTTTTGGAAAATTTGTCTCTCTTAGCTCATGTTGATGGTTATATCTTGATCTTATGGTTTTTGGAAGTGATGTGATAGCCTTGGAAGGCTTATCTCTTGCTATTATGGTGGATTATCTTGACATTTTTCCTTGAATTGGTATGGTCTTTAGTATCATACTATCATTTGTTTCAAGTCAAGGTTATTGTGCTAGGAGCTAGGTGGGAAGTATAATGGAACACACCCCCACTATAGTCTTCATCATTTTATGATTCATGTTATTGTTTAAACAAGGGTTTTCTAACAAAAGTATAAGGGAATACACTCTCTTTGTTGTATTATGTTTTCATTGATGTCAAGGGATTGATGTCAAAGGGATTGATATCAAGTATTGCCATAATGGTGTGTTTGTATCATTGATGTATTATTGGGTCATGTGTTTATTGATGTAATTGATGTCAAAGGGTTGATTTCATGTGGTTTCATAGTGATGTGGTGTCATAGTGTTTTATCATTGATTTCATGTCATGGTTGATAGGAAGTACCAAATGGATGAACTCCAAAGTGGCCCCATTATGGTGCAAGTCCTCATAGGAAGACACTCTTGGATAAAGTTCTCAAAGTGGTCCCCTTATGGTGAAATCTCTCACCGAAAGACACTTTGTAATTATAAATGGTTGAGTGGCTGAGTTGTCTTATATGTGTGGTTCGGAACTCAAGTTTGTTTGAGGGATAATGTAATGAAGATCAATCAATTTTCAAGTGAGACTATTCTAGATGGATAGTATGTCATGCCATTTCCGGTGATATGTGGAATGTCACATAACTCCTTACAGTTACAGATTAATATCCATGTGAAGTTGGAGAACCCTCATGAGTTATCTAGAAGCACCTAGAAGGTCAAAGAAGTCAAAATATTCTATAAGCTCCTAGAAGAAGTTGAGTAGTCAAAGTGGTTATTCATGGGTTAAGTGGTTGCAACAAGAAAACAACTAAAAGTAAATTAGTTGCAACTAGAAGTGGAGAGTTTACTATTTGTGGATAAAGTTGTTGTAAGTGGACAAAGTGGTTAGAAGTGGGTTATCCCCAAAAGAAGGAAGTTGGGTAAGTTGGTTAGAAGATAACCCCTTGAGGAAGCTACTTGGAGAAGTATAAGTAAGAGAGAAAGGGTATCTTATGTGTATGATATTTGAGCATATTGAATATCCATTTGTAAAATTTTATTTGGGCATGTATTATTGATAGATAAATTTTGCGGTAGAAAAAGTGCGGAAAAAAAAAAACGCGGAAAAAAAAGTGTAGCAGAAAAAGTGCTGCATGAAAATCACAGCAGAAAAAGTGAAGTAGAAAAATCATAACAGAAAAAGTGTGGCAGAAAAATCATAGTAGAAGAATCATGGTTGCAGAACCACGGAAGCAGAATCATGACAATAGAACCTTGGCAACAAAACCGCGGCAGAAAAATCGCAAAAACAGAATCATGACAACTTATGGTATTTGATTTATGGAGAGTATGGTGTATTTCTATAGCTATCTTGTTGGTTATATTGGTGATATTTCTGAGATTTGTCTTGGTGATTGATCTTGGTGAGTAGATCTGATTTGGATGATGAGATTGATGTGATAGGTTGTGTGGTGCATAGGTAATGCACTTGTGTTGGTATAGAATGTTGGTACAGTTTAACAGATTGCTTTCCGTCTACAAGCTGGGTCTTGTACTTGAGGGTTAGATTAATCTTCTTAGTTGGTTTTGATATTTGTAGGTTCAGTCTTGCATTAAGATTTGGTGCTCTTTTGGATTTGTTTCTCTATTCAGTTCTTGCTGAAAAAACCCCCAAGGATTGTAGTCTATAATATAAAATAAAATTGTACATATATCTTGTGTTCCTTGTATTCTTCATGATGATGGTTTATTGATGATGTTTGTTGTTGAGATATGATTACATACAAGTTTTTATAAATGAAATTAATGGATGATGATTAAATGGTGATTGCTAACTAAGGGTTTTTGTAAAGGAGTAAAAAGATCCCTACACTGATTCACCCCCCCTCTCAGTGTGGTCGGTGTGTCCAACACTCTTAGATTAACTTTACTTTGGGACTTAAATGGTTTACACACCCAAGGAGGTAGCTTCTCTATCTCTTTATTTGAATGAACCCATTAACCCAATTATTAAGAGTACTAGTCATTTATTATTGCATTGGAGAAATAAAAGATTGCATTGGGAAACATGATTTTTGGTCATTTTTACTTCTTGCAAAGTGGATTGTATTCCTTATGCATTGGGAACCTCATAAACACTAGGGTGTCCCATAAAATTACATATTCAACTATTATGGATGCAGAAACCCTGACTCAGTTTCTTGAATAACTCTCTTATCAACCATTGGATTTTGCTCAAGGTTTGCACACTTATTCTTCTTGGTCTAGCGCACTTTTTGGAAAATTTTGAGGGGTTTTTAGTGGCTGATTTTCTTTCTGTAATACATTGAATGTTACATCCATCATGCTTATATAATTTTCTGCATACAAGTGTTTACAACACCATTATATTTTTATGCTAGAATATCGGTTTTCCATCTTGAGTTTAGCTAGTCATTAACTAGTCTTTCTCTTGTATATTCCACTTGATCTCTAGAATTTATTGAGAAGCTTATAGTACCATATTATTTATGATATATACTATTATATATTTATACAAATTAGGGAAAACAAGATTAAATTTCTGATCCAACCAATATACATCATTACAAAGTGGTTTTTCTTGTGTCTTGGGCAGGTATTTCACCATTTACAGGTTACTCAACATACATGGAAACCCTTGGACCTTCCCAAGACTTCATTATAGACATTTGAATCCAATTAGACTTGACCTCTAGGGGATCCACTTCCATCTCTATCCATATCCAACTCATTCCCCTAGGGTCACCATGATCACCTCCCTAGACTGACCTAGTCACCCTTAAAGTGCATGACCTACATGGAGGTGACATTAGGCGTAGGATTCCCAAGTTGTAGAACTTGATTTGTGTTTGGGTCAGGATTTTCCCAACCTACAATTTGCACTATAACAGTATTGTCTTGAATCTGAAGTTTTTCTTCCTCCTCAACTTACAATCTGTCAGATGTATCTTCATGTAGTTGAGCATGGTAGTGCTCCAATCAAATATCATTGGCTGCAGAAATTGCACTACTTAATGCATCTAATCTCGAGAGGCCTAATGAAGAGCAATGGATCTAGTAATCCTACCAATCATGTATAACACCACTCTCAAGCTAATATTCCCAATCTTATGTATAGGAACTTAAGAGCCTACTTTCTCTATACCGGCTTCACCATACATGTCAACATAGTGGGATATGTTATATGGCCCTAGAGAGAATGTTTTCAATTTCACCAACTCAGCCCTCCTAGAGAGATTGGTCATAAAGTAGATGTCTTTGGTAGTTGGTGTCAAATATTGGCCTTATAGCATAAAGGCTTCTGCATCTAGGTTCCAGTGCTCAATCAAGTGATTAAGTAATCTCGGTTAGGCTCTCATAAAAGGAAGGTGGAAGAATTTTCACATTCCGCATTGTTTTAGAGTAGCCATGGCCTTTGGGTCCTCTTCTACCATTTGGTATATTTATTTATGTTCCCTCTCCTTCAAACAGACATTCATCTTGGATCATGTAATAATTTGGGAGTTAATGCATTTTTTTCATCACTTTTTTTAGTACGTACACACCCTATTTTGAAGATAGTCGTGTATGTATGTCAGTTGAGGGCATCTCAGCCAACGTACATCTGCGTGTTGAACATGAAAAATGTACTTACACGCATAGTTGTGAGGAATCATAGGGTGCATGGCTCCCAAATTCCCCTAAAAATTATAAAAGATGAACGAAACTGCAAGAGGAGGATAAGGGTACTTACTTGGTCCAATAATGAGTCGTTTTATTCCATCGTTGCTCTCCAAATGTGCCATTGAAGAGATAGTTTTTTTACTATTTTTGGGTATTTTCAAACTACAATTGTGAAAATGACCCCTTTCACCTCTATTTATCGACTTTTTGACCTAGTTTTTCCCTGAATTATTCCCTATTGTTTGCTTGGTGGATGTTTTGGTTCCTCTTGGTGATATTTTGGTCATTTAAACATATTATATGATTTGGATTCAATATTTTTTTAATGCATGGGTACTACTTATATCACCCTGTGACGAAGTTTTGTTTACTCCATTTTCATATAGGCTAGGTTTGTACCACCTTGCATTTTTCATTTCATTGACAAATTCTTCTTTTCCATAGGGTCGATCCCACCAAAGTGCGACACAAAACCTTCGATGTTGCTTTAGAAGTGTCATAATTAGGTGGTAGAGCCTTCATCTCCATGGATGCCCTAGGTAGATCCTTTTGTTTAATTCTGGCATCCATGTTGTGAGTCTTCTATATGATTGGGATTCCTTTTAGTCCCACCATGACTTCAGTTTTAGGCCTCACTCGTCTTCTCAAATGTTATTTCTTACCTCAACCTGTGGGACTCCCCTATAGCATGGTTTTTCTTCTTTTAGGCTCACTTAAACCATGAAAGTGACATCTGGTGAGAGATCATTTATCTTTTTTGGCCTCACTTAGATTACATAAAAAAAGGATCCCCCTTGGAGTCTCCTTTAAGTTATTTTCAAACTCCCTAAAATTGAAAATATTATTGAGCAATCTTATTTCCCTTCACACTCGTCAAAGTCAAATTTGAAGGCACATATGTTCAATGATAGTTTACCCCTTTTTCTATCTATATGGATAATTTATGAAAAAGGTACACCCTATGAGCTATAGTTCGCTAGGACAACATTCTCAAGCATAATTTTACCCCTTTTTCGGGCATGAGGGACTAAATTTATGTAAAGGGCCATTCTCCTTGGTTTTGGTTTATCTCTTTTTTGGAACTTACAGATTGTTTACAAAAAAGGAAACCCCTAGAGTCTTCTTTAAGACCTTTTCAAGCTTCATAAACAAGAAAATATCATTGAGTGACCTTGTTTCTTTCACACTCATTAACTAGTCCGGAAAAAACATCTATTTGGTATAAGTTTACCCCTTTTTCTGGCCAATAGATTAACTAGGAAAAAGGAATATCTAGGGGGATATGTCCTACGGTGTGATTTTTCCCAGGTATTATTTATCCCTTTTTAGAGTCTGGGGAACTTAACTTATGAAAAAGGAAATATAGTTCTCCTTGGTATAAGTTTAAACCTTTTTTGAACCTCAGAGACTCAACTTATGAAAAAGGTGAATCCTGGGAGTTCCTCTCACCAGGAGAGTATTCATAAGTATTATTCTATCCTTTTTCAGTCTTGGGGATCTAAATGTATGAAAAAGAATAATTTGGAGTCTTCTTTTAGTGTTTTTCAGACTCTCTAAAAGTGAAAAACCACTAATCTTACCTTCTTTGGGCTCATAAAACTTTACATTGAAGGAATCTCCTTGTGTCAACCCACAATCACATTGCACGTCTCACTCTTTCATCTTTGGCCTAATGTCGGCTCCATTTTTTTGTTGTTGAACTTTTATAGAATTTCTTAGGTGCAAGCCTTGTAGCATTTTTTCCTTTGTGATATGACACCCTGACCCATGGAGTAATTTTCCTGAGTGTCCTTATCCTACACATGTCTTCTTGCACTGAGCATCAGTATGTTCCATGCGCTTGGAACTTTTTTTCTTTCTCACGACACTCCTTCCTCCTTTGTAACTTAACATTCTATATTCTTTTTCAAGCTCATTAAATATATGAAAAATACAAAAAAATAAAAGATTCCAAAAAAGAGGGGATGAGATGCATTATCTTTTACTAAAGCAATCTAGTCACCATTGGACAAAGAACATCCTTCAGTTTGTTCTGCAAGCATTGGGATTTAGTATGACCTTAGGAAGTTATTCTCATTACATAGAGTTGTTTCCTCCTTAATTTTGTTACTCTTCCAAACATATGGAGAGTTTTTGGTGCCTCATGTACCACAGACTTATGTCAATAACATGTTTCCTAAGTCTTTTCATATGTTGTCCTCTTGTCCAAGGAAAATTATTACAACCTACATCGGACATTCTGTGATAAGTCTCTTGACCTTCATGATTAGGCCATCATGAGAGTCTTGTCAAGTCCACATTTAGAATCAATGAAGTTTTGTGCCTAATGTTCACAATCCTCCAGTCTTTCCAGGACAGCTTGTTGAAGACCTCAAGGTAGTGAGTCTTACACTCTTATTATATTCTTACCTGAGTTTTTAATATATTGAAGATATTTCTTGAGTCATGAAGCTATCATCTCTAGCTACAAGCATCGATGCCTCTTGAATATTCATATGACATTGTATTTGTATATATTTTGATGATTATGAGATGTAGATGTTTTTTGTATTATTTGTGGCTACGATTTTTATTGGCATACATATTAGTCATGTAGCCATGATTACTATATATGACATGGATATGCAGTGTAATTAATTGGCATCGATGATTAGTTTTTCCCAAGCATGGGTATGCCCACCTTGGTGATTATTATTATTATTATTCAAATGGCACTCTCATGAATACTAGTCTGGGGTCACTCGACTTGATGCCTTCCCACTTTATCAAAGATGTTGTAATGTATCTTGGCCATCATTTTCTCTTCTGACCTAATGCATACCCCCCTCTCTCCTCGGGGCTACGTGACCTCCCGGTGAAGAATCTTCAATTCATTGATTCAAATTGGCTCTTTGGGCCCCTGGTAGACCAAGAATTTGATTCACACATACCCTCTTTAGTTACCAACAAAGGCTTGATTCCCCCTCACATGCTCTCTCTTACGCTTCTGGTAACTCTGAGTGGAGAGAACTAGCTCCTCCGCTAGGCTCTTATTCCTTATGTCCATGGGCTATAACCTCAGCCTTGTCCCCTTCGTGACTTCGAGCTTCAGCTATTTAGAGTGTAGTTGATTCTTAATCCTCCAAACTCCAAATCGAGGAAATGACCCAGATATAAATCTATGGACCATGCTTCTCCAACATCCAACGGTTATGATTCACTTCAGGACTATGGCTTCGGGAGTTCTGAGTATTCCAAACACCTTTTTATCTAAAGTAATTTTCAATCGAAGCTACGGATTGAATGCCACTTTCTCACCTCGATCGATAGTTGAGATGCATCCCTTGTTCCTACTTCGGACAACTTCGAGTCACCGCTCCTCTACCTCTCTTTCTCCTGAAGTTTCCATCGTCCGGAGTAAATCTCCACTCTCCATGTGTCCTTCCATTTATCAACACTCCTATTCCTCCTCTTTTTTTCAGAGTACACACTTATGGATCCCACGATATGATGAGGTGCATCCTTATTAGATCGACGACCATGACTAACTATGATAGTCGACTTCGGGGGTTTTTGTTCCTCCACTCTCGTTTTCCTCCAAAGCACTCTTATTCTGAAGGACATAGATCTTTGTCGTGTTTCCTTCCCGAATCCAAGATTTACCTTTATCTTTGCTTCTTTGAGACTTCATCGATCCTAATCCTTGAACACTTCCAAACCTCTGAAAACACGGAGTGCCGAAGGACTCTAAGACTATCCTCCATGCAACTTTCCCAGATCTCACGGTCTGGAAAGATCATGATTCCTCCGAATGGATCTTGCTCATTGGTTGGGAAATTTTTAGTAGGCTCTTCCCTTCTGAATAATTTCAATCCGCTACCTCTTCTGATATTGTTCCTCCTTGAAGCATTAAGCTTCTCAAAATGTTTCTTCTTACACACTCCTTACACCTCTCAAAATGACTTCTTCGACACTTAGCCAAAAGTCGACCATGTGCACACCTTGCAATAGGTTTCTTTCAACCTAACCCATTTGTGGGAGACTGTGCTCTCCTTGGAAAAATTATTACATGACTCAATTGTTCCTCCTGAATAATATGACGCTGAGTGTGTTTCTCCCTATGCACACCTCGCGTGTTCCCCTGCACTCTTTTGCAAACAAATCTTCACATTATCTCTTCTAATCTTTTGAGTCAAAATAGACTATGTCAATGCACGCCTTGTGGACACTATGCACTCCTTGCAAATAAAGCTTCATGTTATCTCTCCTGAGCTTCTAAGTCAAACTAGACTCTATCAACACACGCCTTGTAGACACTATGCACTCCTTGCTTGAGCTCATAGAAGAGAAACAATTGAAACTTGCCTAATCCTCACAAATTCATGCATTCAACCATGTAATGCATTCATAACATAAGAACAAGTAATAACAAAGAATACAATTAAATAGAAAGCCTACCATTCAATGAGATAGACAAAATAACAACAATACCAAACATTTTGGATCAATGCTTCTTTGTTATATTCATTCAAATGATATGTACATGGGCTCATAGAACTGCAATAATCTTCAGTGGCCTCGAAAATAACAACTTCAATAAATTTCAGCAGCCTCGACAATAACAACTTCAATAACTTTCAACAGCCTCCTTTTGGCATACAATGCATATATTTATACAAAAAGGGCTCATAGAGGGTTTTCCCTCCGACTTCCTTACTGCTATCCCATCAAAGTAAAAGATTTCAACTACTAAGTCTTTATTACAATAAATTATGGGTACAAAAAGATAAGAGCGAATTCTTCAAATCTGTACTATTATTAACTACATTAAAGAAAAATACAATCGCCATCAATCTCACGTGATGGTTCAACCTCTTATCATTTAAGAACTTTAATTACAATCATTTTCGAGATATTTATATGATACACCATCCATAAATTAAAAATTACTTAAAATGCACACTAGGGCACTGAGTTGTCCTCCACTTGCATGTTGATGATTATTCTCTTGCATCATACTCCTCTGGAAAAAAAATCATGGACTCTTTTCCATGAGCTCTTGCACTGAATTTCCATGCTCCTGAATATTTGCTTCATTTACACAACTAACATCTTCTATTGGGTGTCCTTTCCACTTTACCAAATACTCAAAATAAGTCTTCCTCTTGGTCTTCTTACCAATCCTCCGATCTATGAATTTTCTGCTATAGGCATCTGCTTCTCCCACAGGATCTTTTTTTTATCTTCTAATCCTCTTGTGTCATATTCCCTATAAGGGTACAGGTCTGAAAAGTTGAATATGGGCGATATAATTTTTATCATCATCATTTTTTCAGTTGGAGTAAAAATTATATGAGTCATGTTTCATGTGTTGGAGCGTGTGAGGTCAAGTACTGAGAAACAAATGGGTCAAAGTAAGCAAGTGGCGGAACTGGCCCTTGGAGTTGGGAAGGGGCGTCATAACTAAACATGTGTGAATTATAAAGGTATTTTCCTAAAAGGTCGAGTCCTATCAAAAAGAAGGAATTTACGTGCTAGAGGTCGAGGAAATTTGTTAGAGTAAAGGTCACATTGAAAAATATAATGACCATAATCACCTCATTATGAAGTCATAAAGGTTAAGAAATCATGGTGCTCATATCACGTATACTCTGCAGCTCTTATAATTTATACTTTTCACGCTTCGAAGTGTACTCGTCGCACAAGTGTGCTGCACAAATATTCATCCTTCTTGAAAATCTCTCGTCACCATGGATTAAATGTCCTCTTTCATGACTCCATCCCTCGCCCATTCAATTATAAATACAAGTCACCCCGCATGCTTCTATTTTACCATCTATGTTTGTGCTTTGTCTATAATTTTTCCTACATGTCCTGGGTCATTTCGCTATGGGAAAGTCAATTTCCATCAACTATGTTGCGAACTTGTTCAGTCAATATTGTCGCATCTCCTCCATCTTCAGTCATCGTTTGAATCCTGATGTATTTTTCCACAAGCTAGTCTACCAGAAAAAATTTCCTCTCGCAGACACCCTTTCTTCCTCGGAGTGTTTCCTTGTCACGCCAAAGTGTTTTTTGTGTCTTTTTTCCCTCGATCGCCACTAGTGTCGCAATGCATTACCTCCATGCTTGAATTTTTTGTCATGATTCCCTACTGTGATGAGCCTACCGTTATCATTTATCACAACGTCAATCCTTTTTTGCGCATAAATTCTTCATAGCGCCTTGCATCTGCGCAGTAAAATCCTAGATTTATTTTTTATCATTGTGCAAAACTTCCACCACTTCCACTTTGAAAAGTCTTTGTGAGGCATATAATTCTCCATTTGCAGTGCATAGAGGATTCCATCTTTCATTACAGCGCACGTGAAACAAATACACGTTTACATCATGACAACATACCAATACATAAGGAAGAAGGCACAAAGTGGAAGAGTTGTGAAGCCTAAACCTCATGACTTGGGGTTAATCAACAAAGATCCAAATGTCAGGGCATATTTGAAACAAGTTATATGTATGCACTATTGCGAGAAGATCCAAGGACACAACGCGAAACTAGTTGAATAATTCACTCTCATATTTAATGGGTTCTTCGAGGTCATTGCAGGAATCACATTATGAGTGACGGAGGAAACTCTGTCAGCCGCAACGGAGATCCATCTGCATAGTGAAAGGTGGTTTAAGGGCATGCCTTTAGAAATATTATTCTATTAAGAGTTCATCAAGCCAAACTACATGAATGAGAAAATTGAAGCGAGCGTTCTGAGTCGGTATCTACTGGAGCCTTTCCAGAAAATCTTGAAGGTGATTAGAAGGTATTTCACCTATGAAAGAAGGTATGACAGAATATACCCACATCACATTAGTCTGTTGATGCATTTTATAGGGAAGAGGAATTTTAATTTACCTTTATTCTTTCACCAAAGTCTAGGAGGAATGGTGGACATCGTCTAGGCCGAAGACAAACTTATCCCATATCTCATTAATCAAGTTGTTGGTAGTCGAGGAATTGAGGACTAGGAAAGGATAGGGACTTTTTTCTATTTTCAGCCAACATCCCCAGGGACCCCAAAGGAGAACCCCTCTACCCACGAGGGAAACAACATCTCATAGCATGGAGGCAAGAATAGAGGAGGCTACAGAAAAAGGAAAGAAAGTAGAAGGCTTGACATCCCAACAACCAGTACCCTAGAAAATAGGCAGGTCAAGGTTGATCAAGAAGCTCGAGGAGACCCAAGCTCGAAACGAACCATGCACACAATCCATGTCTAGGAAGTTACTCGTGTGCATTGTTTGGATAGAACCTGTTGAGGGTTCAATATGGGAAATCAGTGAAATACGGAGAAGGTTGGACAATGAAAGAATGGAGGTTTGGGATTCGTCATAATAGTTGAAGCAAGCGTAGCTCATTAATGTTGAGTTGTACCAAGAGAATAGAGAATTGATAAAGAAGTTAGAAAACATATTGTAGAAACAACAACATCGCAAAGCCGAGAAGGGAATTCGAATTGGCTCAAGAAATAGCTTAGAGAAGCACAAGACGTGATCATTTAGCTGCGCAAGGAATAGAGGATGTTAGAGGAGAGAATCATAGAGAACTTCAAGGAATGTAGTTCGGCCATGGAAAACATTTGTGCATCTCTGGTCAGTGCTCAAACGAAGCTAAAAGGGAACGTGGTATTACAAATATAGGTGAATAATATGAAAAGGCGAAACAGGTCTCTTAGGAAAATTATTTGAACATGGCATGGAATTCCTCTCCCCTCGTGTCCTATTTCATGTTAGGAAACAAGGAATATGATGGGTACCCACATGGTGGATATACATCACATAGATGTTGTAAACCCACCTATCGAGAATGACAAGTGTAGGAGGAACACATAATAGTTTTGAAGGAGGTGTGCCCCCCCGGACCGTCGTTGCCATCTGGAAAGAGCGAGTGACAACCCACAGCCATTATCCATACCAACTCAACACATGCACACTACAACCAATGATCACACGACAACAATCAAAGCACGTTACACTGGGTGGCAGAATTATGACAGGGTGCTTGATCATTCAGGTGACCACTCAAAGAAGAAACACTGACACATCACCTCCTAATGATTGAATCTTGTTGATGACCGAACGATCATGATAGAGACATCGGTTATGACATGATTGGGTGTAGTTGGTTTCGTATTCTTAGTAAACCCTATTCGAAAGATCATCGGGTAGGGAATAACCCAAACCAAAATTCTAGGAGTAGTAGTTTGGAGCATGGCAGCCCAAGGGGAAAAAATCTTTCTATATATTGCATCTTTTCAATGTAATCCAAGTTGGTTGGAAAAGTAGCGTAGATAGTAGACTATGGAATGTAATTTTCAATCCCAATTGAAATATATTGCAAAGGTCCCGAGGCTATGACGAAAATATTCTAATGGTGGTGGTTTGATGTATTGTGATATATACTATGTATGTACTCCTTGTTTTATGTATATCCATGTCTTTACTTTGTTTAAATTGGAACATTCGATAAGTCTAGAATTCATCGTGCGGTGCTTTAGAATTCGCCATTTAAACTCCCGTGTTTTCTTCTAAGTAATTTAGAATTCCTCTTCAATGGTTCTCTGAGTTGCTTTATGTACTTTTTTTCTCACCACACACAGCGACATTTGAACTCAACGAACATTTCCTTCTTAGCCTTTATCCTCTCAAAGTTTCAGTTACCAAGTCATTTATTTCTCTTGCTTTATGGAATTTGACTCCATGGCCGAAGGTTCTATATTTCCTTGCCAACGAAACTAGAAACATTTCACAAACGTAATAAACCTAGCTGACAATTTAAAGCCATCATCTGTTAGAGACTAAGTCTTAGAGAGATCCCTATCTAGGTCAAAAAGGATAGTTTTTGGTATTAAGGTTGTTATGTAGGTTACCTCTGTCATTTGTTTTCTCAGCCAAACAAATTTACAGATTTCTAACATCTTGGCGTCGCTGCTAGGGACAAAATTGAATAAAAATTTCCCTGGGAGAACAACTAGAGTTGTAGTTTTGACCCATGAGGGTAACAGTGGTTCAAGAGTCTATATTGGTTGAAACATTTTTACCCTAGGGACTCTAGTAAATGAGACCAGTAGCATAGAGAAGTAATAATTAGTAATCCTGACTCCAAATAAAGTTTATACCAAATTCAACCATGATCCAGAACCTGTAGCACCTGTGTTCGATCCCGAAAAACTTTTATGCAAAAAGAAGAAGAAGATACCAGACCCATTCTATTAACTGAAAAGAAACATATATTTACCCAAGGATGGAGTACAAAGCATCAACAACCTTGACTTTGATACATTGTTCAAACAAACCATGTTCAGGTCTAGATTTGAAACCTACTTGGATGAGATAATCTTCGATGAGAAGAGGTTTTAATATTTGATACCAAAAAAAATACCGCGAGTTGCTATAATATCCACTCAGACCATACAACGAGCTCAAAACCCTCCTAGAGTTATGGCCACCATATTTTCCCCTCTTTCCTTACCAGCCCAACTACATGATTTTCCACAGAACTATAATCAAAGGATCAAGCTATATGATGCTAAAGGAAATGCCTCTTCCGAAAATCACTTGGATTGGTTCAATGATTTTGTTGACCTAGAATAGGTTCATCATGAGGATGCGAAAATGAGATTGTTCATGCATAGTATTTCAGGGGAGGTCAGGAAGTGGTTTAAGGCCCTTCAAGCAGCGAGCATCCCCGATTTCACAGTGTTTGAAACATTGTTTCTTGCTAGATTGGGAGACAAAAATAATCCTCTACAACTACTAACTTAGTATAAAAATATAAAAATATCACCATAGGAAATAGTGCAAGAGTTTTTAACTAGATTCATGAATTTATACAACTGAATCCCCACATAAGTCAAACCACCTCCCAGAGCTGCGCAACTTCGATACATTGATTCCTTTGACAATGATTTCTCCTTGCTGCTAAGATAAAGAAGATCTAATACTTTAGGCACTATGATGAGTGATGCAATCGAAGTAGAAGTAAATCTAATGGCATCAGTAAATATCAAACAAAATTTTGACAGAAATGGGAAGAAGCCCCAAGGAGACAGGCAACCCTCTACGTCTCGATCATCAGACAAGAAGTTTGATTTGATGATGAATACTATGGAGAAGCTTATGCAAAGGACTTCCATGGATAACAAGCCTGGAACTAGGGAGAAAAATGATTTCCAGCCCAAAAATCAAAACTTTAGAAGGGCTCCAGTCCTGCAGATCAGGTAGAGGGACTAGAGAGATCAAGGTGATCAATAGATAAGACCTCCTTTCCAAAAAAACTACACAAATGAAGACTTTGATCAAATGATCCAATACTAGATGCATTGTTGCAATGATACAGATACATATGTGTTCTTAACAAAGGGAGAACATGATCAATTCATGGCCACAAATGATGGTTTTATGTTGGAGACTGATGACACGTTGTCTTCAGAAAATAATGAGTTCAAGAAGGGATATCACAATGTAATCATGCATTTTCAAAACAAATACAACCCTAAGAGTATAAAGACGTCTGCAGAGCCTCCGCAGAAAAATCCCACAAAGGAACCTCTGGTGAATAATCCTTCCTCAAGATGACCAAAGAGAGACAATCCAGGAAGGGACGTGATGGAGAAGGCAAAGTCAAAGGAATAATCCTTAAAGAAAGCGCTGGAGGTGAGTAAGGAAACAGGCGTCAAAGAGGTAGATAAATCTCCTCCACCCTTTAATTTTGAGAACAAAATGGCCAAAATCAAAATTTGTGTTCCTTTTAATGAGATAATCAAGAAGGGAGAGTATAGGGATCATATCATTAATATGTTGAAGATGGAAGAGGATTCTGACAGCTTGAACGTCCAGGATGACCACCCTGCCATCTTATTTGGTCTATGCATAGAAGAAACCGGTAATACTGAGGACTTTCCCCCTTTCTATGTTAGTCTCAAAATTCATGACATGACTCTGCATAACACCATGTTGGATTCAGGCGCATCGCATAATCTCATGCCAAAGGTGGTCATGGATGAGTTAAGCTTGGACCTTATAAATATATTTTCTCTTTTGACTCAAGAAATGTGAAATGTTTGGGCCTGATCAAATATTTGATCGTGTCATTATCCCAAATTCCATCGAAGAATCGGTTCATGGATGTGGTGGTGGCTGACATTCCCCCAAAATTTGGCATGTTTTTATTGAGATCGTGGACCACAAAATTAAAGGGAACATTGTAGATGGACATGTCTTATGCTACCATCCATGTTTTCGGCCAAGAAAGAATATTGTACAGAGAGGCGATGCTCAAGTATAGGGTGAGTATAAAAACCCAACTGAACAATCATCATATCTACTCTACTGACACCGAAATTGGCTACTCTATTTTTTACAATGACTTAAATTTTGAAAGGGGGGAGCCAACAACTATCACGATTTTCAAGGATAAGACCGTGTATCGAGTGGAGGAAAGTGTAGATTAGAGAAACCTCATGTAAAATGAAATGTGGAATATGATCTTTGATGAAGATGTCATCAAGGAAGGAGTTAGAGCTAGTGTATGGATAAATCCTCCCAAAGTGGGCTCAAAAATCTACTCTTGCAAGCTCACCTTTGATTGTACAAATAACATGGTCAAGTATGAGGTGCTAATTTTGGGTTTGAGAATTTTAAAGGAATTGGGCGCAAAGAGAATAGCGGTGCATGGAGACTCTAATCTCATCATAAATCAAGTGAAGGGTATATACCAGTCCAAGCACCCCAGACTAGAGAATATAGAAATCTAGTGCTAGACCTCCTCAGAGAGTTCTCAGAGTATAATTTGTCAGTGATCCCCAGGGGGAAAAATCAAATTGCAGATGCCCTAGCCACCTCAACTTCAGTGTTTAAAATTCCCTTTTTTCCCAATATGAAGTATGAGATTGAAGTCAAACACATGCCCGTAGTACCCGATAACATCAAAGATTGGCAAGTGTTTGAAGATGACAAACATGTGGAGAGGTTCCTCCAAATGAGCGACAATTTCGCTAACATGAATATTGATGATGAGTGTTTTTGCGAAGAGGATGAAGACACAGTTGTGCGTAGTAAAAATGACCCCTTTCAGAACCAGATAGTTGGAAGGGATATAGTGCAGCTTAAAAAAATCATTATCCCCAAAGGTTTGGTTCCTTTATAAAAGTTTTTTGATGAAAATGATGTATCCATAAATCCTAGAATCATTGCAAATGATGAAGATATCGAGGATTGAAATATCAAGACTCAAGATAATCCTAAGATAATCATACTGTCAAAGACACTCATTCTGGAGATCAGGCAGAGATATATCAACGTCATGAAATATTTCCCTGACATTTTTGCATGGAGTTATGAATACTTGTGTAATGTCCCCACTTTGGGACATTATCCCAGTGTAGAGATTTATGATGACCATAGTGTCCAGATGGATGTTATAGCAAGCATTGTTGAAATAATGTAACTGCGAAGAGCATTCTTATTATTTTGTTATTGGATTAAATCCCCATTGTGGATTAATCATGTCATTATTATTATTGGATTAAATCCCCATTGTGGATTAATCATGTTATTATTATTATTATTGTTATTGGATTAATCCCCATTGAGGATTAATCATGTCGGTAATTGTATAAGGACCAAATCCCCTTTTGCGGATTAGTCATCGGACAATTACAAAGTGCTAAATAAGAAGTCGGCCCCAACAATTATAATGGAAGGCTCAGAATTAATTAAAGGTGGGTTTACCCACCCAGTGTGAGAGGTCAGCCCTGCCAGATGGTGACTCTTCACACGTGCCAGATTGATATAAATAGGAGGCTAGCGCCTCACTTCTAACACACACTTCACTTGCTCATTCTCTTATGAGGTAGGTTGCACTTTCAAGTTGGAGAGAGGAGAAGAAGGGTGGTGCATCTCTTGGAAGAGGATTTTCTGTATTGGTTGAGTTATCTCTTGAACATTGTATAAGCTATTTATGATAAGGAAGTTTTTGTTGGGTTTTCTTCCCCTAGAGGGTTTCCCAGGATAAATGTTGTGTCTCTTGTGGATGTGTATTTCTCAGT
>ML782897.1:63694-135905 GCA_009831015.1 Picea engelmannii | reverse complement strand
CGGACCCCCCCCCCACCCGTTCTACCTTTAACGGAGGGGGGGGGTCTGGAATTGGTAATAACTCGGGCGCAGATATGGACGGCTCGAAATAGAGTGCTCAAATCAACGATCCACATTGAATTCCGGACCCCCCCCCTCCGTTCTGCCTTTAATGGAGGGGGGGGGTCCGGAATTGGTATTAAAGAGCGAGCTAAGATCTGCGGTCAGGAAGCCAATGCACAGATCAATGGATCACGATGGATTCTAGACCCCCCTTGGTGTTCTGCTTTTAATCAAAGGGGGGGGTCCAGAATGAATATTCCTCACGGCGGGCCCCTTGTTACATATGGCGTTGTCCTATTGGTTCAGAAGTCCCATCCTCCACATGTTGCCTGACATCCCGTCGCCCCTGGACGTCACCCTCCACTGATCCCACTTGGCCCACTTGCTCCTAGGGTCGTGTCACTTCCCATAACTTCCGTCAGCCCATGTTTCCAGTACCATAACCCCCTTCACTCATGGACATCCTCCTTTGGCGACTTTTACCCCCAATCACAAACCTCCACGTCAGTCGTCCGTATACTTTGGTCACCGTCACCTGCCATATCACCCCAAGTGGCCCATTGTCCATTAATAACTGGATAATATGCCCATTGTCATGTTGACCGTATCTCTCGCGCCAAACCGACCCCAATTTTGAATAAAACTACCATTTTTCCTTTGCATTCGTTATTCCTCCATCGCGCCAGAAACCTCTCATTCCTTTGTTGCTTCCGCATCACCTTCACCTACAGTCTAGTTGACCCCACTAACGTAGTATTTATTTGCAGGTACAGTAGCTGAAATGGTGTCAAAGGCAAGACAATCGGAAGAGGAAGAGAATCCTTTCCTTCCTCCCCCGGTTGACCTGGATAAAATTCCCTTGGTGGACAAAGATCATTTGATAGCAGATACTATCTGCAGTTTTGACTTTTCTGATCTGCAGTCATGGCTCTGGGAGGTGTTCCTGGACTAGAGCGACGAAATTGGACTCTGGGAGTCCAATTTTCCCCTGTATCTCTTCCCCTAGATTCATAATTTCCCTGAGTTTTCCCTCAAATGCCAGGCCCATTACGTCCCCTACCAGAAGGCCATTGTTTCTTCGTCTGGATATGTCCTCTTTTTCATCACCCCAGAAGATATTGACCAGATGATGCAGATAACCCGGGCTGAATCTGCGTCCCCGTTTAACTTAGAAATCCTCACTGAACTATACCAGAAAATGACATTCCCTCAGAGAGCTCAGATCTTCGATCTTTTTCTCCCCACTTCCACTCCACTCCCTTCCACAAATCCCCCCTACCCTTCTTCTATGTTCTCTACCAGAGGAAATCAAATCATCTCTTCCCTGTCTGCCCTGCTTCGTTACTATTCTGATCAATGGGTAGATGAGTTCCTCCTGGGTTTTCTATCCATCTTCTCAAACGATGAACAGTCGACCATGTAGTTCGACTACAACACTTTCCTAGCCAATAACATCCATGAACAATTTGTGAATTTTGCCACAGAGGGCATGTTCAGGTATTCATCCATTATGGCTTACATGTTCGTCTATTTCCAAGCCGACAGGTTCAATTTCTCCATGTAGAAGATGGACGTCGACGAGAGGCCCCAGCCAGTCACAGCATGGACTTCTCTTCTGAAACACAATTCTGTCGAATACGACTTCACAACGTTCATTGACCAATTTTACCACCCTGTGGTAAGTATGTTGAGTGGCATGCTTGAGCCACGAATAAATGATGAAGTTCGGAGAATTCTACACCTCTCGGACAATGCGAAGACAGGAGACTAGTACTTGTATCAGAATCACTCTGAAATCTGAGTTTACGGGTGCGAATTGGCACCTTACAAGCTGTCGAGATATATACCGGTAAGAATTTTTGCATTAGAACATATTAGACAAATAATGAATTCTGATGATATTCACTTTGTTTCCCTTAAGAAGAAGCAACAATTGCGGATCAAAGGGCAGATTGGCTCTTTCATCTGCAATAGTAGAGGTGCAGGTGATGAAGCAGACAGAATGTTAAGGGAAATGAAATTCCTTACAAGTTTCACCTGGCATTATGATCCCTATGGGATCATTTCTGAAATGAGAGTGAAAAATAAAAACGTCCCATATGCGCATGAGCCCAAGACAGAAATCGAGATATTTGCAAATCAGACAGAATGGGAACCCGATATGTTGGTGGACGTGGAACAGCAAATTGACGTTGAACATCAGACGCCTCTAATGAGTATTTTACCCACCACCACACCTCAGTTCCCGAAGGAGAAGAGGCCCCGACAGGAATCGTCTCCTCCTGTAACGGAGGTGTCATCAGAGGAATTTCAAATGCACTCCAAAAAGCCAAGGACAGTTTCAGCGCCCGGTGCAACGATAGAGCAGGAAATTTCGACTACCACAGTATCTACCACAAAGATCAAGCTAGTCACTCTCCCTTTCGGCTCAAGTCAGCATAAGGCAATAACAACAGCAATGAAATCCACGGATTCTCCCACTGATACTCTTCCAAGCAAGACCGGGCCCAAGTTGGGCATTTTTGAAAAGTATGACTCGATCAAGAAGAAAAACCAGACCCTTACTAGCAGCACTTATGCCCAGTTTCAGAAGTAGTCGTCCACAGCGCAACATAGGCTTCTTTCTGCATTCGACACAGAAAAGGGTAGGATGCATATGGCCTACCTCCAATCATAAGTGCCAGATCCTAAGGTGATATCAGATTACAAAAGGGCCACCTTTGAGTTCCAGGCCAAGGACGTGCATCCAGCAGATCAGATGGATCTACAAAAGCAAACTGGGGAGAAGGTTTTCCACACTTTGGCCCACACTACAGCTTCTGCATCAAAATTTTGGGTAGCTTTGAACAATGCCCAGACCCAATTGAAGCTGGAAAAAATATCATCCTTCGCAAAGGAAAACAAAATCAAGACGCTGGAAGAGCTGGTCCTCAAAATTGGTTATGACCCAACGAATGTCAAGGCAGCTGAAGAGATGATAAAAAAGAAAAATGCTGACATCGCGTCTTTAAGAAAACAACTAAAGCTCCCTCCAACAGAGGACCCTCAGGCAAAGGAGATAGCTGAAAAGGAAGGTGAAAAGGATGAGATGCTGAAATTACTCATGGAGCAGAATGCTCAGTTAAAAGAGATGGAAGTGGAGATGGAGAGACTACTAAAGGATAAAGAGTAGGCAAATCCAATGGAAGGCATTCCATTGAGTGCTATCCCCATTGCAGGATTGAGCACAACAACAGTGACATTCGTTCCATCTGCTGCGTCTGTCCCACTACCAGAGGGAACAACAGACCTGGCCAAGTCTATGGAGAGAATGAACCTGCAAGAATCAGAAATCAGCACGATTAAGAAAGAAGTGGAGAGTCTCCAAGAGCTAAAGACTTCTTTCTAGACAAGTCTATCCAAAGAAAAGCAGGTGAATGAGCAAATCAGGAAGGAGTTACAGCAGCTCCAGAAATAGATAATGGCAGGAAAGACTTTGGAAGACGTGAAAGAGATTGTGTGGACAGAAATTTCCAAGTCCATGAATGAAATCTGGCCAATGGTTCAGATCATGTTTGAACAAAATGATTTGCTTGAGAGGAGCAAGCAAGTTGTTGAGAAAATCATAATGGAGTTGGGAGACATGCCAGCCCAAGCGAATGAGATTATAAGGTTCCTGAATTCAAAGACCAGGGAGGAACTAGAGGAATTAAAGATTGAGGACAGGACAGAAACTATACTTGAAGTCAAAAGGGTTCTAACCAAAAGGGGTCTCATGCTCCAGCTTGAGGAGAAGATTCAAGTCATGGATCAAGGAGTTCAGAAGTTTTTCAATAAGATAGATTCTCTGCAAAGGAAGGGCCTGCCTGGTCTGAAGGTCATTAATGACAAATTAATGACACTCCCTGATTATAAGAAAAGGTTGAATGAAGTGTCTAAGGACAGTTCTAAGTTTGCAGGTATACAGGGAAGCATCATAGGAAAAGCATTCATGGATGCCTTGCAGTTGGATATTAGTATCCAGCATGAGATTAAGCACATATTTGTCATCAAGCCCACATTTGCTAAGTACACGAACATGGATGAAGTGTATCGAAGATTGCTTAAAGTCACAGTGCCAGGTCATATCATATGGGAAGAACTGTGTGATCTACTAGATTAGCAGATGAGCTGTCTCAATCCAGTCACCTGTCCAGTCAGAAGAGGTTGCGATGGCACCTCGCCAATGGCCTACCCCAGAAATTTAGCATACAGTTGTATTGAGTCATCAAAACAGTTTTGATTAGTTAAGTTAGTTAGTCTAAAAATAGTATGAGCACGTCCTGATCAGTTATGACAGGAGCGTATGTATTTTGTATTACAAATACTTCATTTTCCGAAGTATTGAGGGTTGTTGATTCGCACACCCTATTGCTATCAAACTGTATTATTTTTTTAAATATTTGCCATTAATAAAGAAGAGGCACTTTACAGGATTCTTGCGCATGTTCACTGGTGATGTGATTTTCTCAGTTAAATGTTTTCTTACTCTGTAATCATCTTTTTTTCGATAACTAATCTTTATGAATAGCGTAATGTTGCAGGATTTATCTTGGATACCCTGTTTCCGATTCTAAAGATTTTAATGTTTATCTTCTAATACCTTCGATTAAGAAATTCTTAATTGCTTGTTAGTTGAAGTTATTTTCCTTACCCTTTCTTCTTTCCATCATTTTAATTATTAAAGATCTAGTGAGTGTGTTATCTCGCCCTGTGAAGGTTTTCTTTGGCCTTTCTGGTTGTATCTCAGATTTTATTAAATACAAACCCCATAGCCCAATGGATGTGTAGTTTGTCTCAACCAACTTCAAAAACCCTTTTACAACAAAACCTACAATTCCTTTAGCTAGCCTAATATCTGAAATTGAAACAAAGATAAATCATATAGAGAGATCCCTCTCTGAAGCTGGAAGGGATATATCCCAGCTTTAAAAGTGGTTGGATAAGGTTACCTTAGTAGATTTCTTCTTTTTCAACCTCTAGTAAATTTACCAAGTGCTAACACAGTCTTTCCTAGGAAATGTGAATTTTTTGAGGAGGTTCATTATGAATATTGTCAAAATTATAAACCACATAACGAGTATGCTCAGGAAAGGTAATGAGATAAAATGGACCCCTAAATACAGGAATTCATTTGAATACATCAAGGTGGCACTAATCAAAGTTCCTGTATTAGCCAGCCCGGATTTCACAAGGGATTTTATCTTATTTTCCTTTTCCTCAGAACACACCATTGTTGGTGTCCTATTACAGAAGGATGAGAAAAATTTTGAAAATCCTATAGCCTATTTCAGCAGGACATTGAGAGACTCCCCACTAATGTATGATATCATGGAAAAACAAGCGTACATCTTAGTGAATTCCCTCAAGAAATTCAGGAATTATATATTGCATTCCTGCATCATTGCTTATGTGCCTAGAAATTTCGTCAAGGATATCCTGACTCAAACTAACCCTGAGGGGAGAAGAGGTAAATGGATCACATTCATGCTAGAATATGACCTAGAAATCATGCCTAAAAATCTTATTATGGGTCAGGAGCTTCCAAAATTGATGGCACAGTCGAACTATTATGTTTTGGGAATAAATTTCATTGTTGATCTATCGGAGAACCTGCAAGTAGAAGCAATCCCACAGGTATCTCAGAAATTCATTGATTCGCCTTGGTACGCAGACATTATTTACATATTGAGAAAATTGCAAGCTCCTCCAGGGTTGAGAAAAATCAAGGCCAAGTTTTTGAAGTTGAAGGCGGCTAATTTTTTCATCCTAGATAACTCTATGTATTGGAAGGATCCAAGAGGGATATTGCTAAATTGTTTGTTGGAAGAAGACACATAATGGGCTATCAAGGAGTTATAAAAAGGGGACATTGGGGGGGCATCATTACTGGAATACCCCCATGCAAAAAATATTGAGGGCGGGATTTTATTGGCCCAGTATTTTTGCATATGTATACAAGGAAGTTTCCAGCTGCCATGAATGCCAGATATTCAATGGAAAAAAGAAATCTGCAACATCTGTCGTTAAATCCTATCTCTGTTGAAGCATCGTTTATGCAATGGGGTCTATATTTTATAGGATAATTTCATCTACCATCCTCAGCTCAGCATAAATGGATACTAATGGCCACAAACTATTTCACGAAATGGATCGAAGTGGTCCCTACAAGGAAAGATACCAACACAATTATCATTCAGTTCCTAGAGACCAATATCTTATCTAGTTTGGGTTCCATGTCAATATCATCAAGGATAATGCAATTGCATTCAAGTCCAAGAATATGAAGAAGTTTTGTAATGATTACAACATAACCCTGGGACATTCTATGAATTATTACCCACAGGGAAATGAATTGGTGGAATCATCCAACAAAAGTTTAACTGAGATTATTAAAAAACTCTTGCAGGACAACAAGAAGGTTTGGCACAAGAAGATTATCTACGCACTATGGGCTGACAAAATCACTACAAAAAATTCCATCTCCACATCGCCTTTCCAAATTGTATACGGCGCAGAGGTGGTTTTCCTCACCTTGCTGGGATTTCCTGTCAGGAGGTTGCTGCAAGAGTAAGAGGCCGAACCAAACGACGCTCAAAGGAGGATAAACCAATTGGTTCATGCGCAACAAATGAGGGAAGAATTTTTCAACCGATCACAACTTCACCAAGATAGAATGAAGAATATTTTCGACAAGAACACTAAGAAGGAGGAATTCAAGGTAAATGATCTAGTTTTGAAGTGGGATGTGAGGAATGAAGACAAAGGGAGACACCGAAATTTTGATCACCTTTGGATGGGGCCTTTCAGTATTGTTGTGTATCATGGGAACAACACATATTTTCTAAAAGATAATAATGGAGAACTCACTGGTGGGAGACCTATGAATGGAAGGTTCCTTAAACATTATTTGGTTTAGTATGGTCTATTTCAATCTTTCATGTCATTGTAAATAGTCAATTTTTTTTTTATGTTTTCAAACAAGACATTTTGAGTCATTAGTCAACAGAAAATTGAAGCCTAGAGTGAAGGCCCTAAGTTTATTGTTTGTATGGTCATGACCATGTCAAGAAGGTCTAGGGTGAGTATTTTCCATTGTTTTAGAGTCTGCAAATCGAATAAATCCCAATGGTCACGCACCTGGTATGTTGTTCTTTTCCACCTCACCAAGAGGATAGAATCCTCATTGGAGCCAGTTCTTAGCACCATCATTTTTTTAGTTAGAGTCAGTCTTAGATGAGTCATGGTTTATGTGTTGAAGCATGTGAGGTTAGGTATTAAGCAACAAATGGGTCAAATTCAGCAAGTACAAGAACTAGCCCTTTGAGTTGGGAAGGGGCATCATAATTAAACATGTGTGAATTGTAAAGGTATTTTCCCAAAAGTTCCGGTCCTATCAGAAAGAGGGAATTTACGTGCCAAAGGTCAAGGAAAGTTGTTAAAGTAAAGTTCACATTGGAAGATATAATGACCATCATCACCTCATTATGAATTCATAAAGGTGAAGAAGTCACGACACTCATATCACGTATACTTTGCAACTCTTATCATATGTACTTTGCACACTTCCAAGTGTACTCGTCATGTGAGTGAGCTGTGCAAATCTTCATCCTACTTCAAAACTTCTCTTCACCATGGATTCAACATCCTCTATCATGATTCCATCCCTCACCCTACGTGCTTCTCTTTTACCATCCAAGTTTGTGCTTTGTATGTGATTTTTCCTACAAGTCCTGGGTCGTTTCACTATGGGAAAGTCGATTTCCATTAGCTATTTTGTGAACCTATTCAATCAAGATCATCACATATCCTCCATATCCATTCATGGTTTGAAGCCTGTTGGAGTTTTCCAATGTCAGGCGACAGTTCCTCTCACAGTCACCATTTCTTCCTCGGAGTGTTTCCCTGTCACGACAAAGTGTTTTCCACATTCATTTTCCCTAGCTCACCACTAGTGTCACAGTGCATTGCCTCCAAGCCTGATTGTTTTGTCAAGATTCCCTATTGCAACGATCCTACCATTATCAATTATCACAACATCAAATTTTTTCCATGCCTAAAGTCTTCATATCACCTGGTGTTCGCGCAGTAAAATCCTAGAGTTATTTTTTCTCGTCGCACAAAACTTCTTCCACTACCACTCTAACAGGTCTTTGCGAGGAATATCATTCTCCATTTGATGTGAATAGAGGGTGTCATATTTCATTACCGTGCGTGTGAAACAAATACATGTTTACATCATGACAACATCCCAAGGCATAAGGAAGAATGCACGAAGTGGTAGATTTGTGAGCCCCAAACCTCAAGACTTGGCATTAATCAATGAATATCCAAATGTCAGGGCATGTTTTGAATAGGTAAAATGTATTCACTATTGCGAGAATATCGAAGGATACAATACAAAACTGGATGAAAAATTTTCTCTCAGATTTAATGGGTTCTGTGCATTCATTACAGGAATCACATTAGGGGTGATGGAGGAAAATGTGTTAGGGAATGCCTTTAGACATATGATTCTATGAATAATTCAACAAACCAAACTGCCTAAATGGGAAAATTAGAGCAGGCATTCCAATTCGATAACTATGGGTTTCCAAAAACTCCTGAAGGTGATTAGAAGGTATTTCACCTATGAAAGAAGGTCTTACATAATATACCCACATCACATCAGGATGTTGATGCATTTCATAGGGAAGAGGCCTTTGAACTTACCTTTATTCTTGCACCAAATTCTAGGAGGAATGGCAGACAGTGTCTAGGATGAAGTGGACTAGTCGAAGAAGAAATTATCATGTATCTCATTAATCAAGTTGTTGGTAGTCAAGGAATTGAGACAGATGGGCAAGGACTGGGACTCGTTTATGTTTTCATCCGACATCCCTAGGGACCCCAAAGGAGAACCCCCTCTACCCACGGGGGAAACAACATCTTGGAGCGTGGAGGCAAGAGTATAGGAGGTTGTAGGAAAAGGAAAGACAATAGAAGGCCCAACATCCCAACAACCAATACCCCAGAAAAGAGGCAGGTCGAGGTTGATCAATAATCCCAAGGATATCCAAGCTCCAAATGAACCACAAACCCAATCTATGGTTGAGAAGTTACTCATTCGCATTGTTCATCTAGAACTTGTCAAGGGTTCAAGCTGGGAAATCAGTGAAAGATGAAG
Source organism: Picea engelmannii (assembly GCA_009831015.1). NCBI lineage: Eukaryota > Viridiplantae > Streptophyta > Pinopsida > Pinales > Pinaceae > Picea > Picea engelmannii. The sequence goes on along the minus strand of ML782897.1, from coordinate 126,679 downwards.
AAGACTGGGAAATGAAAGCATGGAGGTTTAGGAGCCATCAAAATAGCTAAAGAAAGCACATATCGTTATTACCAAGTTGTACCAGGAGAACAAAGAATTAAGAAAGAACTTAGCAGAAAAGAGTTTCGAAACAATAGCATCATAAAGCCGAGAAGGGAATGAAAATTGGTTCAAGAAACAACTCAGAGAAGCACAAGATGTGATCATTCAGCTATGCGAGGAACAAAGGATGTCATAAGAGAGGATCACAAATCACTTGAAGGAATGTGGACCAGCCATGGAAAACATTTACGTGGCTCTGGCCAATGCTCAAATGAAGCTAAAAGGGAATGTGGTCTTGCAAAGACATGTGAAGAATCAGAGAAGGTGAAACTAGTCTCTTAGGAAAATTCTTAGAGTATCAAGACTACAAGTGAGGCCAGAAACATAATTGACTCGACCCCATTATTGTATTTTTGAAAATGGCACAAACTTCCTCTCCCCTCGTGTCATGTTTCCTGTTGGGAAGCAAGGAATCCAATGGGTACCCGTGCAGTGGATATACATTGTGCAAATGTTGTAAATGCACCTGTCAATAAGGAAAAGTGTCAGAGGAATGCATAATAGTTTTGAATGATATGTGTGCCCCCCCCAACCATCGTAACCATCTGGAAATCATGAGTGAGAACACACAATCATCCACCATACCAACTCACCACATGCACACTATGGCCAGGTCCTGAGGCTTTGACGAAAATATTCTAATGGTGGTGGTTTGATGTATTGTGATCTCTCCTATGTATGTACTCCATGTTTTCTGTATATCCATTTCTTTACTCTATTTAAATTAGAATGTTTGATAAGTCTAGAATTCATTGTGCAGTGCTTTAGACATGACTATTTAAACTCTTGTGTTTTCTTCTAAGTAATTTAGAATTCATCTTCAATGGTTCTCTAAGTTGCTTTATGTACTTTTTCTCTCGCCACACACAACGAAATTTGAACTGAAAGACCATTTACTTCTTAGCATTTATCCTCTCAAAGTTTCAGTTACCAAGTCATGTATTTCTCTCGCTTTCTGGAATTTGACTCCATGGCCTAGGTTTTTGTATTTCCTTGTCAGTAGAACCAAAAACATTTCAGAAGCATAATAAACCTAACCGACAATTTATAGCCATCATCTGTTAGACACTAAATCTCAAATAATGCCCTCTCCAAGTCGGAAAGGCTAGTTTTTGGTCTTAAAGTTGGTCTATAGGTTACCTCTATCATTTGTCTTCTTAGCCAAATAAATTTATAGAGTGCTAACAATACCCAAATCCTCTGGCAACTCTATCTCATAAAAAATTGCATCAAATTTCCTTAGGATCTTGCACAGTCCTATCTTTTTCAATTGTAATTGGTTATATGCTCCCTTTGGGAACCTCCTTCTTGAGATGTGCTAGAACTTGATCTCCCACTTCAAATTTAAGTTCTCTCCTATGATGATCAAATCTGCGTTTATATTCTCTGTTGTTGTTCTCCAACCGCTCTTTGATTTGATTATGAAGCTTTTGCATTTCTGCAGCGAAGTCTTCTGCTCCAACGCTTCTAAATTCAGTATTCTCCAAATATTTAAATTATGATACTCCTCTTGTATTCATCCCATATCCTATCTAGAATGGACTCCTTTCTGTACTCCTTTTTGGTGAGTCATTGTATGCAAACTCTTCCTGTGACAGAATCTGATCCCACTAGCTATGATGTTCAGTGACCAAACTCCTCATCAAATTTCCTAAACTTTGATTTACCACCTTAGTATGTCCATATTTTTTAGGGTGATATGTTGAACTAAAGGACAATTCCATCCCTATTTTCTTTCACAATGTCCTCCAAAAATGACCAACAAATTTAGTGTCTCTATATGAGACAATACTCTTGGGAAACCCATGAAGTCTCACAACTTCCTTGAAAAACAGATTTGCAATGTGTGTTGCATCATTAGTTTTATGGCATGGGCTAAAGTGTGCCATCTTTGAGAATATATCAACTATAATGAATATGGAATTGTTTCCCCTTTTTGTTATTGGCAATCCCAACACAAAATCCATGCTTATTGCATCCCAAGGTCTATCTGGAAAATGCAATGGTTGATATAACCCAGTGTTCTATCACTTTCCTTTTGCATATTGGAAAATATTACATTTGTTTATAAATTTCTTCACTTCTTCCCTCGCACCTATCCAATAGTATGAGTTTTTCAATTGTGCAAATGTCTTGTCATGGCCAAAATGTCCTGCTAGACCTCCACTATGTTTTTCCTTCAGCAGATTATCTCTCATCGAGCACTTTGGTATGCATAATTGGTTACCTTTAAACAACAATCCATATTGAATTAGATACTCTATCCACTAAAATTTGTCTCTAAGCATAGGATTTGTACATGCTTCATACATCTCTTTAAAATATGGATCATCATAATACATTTCCTTAAGGTGTTCAAACCCTAAGGTTTTCACTTGAAATTCCTACAGAATCATACATCTCTTGCTCAATGTATCAACAATTTTGTTAACATTACCAAAAATATGTTTAATGACAAAAGTGAAATTTTCCATAAACTCTATCCACTTGGCATGTCTTTGATTTAATTTCTCTTGTCTGGTTATGAATTGTAAATCCTGATTATCGCTATACAAAACAAATTCTTTTGGAACAAGGTAGTACCTCCATTTATTTAAGGCTTGTAAAATTATTTATCATATGTGGAGTACTTCCTCTTGGTGTCATTCAACTTCTCACCGAAATATGCAACAGGCCTATTGTCCTGTCTCAAGACTACTCCAATTGCTACTCCACTAGCATCACATCGTACTTGAAACGTCTTCTCGAAATCTGGCAAGACCATAATCGATTGTTCTGTTATCTTCTCCTTTAATATCCTGAAACTTTTCTAAGCTTATTCTATCCACTTAAAAGACTTGTGTCTCTTCTTCACAATATCTAATATTGGTGTAGAAATTCCACTGAAATTTCTAATGAACTTCCGATAAAAAATTGCTAATCTATGGAATCTTATCACCTCAAATATGTTCCTTGGCGATGTCTATTCTTTCATTGCTCTCACCTTCTATGGATCCATATTCAATTCATTTGAATAGATTAAAAAAACAAAATAAATGAGTTATGTCTTGATAAAATAGGATTTCTTCATATTTATTAATAGCTTCTCCTGCTGCAATCTTCTCATTACTAATGTTAAGTGCCTCAAATGCTCTTCTCCAATTTTACTAAAGACTAATATATCATCCAGATATACAACCACAAACTTACCAATAAAATATTTTAATACCTCATTCATCAACCTCATAAAAGTACTTGGCATGTTTTTCAAGACAAATGGAATAACAAAACACTCATACAACCCTTCGTTCATTTTGAAGGTTGTTTTCCACTCATCACCTTCTCTCATCCTTATCTGGTGATATCCACTTTTCAGGTCTATTTTTGAAAAATAATTTTCTCCGCTCAAACAATCCATTAAGTCATCCATCCTGGGCAAAGGAAATCTATACCTGATGGTGATTTTGTTTATGGAGCTTGAGTATGTACACATCCTCCATCCTCCATCCTTCTCTAGACTCAACACAATTAGTACTATGCATGGACTCAAGATTTCTCTAACCAAACCCTTGTTCATCAAATCTTGGACTTGTTTCTTTACCTCCTCTTTTTCTTGAGGTGTCAATCTGTATGCTATTTTTTTTTATAGACTCGCTCCTGATATGAGATATATGTGATGGTTGATACTCCTAATGGGTGGCAATGAGCGAGGTAACTCATCCACTACTATGTCAACAAAATTTTCTAACAGATCCTTAATTTATTCAAGAAGATCATCCATAGAAGTACTTGTAAGGATGACTCTGGGCTTCCTCACCACAACAAATTGCATATCCTATTCCTTCTTGACTTCACTTAGGAGTTCCTTCCCACTCATGAGAAGTATACTTGTGTTGGCTTCTTCCTTCACTTTCTTATCCTCTATTGGTAGTAACATGTGTGTTCTACCATTTTTCTCCAGGATATAAGTATTTTTTCTCCCATCATGAATGACATTTATGTCAAACTGCCATGGTCTCCCCAACAAGACATGACATACATCCATGGGAATCACATCAAATAAAATCTCATCTTTATATCCTCCTATATTAAATTCAACTTGGCATTGTTTAGTTACCATTACCTGGTGTCCTTTCTACAACCATGAGACTCTATACGGATTTGGATGCGTAGTTGTCTCCAACTCCAGTTTCTCCACCATTTATTTGGATACCAAGTTATCAGTGCTCCCACTATAAATTATCACCTTTCATACCCTATCTTTAGTCTTGCAAGCATTTCTAAACAAATTGTTCCTCTGCACTAGCTTTTCCACTTCTTGCTCTAGCTTCAAGAGAACCTTATTCATCATCAAATATATCCCATATTCTGCACCTTCTGCCTCAACATTTCACCTCTACGCTTCTGAAATGTGAGCTTCACCTCCTCCTTATTTCTTTCTCTCAGGGCATTCCCAACACATGTGTCTTGTTTTTCCACAGGCAAAACACTTCACCTCTCCTCCTCTGCCTCTTCCTCTTCCTCGAGAAAAATCATTCCTTCGACCATATTGTCTCACTCGGGAACTTCCTCCTCTTTCTAAGTGACTATGTGGTTTTCCAGTCTCAACCTTAGGCTTATGTGCCTTGTCATGGACAATTCCCTTACCTCTGGTTAGAATTCTCCGTCTACTTCCCTGGCTCTTTTTCCTGGCCAATTTCTCTTCTTCCTTCAATGAAATATGATAAGAATCCTCCATTTTCCTCACTATTATCATGTTTATTTCATCCTGGATTTCATATCTCAGGCCATTAATATACCTGACAACATTGTCATCATTTGTTTCTCTATATCTAGACCTGATGTTCAACTTATAAAATTCCTCTGTGTATTCTTTTACTGTCAATTGTTTCTGTCTCAAGTTCTGTAATTTCTTGAACAGATTTATCTAATAGTCTTGGGGTATGAATTTAGCCTTCGGCTTGGCTACCATTCTATCCCATCTCTTTATATTTTTCTTTCCTTTACATATTTTTTCATCCTGTAGTTCATCCCACCACATTGTTGTGTGTCCCTTCAATCTGGTGACAACATGTTTTACTTTCTTCTCATAATCAACTTATTCATAGTCAAAGTATTTGTCCATTGCTCTTATCCAATACAACAATTATTCAACATCTAAGTTTTCATCATACATTGGGATCTCTATTTTTTCTCTGGCTCCCAATTTGACAACAGCTTTCAACAAGCGTTCTTCTTCAGCATCTTCTCCTACAGCTCCTTTAACTTTCACTTCTTTGCTCTCTACATCATTGGCATCTTAAGCATCAGGTTCTCTTCTTTGTTTTGTCTCGATAGCATATAATCTTGCGTGAATTTATCTCATCTCTCTTTCCACAACTATATTTTCTACAAGTCGCTTTGCACGTTTTCTAGGCAGCATTGTGTTGAGATTTCTCCACACAGAGCTTACAAAGAAACTTTTGGCTCTAATACCACTTTATTCTATCAGATAGAAACTTTTCCTAGGCTTTGATACCACTTGATGCAGAACCCCCTCTCTCCTCGAGGTTGTACAACCTCTCGGTCAAGAATTTTCAATCCACTGAGCCGAATCAGCTCTTAGGGCCTCTGCTAGACCTATAATTTGATTCACACATGCCCTCTTTGGTTACCAATGCAATATTGATTCCCCCATACACGCTCTCTCTTTCACTTCTGTTAAATCTAAGTGGTGAGCGATAGCTCCTCTGCTAGGCTCGTCTTCCTTATGTCCACGGGCTATAACCTGAGCCTCATCCCCTTCGGGATTCAAATTTTTTTAGTGCATATGAATCTTAATCCTCCGAAATCGAGACTGGAGAAATGAACCAAACAAACATCTATGCCCCGCTCTTCTACAATAGCCAATGACTGTGATTCACTTCAGGACTCCGGCTTTGAGAGTTCCGAGTGTTCCAAACACCTTTTTCTCCAAAGTGATTTGTATCCAAAGCTACGCATTGAGAGCCACGTGCTCACCTTGATCGAAAGTTGAGATGCATCCATTGTTCCTGCTTCAAATGACTTCTAGTCAATGCTCCTCTACCTCTCTTTCTCCCAGAGTGTCAATCCTTTGGAGTAAATCTCCACTCTCCACCTGTCCTTGTATTTATCAGTGATCTTGTTCCTCCTCTCTTTTTCGAAGTACATACTTTTAGATCCCATGATATGATGACATGTTTCCTTCTCATATCAACGACCATGACTGACTCTGGTAGTTTGGCTTCAGGATTTTTTGTTCCTCCACTCTCACTTTCCTCCGAAGCACAAGGATCTCCGCTATGTGTCCTTCTTGGATCCAATGGTCTAGATTTATCTTCACTTCTTCGAAACTTCAACAATCCCTTTCCTTGAACACTTCCAAACCTTCGAATACAAAAAATTCTGAAGGAATCTAAGACTATCCTCTGTGCAACTTTCCCATATCTCACGGTCTGGAAAGATCTTGATTCCTCCGAATGGGTCTTTCTTGTTGGTTGGGAAATTTTCGGTGGCATCCTCCCTACTGAATAATTTCCATCCACTACCTCTTTTGAGATTGTTCCTCCTTGAAACTTTAATCTTCTCAGAATGTTTCTTCTTACACACTCCTTGCACCTCTCAAAATGACTTCTTCGACACTTAGCCAAAAGTCAACCCTATGCACACCTTGCAACAGGTTTCTTTCAACTTAACTTTTTTGTGGGAGACTATGCACTCCTTGCAACAATTCTTACATGACTCAATTGTTCTTCCTAAACAATATGATGCTGAGTGTGTTTCTACCTACGCACACCTCACATGGTCCTCTGCACTCTTTTGCAAATGAAGATTCACGTTATCTCTCCTGAGCTTCTGATTCAAAATAGACTCTCTCAATGCATGCCTTGAGTACACTATGCAATCCTTGGAAATAAATCTTCATGTTATCTCTCATGAGATTCTGAGTCAAACTAGACTATGTCAACGCATGCCTTGTAGACACTATGCACTCCTTGCATGAGCTCATAGAAGAGAAACAATTGAAACTTATGCAATCATCACATATTCATACATTCAACCATGCAATGCATTCATAACATAAGAACAAGTAATAACAAACAACGCAATTAAACAGAAATCCTACCATTCGTTCATATAGACACAGAAACAACAATACCAAACATTTTGGATCAACGCTTCTATGTTATATTCATTCAAATGATATGTACATGGGCTCATAGAACTGCAATAATCTTCAGTGGCCTCGACAATAACAACTTCAATAACTTTCAATAGCCTCCTTTTGGCATACAATACATATATTTATACAAAAAGGGCTCATAAAGATTTTTCCCTCCGACTGCCTTAGTGTTATCCTATCAAAGTAAAAGATTTCAACTATTAAGTCTTTATTACAATAAATTATGTGTATAGATAGATAAGAGCAAATGCTTCAAATTTGTACTACTATTAATTACATTAAAGAAAAATACAATATCCATCGATATCATGTGATGGTCCAACCTCTTATCATTTAAGAACTTTAATTACAATCCTTTCGAGATATTTATATGATACACCATCCTTAAATTCAAAATCACTTAAAAATGTGTGCTAGGGAACTAAGTTGTCCTCCACTTGCATGCTAATGACAATGCTCCTGCATCATGACCTCACACATTAGGGGACATTTGTTATAGCCCAAAATGCCCCTGTTGTACATTTTTGACATTGGCCTACTCATTTACACATTTGAAAACCACTTTTATTGAGGCTCCTCTTAAAAAACATATTTTTGTATGGTGTATGCACCTTGATACACATGCAACACATGTACATATGTGACCTGAATACCTAACAACCCGCGTGTACTCTCAAAAGTTGCAAAGAATAAAAAATCATGTTCTTTTCGGTAGAGTTTATGGGATATTTTGGGTTGCACAATAATTTTACCTCATGTATCCCTTATGACAACCGAATAACCATCATTTCTCCATATAAAAAGGACCCTAGGGGGGTCATTTGAAGATATGAAAGAAGAGGCAAGTGAAATCTGCCAAAATGATCCCTTTTATTCCAAGCCTTTGAATCTTGTTCTGAGTTTTCATCCTCAGCATTCATAATCATTCATCCTCCTTATACAATCCATCCATTTCATTATATTGGCATGTTGGTTGTGAGGATATCACTTTGGGAATGGTGCACTTGGAGTCTAATTAGAGGAACCCGAGATAGGTTCATGTAGCAGTGTCAAAATAATTAAGTTTTTTTAGGCCAGGTTTGGGAGGAGGCCTGCAATCCAAGAGAGAACAACAAGAGGAAAGGATCTACTTCAAACAGAAGGACTTAAGGTTCATACATTGATTTTCTCTCCCTTTCCCTAATTTTCATTAGGTCTTGCTAGATTTGGGTGGAATAGGAGTAATTTTGTCTTTTAAGGTGTCATTGCTCTACCTAGTCACTAGACCTTGATTAGGGGGATTTTTCCCCAAAGCAGTGACATTATTTGGCATTGGCCATCCTCTAATGTTCTCTATCTTCTCGGGGTCAAATTTTATCCCTTATGTTGATATTATATTCCCCAAGTAGTGAATCTTCTTTTGGTAAAAGATACACTTACTTAGCTTAGCATATAATTTGTGCTCTCTTAAAAATTGCAACACCACTCTCAAATGTTGCTCGTGTTCCTCTTCTAATTTAGAACATATGAGTATATCATCTAGGAACACAATCACAAACTTGTACAGGTATTCCCTGAACACTCCATTCATCAAACACATAAAAACTATTGGGGCATTTGATAGCTCAAGTGGAACTACCGTGAACTCATAATTTCCATATCTTGTTATGAATGTTGTCTTGTTGATGTCTTATTCCTTTATCCTTACTTGATGATAGGCTTATCTCATGTCAAATTTTGAAAAAATTCTTGCACCTTTCAACTGATCAAACAAATCATCAATTATAGGTAAAGGATACTTATTATTTATGGTAACCTTATTAAGTTTCCTAAAATCAATACACAACCTTAAGGTTCCATCCTTCTTCAAAAAAAGAACCGGGGCTCCCCAAGGTGACACACTTGGGCATATATACCCCTTTTTTAACAACTCTTTAAGTTGCATCTGTAACTTCTTCAATTCTAGTGTACCATGTCTTAGACAATGGGGAAGCTCTTGGTACCAAATCAATAGAGAAATCAATGTCTCTCTTGGGTGGAAATCCTGGAATTTCTATAAAAACATCTTCAAAATCCCTGAAGACCAGATGGTCTTCAATGATTTCTACTTTATTTTTGGTTTCCTCCTCCATATGGGATGCAAACATTAGACATCCCTTCCTAAATCTCTTCTTCAACTTCATATCTGAAATATCTCTAAAAACTACAGCACTTGTAATGCCTTGAATCTTGCCTTGGTGACCTTCCTCATCAACACAGGTGATTGTCTTGGTTGTAATAGTCTAGGACAACATGATGTTTTTCCAACCAATCCATGTCAATTAGACAGTCATATGAACCCAATGGTATGATGTTTACATCTACCTTTGTGTTGATTCCATTCATGTATATTTGACAATCTTTAACCAACTCATTGATATTTCTCTTAGCCCCTGTGGCTAACTGAACTAACCAATACTTATTATGCTTACTTCTTTGCAAGTGAAATATTTCAACAATGTTAGCATTTACGTAACTATGGCTAGCTCTGGAATCAATTAAAATTTATATTGGATGGTTATCAATCTTACCTTCCACTTTGATCATGGGGGATTGATATTATTCATGCTTATTGTCCAAGGCCACATAAATCCTTGGCATACTTCCTCCCATATCTCCCACTATTTCAGCATCATGAATGATTTGGATAGTCCTCATTCTTTCTACTTTATGTGGGAAGTCCCTATATAAGTGGTTCCCTTCACATCCCCAACATTGAACATGTTTTTGCCTTGTCCTTTTCCTAAATGAATCTACATTCTTTTGATCATTTTGGGCTACCTGGACTTGTTGATTTGCTTAGGATTTATTTCTGAAAAGGGGTGGCTTAAAAATTTTCTACCTTTGATCCTTTTTCCCTTTCATCTTGTCATTCCAATCCTTTTGGAACACTGGCCTTCCTTTTCCTTTCTCAAAAAGGTGTCTTGCTTTCCTTATAGTTTCTTCCAAGGTATTTGGGCTATCATACTGAATCTTGTCACTATATAATGAGGGTAACCCACTTAGAAACCTATGTATTTTAACCTTCTCATCCTTGATGAAGTCAACGTACTTCAAAAATTCAAAGAACCACTTCTTATATTCCTCCATTGTCATGGTTCCCAACTTGAGTTCAAAGAACTCTTTCATATTTCTCTCATAGTAATGCTTGAAAAAATATTTATCTTGGAAATATCCTTTGAACTGCCTCCATGAGATCCTTTTTCTCATCAAGGTTCTTGTCTTGATTAAGTTGATCCCACCACATGGTTTCCTTTCTTTTCAAGTGGTAGGTGGAAATTATATCTTCTACCCGGGATGGGTAATCATGCAGCTGGAAATATTTCTTCATTTCCAACAGTTGGGCCTCTGCCTCTTATCCATTCTAGTGCTCTCCATTGAAAGTATGTGTCTTGATTTTCCTGACTTCACCTTGCAAGATGTCTGCCTCAGGCTTTCATTTTTTCCTCCGAACATGAGACAAAATTGGGCTACTACCTGGCCCTTAGCTTTCATAAATTATTCTTCTAGACTTCCTTGGAGAATGATGGTGCCTACTCATGCGTCTTGAATTCCTATCATTCCCATGATCATACCTTTTTCTATGGGATATTTATGATGACACTTGTCTAGCACTAGAGCTACTTGCTTGGTGACAGAATCCTTGTTAACTTGCTTATGCAACATATTTAGCCTCTGAAGTATCTCTTCTTGATCCTTTATAATCCTTTCATTATCGGTGATGTAACTCTACACATCCCTATGCAGACTTCTTATAGTGACGGGCCCTTTCCTATATCCCCTTCCATTTGAATCAGTCTCAACATTCCCCATGCTGACATGCAGACCTTTGAACTCTTCCTCATGGTTGTAAGATCCTTGAGCATCTTCCATAACTCCAGTCCTCATATAAGAACTAAAGTTTCTTTTTGCACTTTTAATTCTACAAGAAATGTGCATGTAATAATTACTGTTAGAACATGCATATTATAAAGCATTTTATTAATTGGAATACAAGTTGTTTCCTCATCAATTTATGCAGGACACATTCATCGTTCATGCTATGATTCCCTATATTTTCTCCTCTATGAAATAGCTTTCCAACAACTACAAATTTATTTTTAGGAAGTTGAGGTTGATTGTGGCATGTTCTTAGTCTCTCTATTTTCCTTAAACATTCATAAAACCACCCTCTTAGTTTGGCTTATTAACTTCATTGGCCCTATGTTGGATAGGCACTAGTCTCAGTCCTCCATCACCTTATTTCTATTTCTATAGCCTTATATTTTACCAAATATAACTCTTCATATCACCTTGAGCCTCTATTATATAGCTTTGGTAATCATATCTTAGGGAAGCCCCCCTAGAGTTGGAGAAGAGCCAACCTAAAATGAGAAGATAGATTGCTAAGGTGACAATGGAAATCATAATATAGTTCCCCTTGAGTTGCACCTTGTGGATTGGGGATTTGATCACTTAAGTGTGACTTGGAGAGATAACACAACCAAAGTGTCCAAACCTAAACTCTCATTGGCCTAGGAGAGATGTTCTAGAATATTTTAATTAAGGCATGCAAATCCTCTGATTTGAAAAGTGACACATTCAACTTAAACAAAGTTGAGGGAGGTGAATCCACTGAATGGACTACAATGATTAGATTCTGGATAGTAAAATGATCAAAACTCATCACATCCATCGACATGTCTACTAGACAAAGATTCCTAAAATGTAGTTGTCTTCTTGTTTGTTTGCGAACCAATGATTCCCTCTCATCAATCTGTTAACCAGTGGATGGATGATTCTTGTAATTATCTCTATGTTTGATTTTATGCCACATGTATTTCCCAAAATCGAGCTCTAGTTTGAAAGTTACAGACTTCCAAAGTTTTTTGGGGCGTCTTTGGCCAATGGCCATCCCCTTCACCATGTGGCATCCACGTAGCTTCACCTCTCTCATGCCATCTCACATGGCATAGTCGTGACCTGGGTTTTCATCCCCTTATGATGACATGGTTGCTAGTTGTAGAGAAAATCTCTCGGTCTTCGCGAATACAAGGCCTTCGGTCCTCCATCATTCTTGTATAGGTATACAACATCTTTGGAGACTTGAAGTCCTAAATTATCCTCCCTTGATCTATCTTAATGGATTCGTCGTGGATGTTAGCCCTTAATTTTTCAATTGACTAATAAGAAAACCTTTTCCATGAACTATCCTTTCCTAGCTTTATTCTATGCTCTTTTTCTTTTTCTATAGTTTTTGAAGTTCTTGCATTATCCTTTTTTGGGTCTTTTTAACATGAATTTGTGTGATTAAGTATAGGATTAGACATTTTTTAGAGATCTCCATCAAATCATAATTCCTTTCCCACTTTTAAATTTGAATTTAAATTAAAAGGAAAAGGCGCTACAAGAATAGTGTTATTCTTGTAGCGCTAGGGTATTCATTATTCTACATGCGCCAACTTCATGAGAACATGAAATATCATGCCCGATATATTTTCCTAAGAAGCTACCATCACTAATGACAAATATTAGATCCTGTATGTGATAAGATATTCATTTTTAGAAATCAGGTTGTATTGCTCCGTGTTTTCTTTGTAGGTTTGTTGAGTTTCATATAATTATTGCTGACAAATTAGACCCGAGTCTTCCAACATATTTTATTTCGTCTATATAATTTTTGCAGGTGTTAAATATTTTATACAATGCTCCTAATTCATAGGATCTAAAGGTATTATTGTAACCAACCCTAGCAATTTCTGAGTTGCATAGATCGTGATTTTTGTGATGGCACCTAAGAAGAGTGGGAAAAATTCTTGGTTAGAGCCCAAAGGTATAGAACTATTCGAGGCTTATCCAAACTTTCAAAAAAATTAAGAGATGCAGGAGATAGAGGATGTGAAAAGGTTTCAGAAAAGGTTGTTGCTTCAAATGGATGGGAAAATCTGCATTTTGATGTAAATATTAAAAAAGAAATCGACGGATGAGAAATCAAAGATTGAAAAGGCTTATGCAAGAATTAGTGAACTGGATAAAAAGGTGGAAATCCTTGAGGGATCTATTAGAAAACATAAGCAAGAACTTAGTTCATTGGATTTGTGAGAAAATGAAGATAGAGAAAAAGGAAAACACAAAGAAAAGATCAAAAGAAGAAAGATAGAAATCAAACGCAGGCAATACTTTGTTTTTTTTCCTATTTTAGTCCTTATCTTTAAGAGAAGTTTAAGAAATGATGGATTTTAATTCTTTGAAACCAAAAGAATTTTTTTTCTGGGAATAGGCCCCTTCATAAAAAACACTCTCATCTTTTACACAACTATCACATTTTAAGAGGTTCTAATATATCTTTGAGTCTTATTTTTTGTAGATTTCACAATAAATGATTTCCTATTTTAGTGGACAATTTTTGGCAAAGTTTCAAAGCAGCTGGAGATGCAGTTTTGGAAACAAAAATATTTTTTTGTTGGGAATGGGACCCTTCACAAAAAACTCTCTCAGTTGTTACACATCTATCATAGTTTGGGAGATACGAAGAGATTTTTGGACCCTATTTTTCAGGAATTTTCCAGCTTTATTTTTCTAAAAAACCTCATGCACAGCAGTTCATAAGCCACCTCATCAATTTGACTTGGATATTAGATCTAATATCCTCCTTGATTATTTTAAAAAATACACTAAATATACATGAGGAGGTTTTCAGATCCATTTCTTTTGGATCTTGATAAATATGTATTCATTCTATATAAACATGGTAGAAGGAGAAGTTATCGAGGGGGATGGGTTGGGAACCATTAGCCAGTTTTGAAGAACACTCTATTGTAAAGACAACCATATATTTCAATTGGTACTAAATGCTAAAGGAAATCTGATGGTTAGATTTCTAATTCTTGTCCATTTTTCTATCTTTTTCCTACTTGAATGCATGCTAATGTTTTGCAATGCATATGATGTATCTTGTTTATGAGTAAGCCAGTGAAAAATTTATTGATTGTTTGTTCATAATCATATTTTCTTTCAAGTATTTTTCTCTTGTGTCTTGAATGATATTTAGGATCAATAGTTTCATGTGTTAGTTGACAAACTGAAAGCTTACATATTTCCCCTTTCTTTACATTTCTCTTGTCATCTGATCCATTAGATTGACTACCATTTACTAAGCCGTTGAGATATGTTTTTTCTCTTGCATGTTTAAGACATATTTTTCACATTATCCTTAACCCAACCTTCAACCATTTCAAAACCTAAATGAAAAACTTACCCATAAAACCATTGCAATAACTTGATGATGCCCTATCTTTCCCTCTCACAGTCAAGTGCAACTTTAGGGACTAACATCTTTTGGCGTCGTTGTCGGGGACAAAGGAACGAAGAATTTATCCCTTGGAGAATGACAACGATCAATTCTAGCTCTTGATGGTGAACATGAGTTGAAATTTTGTTATGACTGTATCATTCACCTGATGACTCCATGAAGGAAGAATCCATTGGAAACTCCACTAATTCAAGATTTTGAAGGCTATGGAAGCTATTTTGGCATGGAGGTTTGCACCATTTGATTTCTCTGCTATTACTGGTTTCCCTAATGATTTTCCCACTGTAGATATATGGGGATATTTCCTTCCACGGTTCACAGAAAAGGATGAGGACAATCTAGCACTACATTTTATTGATTTTCATCAATGCATAAATCAACTGAATATACATCATGAAGATGTATTGATGAAAATGTTCATGTATTCATTGGATGGCTATGTAAGGCCATGGTATAAATCTCTTCTTGTTTCCAGTATTTCATCTTTAAAGGATTTTCATGATGCTTTTTATTCATATTACAAGAAATTTTATCTAGTTGAGAGTCTTTTTGAGCATTTTTGCGAGGGATATGCATTATATACTCAATATTCAGTAGTTTATCCTTATGGTAGTGAAAATGAAATGTATGGTTATGATGAGGAAGAGAAAGAAGATATTTTATCAATTCTATTTGCTTCTTATTCCGATTTACAATAGGAGGACTGTATAATTAAATTCATGCAAATATGTGCCAGGATTATGAATCTCATGATGAATTTGACACTTGTCAGTATGTTTCTGATAACTCCTATCTGAATGTACATCCTTATGAAGAATGTGTTGCCGAGAGTCTTTGTGAAAATCATTTGTTGACTAAAAAAACTCATGTTGAAGACCATATTGTTCATGAGGAAGAACAACAAGTAGATGTAGATACATCTGATACTTTTTCAGATGTGTATAATGGTAAAAATTCTAATAACAATGAAGAAATGTATTTATATTCATTCTTTCAAGATGATGATGAAACAAATGTCTCTGAATTTCAAATTTCATAATTTTTTTCAAATCAACCTACATACGATGAATATGATGATGATCTTAAAGTCCTAGATCCATATGTCTATGATGTAGTAGGATTTGACCAATAGTTGCATGAAGACAACGATTCCATTTTCCATGAGGAACCGGATCCTGTATATGACAGCTATGTACCAGAAGGTAGCAAGGAAGATGAAGATTAGTCGACTGATTTCCATGATAATATTATTGTTTTGAATGTTTTTGTCCAAGGAACTTATGAGGAGATTCAAAATGACCTCGTTTATTTTGATTGTGATAAAACAAATGATCTTCAAAAGGATTATGGAGAAAAAATTTCAGAACAACAGTTGTGTTCATGGCACCGGTTAGAATTATGTCGTGATTTTCATGACCCGGTGGTTATTTACATAGATTCCATGTTTCCACAAGTTCAAAATGTGGTAGCATCTGGGATGAAAGTGGAATGCAACAGTAAGTATAAATTCCATATTACATGTCTACTGAAAAAAATTGTGTTTTCCTGCATTTCTTCATTAAGCTACCAAAAAGAAGACCATTTTGCTCAATAAAATGATTACATGGTTGCATTGGAAATTTTCCTACACATGATCAGCATGATGTCAGTAGGCTAGGAGAGTAGTATGATTGAATAAGCTTCCATATGAGCAGTTTGTTTTCAATTTATTGGTATGATCAGTAGTAAAGACTCCATAAGCCCAATGGAAAGACTACTTGCAGTTTTGTGGTTGTTATTTTTAGATTGCAAATAAAGGAATGGATGGATAGGGAAATAATTACAGTTAAGGTTGATGATGATCATGGACATAAATGCATTGGTCAAAAATTTATTAGAGTTTCATCATGAAAATTTATCCCTAGAAGGAGCCAGTGTTAGTCCTTGATTTTTCAAATAACTGATAAGAAAACCTTTTCCCTGCCCTATCCTTTCCTAGCTTTATTATATGCTCTTTTTCTTTTTCTATAGTTTTTGAAGTGCTTGCATTATCATTTTTTGGGTGTTCTTAACATGCATTTGTGTGATTAAGTATAGGATTAGAAAAATTTTATAGATCTCCATCAAATCATAAGTCCTTTCCCACTTTTAAATTTGAATTTAAATTAAAAGGAAAAGGCACTACAAGAATAGCACTATTCTTGTAGCGCTAGAGTATTCATTATTCTGCATGCACCAACTTCATGGGAGCGTGACAGATCATGCCCAAGATCTTTTCCTAAGAAGCTATTGTCACTAATGATCAATATCGGGTTTTGGATGTGATAAGATGTTCATTTGTAGAAATCGGTTTGTACTCCTCCATGTTTTCTTTGCAGGTTTGTTGAGTGTCATATAATCATTGCTGACAAATCAAACTCGAGTCTTCCACCATATTTTCTTTGGTCTATATAATTTTTGCAGGTGTTAAATATTTTCTACAATGCTCCTGACTCATATGATATAAAGGTCTTATTGTAACCAACCCTAGCAATTTCTGAGTTTCATAGATTGTGATCTATGTGATGGTGCCTAAGAAGAGTTGGAAAATTTCTCAATTAGAACCCGAAGGTATAGAATTGTTCGAGGCTTATCTAGAAATTTCACAAAAAGTCAGAGATGCAGGAGATATAGGATTTAAAAAGGTTTTAGAAAAGGTTGTTGCTTCAAATGGATGGGAAAAGTTGCATTTTGATGTAAAGATTAAAAAAGAAATCGGGGGATGAGAAAACAATGATTGAAAAGGCTTATGCAAGAATTAGTGAATTGGATAAAAAGGTGGAAATCCTTGAGGGATATATTAGAAACCATAAGAAAGAACTTGGTTCATTGGATTTTTGAGAAAATGAAGGTAAATAAAAAGGAAAACACAAAGAAAATATCAAAAGAAGAAAGAGAGAAATCAAATACACGCAATACTCTATTTTTTTTCCTATTTTAGTTCTTATCTTCAAGAGCATTCTATGAAATGATGGATATGAATTATTTGAAACCAAAAGAGGTTTTTTATAGGAATGGGCCCCTTCATAAAAACCTCTCTTGGTTTTTACACAACTATCACATTTTAAAATTTTTGAATATATCTTTGAGGCCTATGTTTTAGATATTTCACAATAAATGGTTTCTTGTTTTAGTGACCAATGTTTAGCGAAGTTTCAAAGAAGATGGAGATGGAATTTTGGAAACCAAAAGAATTTTTTGTTGGAAATAGGACTCTTCACAAAAACCTCTCTCGGTTGTTACACATGTATCATAGTTTGGGAGATACGAAGAGATTTTTGGGCCATATTTTCCAGGAATTTGCAAGATTTATTTTCCTAAAAAATCTCATGGACAATGTTGAAGCTAGGTTTTAAAATGTTTACCTCTAAAACTAAAACTTCTCTCTTTCGAGATTCATCTTTTCATAAGGTATAATCCTCACTATCAGTCCAAAAGATCGGTACCAAAGTCTCGAAATGATTTCATTTCTTCATTATAATAAAAGACAGAAAGCTCAAGTGTTATTAAAGTCTAGACACGCGTTCTGTAAAGTACTTTAAATTGTGATAAATTAAAACCCTAAAGGAGTTAATTAACCATCTTTTAACCTTTCGGGATTCAGGGTTTACTTAGAACAATACCTTTTCAATACATTTTGAATCGCGAAATCCCAATTCTCGATTTCCTGAAAGAAGTGAAAGTTAGTCTTAATCCTGATTAATTAAAAACTAATCCCATCGTGATTTCTAGATTCGAGGTTTAGTGGTGACATACCTCATGTAACCGCGATCCCCAAAACCCTAAAACATGAATTCCCCAATCCATATCGAAGTTAAGGCTTAAAACTAATCCCATCGCAATTTTGGGATTCGGGGTTTAGTGGTGACATCCCTCATGTAACCGCGATCCCCGAAACCCCAAAATGCGAAGTCCCAACTTCATACCGAAGTTAAGGCTTAAAACTAATCCCATAGCGATTTCAAGATTCATGGTTTAGTGGTGACATACCTCATGTAACTGCAATCCCTGAAACCCCAAAACGTGAAGTCCTGACTCAATACCGAAATTTAAAGAGAACTAACTTCATTTTAAAAGTACATTTAATAGTAATTAAACTTCCTAGGTACTTTCTTTTTCGGTCTCCGTCAAACGAGATATTTTAAATTTTTATTTTAGGATTGCCAAAATACGGCCACATTAATAATGGATAGATCGTGATTTCTGTGACACAAATCCATATCTCAAAAATATTCTCTTCATTAAAAGTACTAAATTCTTAGCAGCTACGTCAGTACTTTCACCATAAAATGAGTTAAAAGAAAATTAGAGGTCTGTGTTTTGAAACTTATTCTCTCTTTTTCTATCGAAATTAAGTCCCATCTAGCCAAGCTTTCATGCCTCTCTTCTGTGACAGGTTTTCGTTCAAATACAAAGGTCATGGCACCAAAGAAGGGACCCAAGAAGAGTGAATATATAGCTGAGATTTCTAGCCCAGAGGGAGATGTCATATCAAACACCACACCACATGCTATCGACTCAATTAAATCATGGAGACAAATTTATGAAAATCTAGACTACGAGATAAAAAAATCCCCTAACGACTCCCAGAATCACCTTAGGGACATAGAAAAAACAAAACTTCACAAAATTGCAACATGCCCACGGCTCATGGTGTACAACGAGATGATCAGTTGGGCTTTGGACAAGGTTTATATTCCAACGAGAAGAATTTTAAATGATTAAGGGGTCATTATCATCTCATTCAGACCTGAACATATCCAGGTTATGTACAAACTCTCACCCAATCCTAATTTCATTTACAATGCCAAATTTATAGTTGAATTCCAGAGAAAGGAATTCACTAAGGAAGACCAAACTTACCCTAATTTAATCAAAGGTGGTGGAGATGTTCATCAAAATTTAGGGCCAATACCCATAGAATTTATGCCACGGCATCTTTGAATGAGTACATGGTTTATGTAGCCATGATGTTGTACAGACTCTTCAGCAAAAAGAATCCTTGTCATTTCCCTGCATAGTGGGTGCCCTTTTTAGAAGAAGCATCAGAAGGATATAGTTTCAACTGGGACAAGATTTTATCTGATAATATAGCCAAAGAGGTTTCGGATTACAAAGCTACAAGAGCCCGAGGTCAACCAGTGGCCTTTTACATGTCAGCATACATCATGGACACAATTTTTTTTATGACTCCTTTCCCCCTGATGAATTGGAGTTGGAACACAACCTCCCTTGAACCCATTCATGAATATCACTCTGAGTTGTGGGAAGGAAATGCAAAAAAATTGTTTTACGAAATTTTCCATTTTGTGGTGATACCAATGCATAAAATGTTTTCCAACTGTGACCCTCCTCACATTTATGAAGCATTTTAAAAAAACCTCAATCCAATAGAAGACTGGTTCATTGAAGAAAACTTCTCCTACATCAAGGTTCATGGGTGCTCAATCCCCCCTCACACACCTCCAAAATTCCTCTGGGATAGACTAGTGTGTAGGGAAGTAGCACACCAAATAGTAAAAGGCAGTATTGGGATAAAGCTAAAGGTAGCTCAAAAGAAGTCCTGGCCAATCTTCCTTGTGCACATCGAGAAATTTTCATTACAAAATTTGGGACATTCTAGGGTGGAAGCCGAAGCACTCGAAGAAGTTAAACTATTAAATATTGAGTACAAAAGGCATGACCCTTATGAATTAATGAACAAACACTTGATACATTGCAATATGAAAGCCTATGAACATGAGGAGTCCACTTGGGATGACATGTTCAAAGGGACCAAGTCTTACAAAGAAGTGTTAGAAATAGTACATACACTATCGTCTGAACTGCAAGTCAACTTTCAGAACTTTCAGAAGCATCGACGGAGTGGTATACCCCAAGTACTTCAAGGAGAAGAAATTACCCTCCCCCGGGAGCAATAAAGCGTTCCACCAGGTTTTGAGAAGGAAGCACAAAAGAAGGGAAATCCCAAAAAATCCCTACAGGATACGGAAAGGCCTCCACCAAGCAAAAAGACCAAAGCAAAGAAAAGGTCAGGGAAACCTCCCAAGTCCGGTAAGCCTACTCCCCCTTCATCACCAGGGGTTGATTTCAACATGCCTAAGGCAGTAGGAGGGAAAGGATCTATAGAGCTAGCGAGTCCCATAGCTTCCTTAACCCCCTTAGTGTCTACTTTTGGACTCCCACAAACGGGGCTCTATTTTTTGATGACCTTACCTCCATTCTCATAGATGAGATTCCTCCTTACGATTATTTTTCCAATATAAAAAGGAAGGTCGTCCTGAAATAGGAGATGCATAAAAGGGAAGGGAACATGGTTAAAAAAAATAAAGTCTTGATAAACGGACAAAATTTGGAGGAAGAGGATTTCACTATATAGATAGCAGGTTCCATGGGAGCCATTGAAACAACAAACTTTTTTATCGTGGGAAAAATGAGAACCAGGATCAAGAAGAGTGATAAAATAATAGCACAGTTACAAGAGCAATTAAAAAATGTTGAGGAAAACATTAGAGAAGAAATGAGTAAAATCTTGGAGTAGACAAGTGTTGTCGAAAGGTTGGAGGTTCAATTACTCAAAATGAGCCTGGACGAAATGAGCCAGAAAATGCAAGAAAGACAACTACAGATTACTCAGCAAATGGAGCATGATGAACAGTTTCAGGCTAGATTAATATCGATGGAAGATCAGATTATAGACCTAAAATCTTTCCAGCCCCAGTCACTGGAAGTGCATTCAAAAATAGAAATTGAACATAAGAAATTGAAGAGAAAACTTCGTTTTGCCCGAATTAATTCAATATAGATTGAAGATTCCAGATCTGGTCAAGCCTGAGTTATGTGTTTCTCTGTCATTCTATTTTTATTTCATACTTTCGTTTGAAGTGTTTCATGTGGTAATTTATATTATAGTGATTGAACAATCAGATTATCTAATCGTTTGTAGTTTTTCCTCTATATCAACTTTCAACGGATATAAGACCTATGAACGTTTTAGGACTCTGAAATTGTATGCTTCTACAAAGTTATCATCCCTCTTTCTTGTATTAACTTAAAATGAGATTCCTCTTAAATTGATGCCTCATTTTTTGTCATACGACTATATATTTCCTTTTCTTTCATCATTATGTGCATCTTATTCATTAAAATTGACTCAGATACCAGAAGTGGCCTTTATTTTTGTTATACTATTGATTCATAATTTGGAGGTTCTATTTTTAATAATTCGAACCAGGAATTTGTGACCCTTGAAAATATTTTTGATATACAGAAAAGAAACCCTCAGCTTTCATGACTGTTCCAGTTACCAGACAACCTAATTTAGAACCTGGTCTATTAGATCAGACGATTATTGTGTTAAATCTATTCAATACCATCTTACAAACAACAAATACATGGGTAGAACTTGAACGTTCATGGGATTCCATGGAAAGGGATATTAACATCCAAGAACAATGGGAAGTTAGGTAGAGACAGCTAAGGAACCAACTGTGATCTCGCTCTCCATTAAACTAGTCTTTTTACCCTTTAATTATCTCAGATGCCTTGGCGGTATACTTTCAAGACTTAAAGTATAAACTCAGGAACAACATCTTTTTGGCGTCGTTGTCGGGGACAAAGAAACGAATCTTTTCCCTGGGAAAAACGACATTGACACTTTCTTTCTTTGATAGTGAATAAAGATCGAAAAACCTTCTAAGGCTACTTTTATATTTCACTTGGTGACTCCACATTTTTTAAATTGGCTTCTAGCCAAAAGAACACCAAAAATAACCTGGATGATCAGCAGACTTCGCCAATTTCTGATCTAAAAAATATTTTTAAATCAAGAAGATCTCTTAGACAAATTGTTTCACCAACACATGTCATATATCAACCAAATTATTCACGGTTGAACGTCAGAGGAACACTTGAGAGATCCCTCTCTTTCCCCTTGTCGATCGATACGTTCTCTTTTCCCGAAGTGCACACTTGTATTACCAAACACTCTGACGAATGCCCTGTGTATTCTGATTTAACCCCCATCGATTCTTCAATATGTTCATCTTATGAGTCTGGAAGAAAAAGTTCTTTTCATCTTGGGCCTTCTTCCTCTAGTTTCTTGTGCCTTGATGATCAGTTCCCTACAACTATTCTATCATATTCAAGTACAACCCAAAATCTACCAAGATTCTATGAGCTTTCTCCTCACACACCCCAAGTTTCAATCTCAAATCTATCAATGGTTGTGCACAGAGCTGCGAGGGATAGAGTCGATGTTGTAGGGGGTGTCGTAGGAGGAGCGGCAGGCGGTCAAGTACCACTCCCTAGAATTTTCACTAAGTTGGCTTCCAGATATGCCCCTCTTGTCCTCCTAGTTCCCTTACATGACCTTCCAGAAAATTACATGAAATATCTCCCAAAATTTACAAGGGAATGTGATTTAACCGCACAAGAACACATCAATTTCTTTGACCAATTTGTCGATATCCTAGGACTCGAACATGAAGATGTCTACTCTAGACTTATAGTACAAACTTTTGAAGGGAAGTTTAGAACTTGGTTCCAAGGATTAGCAGTGGGATCTTTAAGGTCATACGATGAGCTCGAAAGTGCTTTTATCAGACAATGGGGAGAAAGAAAATATCACCTCTATTATCTGACCGAATTCGGGGCTCTTAGAAAAAATCATTCTGAATCAGTTCTCGAGTTCACCCAAAGATTTAATAAATTGTATAATACGATTCCCATTGAGGTCAAACCATCTTAGCCTGCAGCGAAAGTAACTTTCGTTGGAGCTTTCGACCCCAATTTTTCCTTACTATTAAGAGAGAGGAGATCAGTAGACCTCACCAAGATGCAAGATGATGCCCTAGAAATCAAATCAAACATGATTGCTTCAGGAAAGATAAAATCCAAAACAGAGGTTGGGAACAAACAAACCATAAGATACGGAGAACAAGGAGGATCTTCATGGTCAGGAAGATCTTTGGGAGACAAAATGGACGACATGGCTAGGATTATTAAAGAGCTGTCTAATAAGATTTCGAAAATGGAATTAGAGCAAACAAAAAATGACCATTTTCCCAGAAAGGATTTTAGAAGGAATCCCAATCCTCAAGTCCCACAAAGACAGATTAAGAATGAGGATCAGAAAATCCCAACCCCCTTCAAGAGTGAAAACTTCATTGGAGAGGAAGATTTTGAAGATTTTGAGGAATTAGAGGAAGATATAAACAATCTAGGTGATGATGAGCCACAACCCTATTTATCAAGACAAGATTATGAAAATTTCTTAAATAAAGAGAATAGATTGGAAAATGGCCTAAATGGTAGTACTTCTGAAGATTTGACCTTCCAAGGCATTGCTGATGGTATAATGGTTGAGCTTCAATAGAAGTACAATCTAAGGCCTAGAAACAAGAGTGTTACAATCACCCAAAATAAAAATTTCTTGTCGAGGAGCGATACAAACGAGATAGTTTCAAAAAATGTTGAAAAAAAGACTGCAAAAACTGACATAATGGACACACGGCCTACCAAGACTAAGGTAGTTGAAACACTCATAGTGAAAACATAGAAAGTGAAAGCTCCTGCAACTGAAACAAAACCTTCACCACAAAAGAAAGTTGATAAGAAGGGAGTCGAAGCCCAAAATGTTGAGAATGGCAAAATTGTGGGAAATTTCAATCTAGAAAATGAGATCAATAAAATCAATATCCCCATACCTCTTGTCGAGCTGGAAAAAACCCAACATACAGAAAACAAATTGCCAAGTTGATTAGCTTTTCGAAAGATGAAAGCCAATCCGACGTCATTAACTTAGAAGACGACAAGCCGAACATAGTTTTTGGCCCTCATTTCAAAGGCACCAAAGACATTGTTTCTCCCTTCTATATCACATTAACCTTGTTTGACCAACTACTCCGTAACTGTATGCTTGATTCTAGAGAATCCCACAATTTAATGCCTAAAGCCATTATGGATAAATTTGGTCTCGAAATTACTAGGCCTTATAAGGATTTATATTCTTTCGATTCTAGAAAAGTTAAATGTATAGGCATGATTAAAGACTTGTTGGTAAATCTAGCTCAAATACCAATGAAAATCATTCTCATGGACGTAGTGGTTGCCAATATCCCTCCAAAATATGGTATGTTGTTATCTAGATCCTAGGGTGCCAATCTTGGGGGTTCCCTCTAGCTTGACATGACATATGCTACAATCCCAATTTTTGGAGGACAGTTCACATGCTGGTACAGAGAGACCAGGTTAGAATTCACAGTAAGTGATCCACGCAACCCGAATAATCACCCTATATATATTGTTGATCAGGATCTAGGTAATTGTATCTTATCCATTAACGATGATATTGTTTTAGGTGTAGATGAAAGTTGTACATAAGAAAAAACAGAAAAAGAAGAAAATAAACAAAATATATATAACACTGATGTGTGGAAGAGGTTTTTTTACGATGCTTCATCTTACCTTGGAGCCAGAGTAGGGGCTCTCTTTATGGCCCCTGATAATCAATTCGTAATCCATTTTTCCTATAGACTTCAGTGGAATGTGGACCACACTAATAACATATGCGAGCATGAAGCCTTAGTATTAGGGTTGGAAGTCGCTGGGAGAATGAAAATAAAAAACCTCGAAATCTTTGGTGATGTTGAGCTAATCGTAAAACAGGTAAACCGACAGTACCAGGCCAAAAATCCTACGCTGAGGTCTTATAGGAATTGCATCTGGGATCTGATCGAAAATTTCTTCTCCTCTGTCAAAGTCCACTAAATCCCAAGAACTGAAAACCAACAGGCTGATGCGTTAGCCAAAGCAGCCTCAACCTTCACACCTCCTACCACTTTCAAACTAAAATATCATATACAAATGAGACATCGACCTTCCATACCCAATAACATGCAACACTGGAAAGTTTTTGAGGATGATGAAAAACTACGTAAATTTTTAGAATCAATAGACGAGTTTGTCAAAACTCATGCCAACCATGAAAACCAAAATGATCCTATTTGGATCATGCAGGAAGGAGAAGACCCCCAGGAATTTCACGATAAAATCGCCAATCATCGTATGCTTGCTCTAAAAAATAACCAGATCCCCAAGGGCCAAATTCCCTTGTAAAGGTTTTTTAATCAAGACGATATCCCATTAAGATCCACCTTACAACCTCAACCTAAAGAGGTTGAGGACTGTGACATAGGTACCAAAGAAAACCCTTAGCTGGTGAAACTGTCCAAATACTTGTCCCTAGAAACCAAAAGTAAATACATTGAATTGCTTAGAAAATATAAATACGTTTTCACTTGGTCTTACGAAGCATTGAGAACTTATGATACTTCTATAATCGAACATAAAATTCCTTTGAAACCAGGTGTCAAGCCTTTTAAACAAGAGCTCAGATGGATAAACCCTATCCTGCTACCAGTAATTGAAAAGGAAGTCAAAAAAATATTAGATGCCAAAATCATCGTCCCACTAAGATATTCCGAGTGGGTGGCTAATTTAGTCCCAGTAAGAAAGAAAAATGGCGAAATCAGACTGTGTGTTGATTTTAGAGACCTGGACTGATCATCACTCAAAGACAATTATCCATTGCCTAAGATGGACCACGTTTTAGAGAGAGTAGTTGGAGCTAATAGAATGTCAATGATTGATGGTTTTTCAGGTTACAATCAGATCGTAGTACACCATGATGATAAGGAAAAAATGGCTTTCACTACCCCTTGGGGTACCTTCATGTACGATAAAATTCCTTTCAACTTGATGAATGCAGGGGAAACCTTCCAACAAGCCATGGACATCGCCTTTGTGGGTGAGAAAAATAAATTCGTTGTTATCTATCTCGATGATCTGATCATTTTTTCAAAATCTGATGTGGAACATCTAGTACAACTAAAGCAAACCTTCGAGAAATGTCTTAAATTTGGTTTGTCCCTCAATCCCAAAAAATCTCATTTCGCTATGCAAGAAGGTAAGATATTGGGTCATGTAGTGTCAAAAGACAGAATCAAAATCGATCCTAAAAGGATTGAGGCAATAGATACTATAAATATCCCTAGAAATGTAAAATAAATCCAATCCTTCCTAGGAAAAATAAATTTCTTGAGAAGATTTATCCCTAACTTCGCTGAAATTGTGAAGTTGATCACAGATATGTTGAAAAAGAACAATGAGATGAAATGGACAAGTGAAGCCAAAGCATCTTTTCAACGAATCAAAAAAGTTATCAACAAAGCACCGGTCTTAGTAAGTCCTGATTACACAAAAGAATTTCTGATTTTTTCCTTCACTTCCGAACACACTATCGCAGTTGTATTGTTACAGAAAAACGAAGAAGGCTTTGAACAACCCATTGCTTTTTTCAGTAAAAGTATGAGAGACGCTGAGTTGAAATATAATATATTAGAAAAACAATCTTACGCAATGGTAAAGGCTCTCAAGGCCTTCAGAACGTACGTATTACATTCGAAGATCATAGCCTATGTTCCTACAAGCTCCATCAAAGACATACTAGTTCAGGCAGATAGTGATGGGAGAAGAGGCAGATGGCTAGCTAAGATTCAAGAGTTTGATCTTGAAGTCAAACCAAAAAAACTCATTAAAGGCCAAGGTCTGGCTAAATTGTTGGTTGAATCCAACTTGCAAGCACTTGGAATAAATCAACTGGAAGAAGATGAGAGTTCTCTAGTGATAAATGAACTTGATTTTGCTACACCTACGGTTGAGATTGAAGACAGGTTTTCTTCTTTAGTCCAATATCATGATATTGTTTCTTATCTATTGACTCTTCAATGTCCCAGTGAATTAACCCCATCTAAATACAGGACACTGAAGCTGCATGCTATAAAATATTGTATTATAGACGAAAAACTATTTTGGAAGGACCCCCTGGGTTTCTTGCTGAGATGCTTAGTCGAAA
This sequence comes from Picea engelmannii, assembly GCA_009831015.1. Classification (NCBI taxonomy): domain Eukaryota; kingdom Viridiplantae; phylum Streptophyta; class Pinopsida; order Pinales; family Pinaceae; genus Picea; species Picea engelmannii. Next base: position 99,172 of record ML782897.1, on the reverse strand, counting down.
CCGAAATTGAAAAGGTTATAGATGATTTCCATGAGGGAGTGCATGTAGGACACCACACTTGGCGAGCCACAACTTATAAAATCTTAAAAGCTGGATATTACTGGCCCAAAATTTTCACAGATGTAAATACTGAAGTTTGAGCTTGTATTCCCTGTCAGTGGTTTACAGGTAAATAAAAAGTACCAGCTTTGCCTCTAATTCAAGTTAAAACTGAAGCCCCTTTTCAGCAGTGGGGTCTTGATTTTATTAGAGAGATTCACCCACATTCTAGTGCTCAACACAGGTGGAATATAACCACAACGGACTATTTTACTAAGTGGGTGGAAGCTATTCCCACGAGAAACACGACTGACATAGTTTTAATCAACTTTTTGGAGGAAAACATTTTATCCAGATTCAGCTGTCCCCAAAAAATAGTCACTGACAATGCACAAGCGTTCAAATCGATGGCTATGATAAGATTTTGCCAAAAATTCGGCATCATATTAGGACACTCCACAACTTATTATCTGCAGGGAAATATTTTAGCTGATTCATCTAACAAAAGTATTACAACTGTGATTAAAAAAATATTGACTGAAAACAAGTAGACGTGGCATATCCATTTGAAATGCGCTCTATGGGCCAACATGATAAGTACCAAAAGGGCAATCAGAATGTCCCATTTCTAGATAGTATATGGCACTGATGTTATCTTACCAATCAATCTTTCTCTGCCAGTAATGAAAATTTGGCAAGAGTCAAACGAAGAACCTAAGACATTACCAGAAGAGAAAACCAGCTGGTCGAATTTCAGCAAAATAGAACAGAAGTAAATGAAAAGTTACAGAGATGTCAGGATAAGATGAAGGCTTTATTCGATCAAAAGGATAAGGATAGATATTTCCTCCTTGGAGATCTGGTACTAAAATGGGAAGCTAGAAGAGAAGACGTTGGCAAACACGACAAATTCGACTCGATTTGGTCCGACCTTTATAGAATCTCGGCCTCAAAAGGAGAAAATGTGTTTTCATTAGAAAATCTAAATGGAGATATTCTAAGCACCCCTGTAAATGGGCGATATCTTAAACACTACATGCAGTAATATGTTCTCGAACTTTCATTGTATATACCAGTTTGTTTTCATGTTTTCTTTATAGTCACATTGCTTTTGGGAGATTAAAAAAAAAACAAGTAATAATAAAAATTAAAAAAAAATAATATTTTTCAGAGGATGCAAATACAAAGCAGTTCAAATCTAGCAGTTCACAGAGTTAGTATGAGTGTGTCTGACATTTATCAGTTGTTCGTAGGAAAAGCGTCATGACTCAAGAGACCAATTATACTACAACGATAATCTGCATGGATAGCCATGTTAAATACTTTCCCTAAAGGTAATAAGTAAACAATATTCTAGCTGTAAATACGAAGAACTATTAAGGTATGAACTCTGACCCGAGACCCTGAGTTAAAAATATCCTAAGAGGTACAAGTGAACGACATGCTGATTTTTTATATATATAAATAAATAAAATTATAAATAAATGATTAATACTCGTTAGCACTCTCAAGTTTTCAATCTTCTCTCTCCTTTCCACTTCAATCACTATCAAGCTTACTCTTCACCCAACCTTGTTTTTCTCCCTTTAAGTCTCATCTTAATTTTAGAAATGTTCAAACTAACTTTCGAAGCAAAGATAGGTAAAATCTTATGTTTTTCCTAAGCTTTGGCTGAACCGGAAGTATGTCTGGGCTAATCTTAACCTTTTTAGTCTTTCTACCAAAACTAAAAAGATCGTTTTCTCTCAAGTGAAGTCCCTATAAAAATAATAATAATAATAATAAAGTGTTAATAAATTTTCCCTAAGATTCTCCATAAAGTTAGAGGGTCTAAGGGCCAAAAGTAGATCAATCTAGATAATTTTAATAAGTTGACAGACCTTTGCTAAAAAAAAAAAAAAATCCCTGACTATGTTACATACTTATTGATTGCCCCCACTTCATAAAAAATATGTATAGAAAGAGATGGTGAAAGGAAATTCGTTATCGATTGCCCCATCTAATATAAAGAGGTGGTAAAAGGAAATTCATTATTGATTGCCCCCATCTAATATAAAGAGATGATAAAAGGAAATTCATTATATGATTTCCCTCATCTCAACATTTAAATGCTAAAATTAATGAAGTGGTGAAAGGAAATTCAATGTGGAAAATCTGATAACTTCACCGAGGTACTGAACAGGCCCACTGGCAGTGAAGCAATGTCTCCATAACGGACAAGGATGTTATACACAAATTGCAAGATGCTCTGGTATTTTTCTTCTTTCATCCAGACTACACTCTAAGATTATGGGTTTCCAGATTACACTCTAAGAGTCTCTCAATGCAAATAGGATCAAATAAAAACTGGTAGAATGACTAATCTTGTTTTGATTATCTTGCACAAGTCTGAGGTCAGTTTTAGAAAGGGAAATCTATGTGATCCTATTTCGAGATTGTCGAACGCTTTAGTTTGGAAAGTTTTCCGAAGTTAAGGTTGCAATCTTTTTCCTCTTAGTATTTTTCGCAGCTATGTCTAACAGAATGAAATAACTGACCCCATTTACCCAATAAAAGGCACTAATTCCACCCATTCTCCTCGTCCCAGAAGGAGACGAGGTCCTCAATTGGAGCCTATGTTGAAGCTAGGTTTTAAAATTTTTACCTCTAAAACTAAAACTTTTCTCTTTCGGGATTCGGCTCTTCATAACGTATAATCCTCACTATCAATCCAAAATACTGGTACCGAAGTCTCGAAATGATTTCATTTCTTCGTTATAATAAAATACAGAAAGCTCAAGTGTTACTAAAGTCTAGATGCACGTTCTGTAAAGTACTTTAAATCGCGATAAACTAAAACCCTAAAGGAGTTAATTAACCATCTTTTAACCTTTCGTGATTCGGGGTTTACTCAGAACAATACCTTTTCAATACATTTTGAATCGTGAAATCTCGATTCTCGATTTCCCGAAAGAAGTGAAAGTCAGTCTTAATCCTGATTAATTAAAAACTAATCCCATCGCGATTTCAGGATTTGGGGTTTAGTGGTGACATACCTCATGTAATCGTGATCCCCAAAACCCTAAAATGCGAAGTCCCAACTCCATACTGAAGTTAAGGCTTAAAACTAATCCCATCGTGATTTCAGGATTCGAGGTTTAGTGGTGACATACCTCATGTAACCGCGATCCCCGAAACACCGAAACGTGAAGTCCCGACTCCATACCGAAGATAAGTCTTAAAACTAATCCCATCACAATTTCAGGATTCGGGGTTTAGTGGTGACATACCTCATGTAACTGTGATCCCCAAAACCCTGAAACTTGGAGTCCCAACTCAATACCCAAATTTAACGAGAACTAAATTCATTTTAAAAATTCATTTAATGGTAATTAAACTTCTTAAGTACTTTCTTTTTCGGTCTCCGTCAAACGAGATCTTTTAAATTTTGATTTTAGAATTGTTGAAATGCGGCCACATTAATAACGGATAGATCGTGATTTATGTTACATAAATGTGTATCTCAGAAATATTCTCTGCACTAAAAGTATTAAATTCTTGGTAGCTGCGTCAGTACTTTCACCATAAAATGAGTTAAAAGAAAATTAGAGGTCTGTGTTTTGAAACGTATTCTCACTTTTTCTATCAGAAGTAAGTCACATCTAGTCGAGCTTTCATGCCTCTCTTCTGTGATAGGTTTTCGTTCCAATACAAAGGTCATGGCACCAAAGAAGGGACCCAAGAAGAGTGAAGATACAACTAAGATTTCCATCCCGGAGGGAGATGTCATATCATACACCACACCACATGCTATCGACTCAGTTAAATCATGGAGACAAATTTATGAAAATCTGGATTGCGAGATAAAAAATTCCCCTAACGAATCCGAGAATCACCTTTGGTACATAGCAGAATCAGAACTTCACAAAATTGCAACATGCCCACGGCTCATGGCGTACAACGACATGATCAGTTGGTCTTTGGACAAGGTTGATATTCCAACGAGAAGCATTTTAAATGATCAAGGGGCCATTATTGGCTCATTCAAACCTGAACATATCCAGGTTATGTACAAACTCTTACCCAATCCTAATTTCATTTACAATGCTGAATTTATAGTTGAATTCCAGAGAAAGGAATGCACTGAGGTAGACCAAACTTACCCTAATTTAATCAAAGGTTGGTGGAGATGTCCATCAAAATTTAGGGCCGATACCCATGGAATTTATGACGCAGCCTCTTTGAATGAGTACATGGTTTATGTAGCCATGATGTTGTGCAGAATCTTCAGTAAAAATAATCCCTGTCATTTCCCCATAGAGTGGGTTCCCTTTTTAGAAGAAGCATCAGAATGATATAGCTTCAACTAGGACAAGATTTTGTCTGATAATATAGCCAAAGAGGTTTCGAAATACAGAGTTGTAAGAGCCTGAGTTCAACCAGTGGCCTTTTACATGTCATCATACATCATGGATGCAATTTGTTTTATGACTCCTTTCCCCCTAATGAATTGGAGTTGGAACACAACCTACCTTGAACCCATTTACGAATATCACTTTGAGTTGTGGGAAGAAAAAGAAAAGAAAAAAAAATTATGAAATTTTCCATTTCGTGGTGATACCAATGCATAAAATGTTTTTCGACTGTGACCCTCCTCGCATTTATGAAGTAGTTTCAAACAACCTCAAACCAATATTAGACTATTTCATTGAAGAAAGCTTCTCCTACATCAAGGTTTATGGGTGCTCAATCCCCCCTCACGCACTTCCAAAATTCCTCCTCGATAGACTGGTGTGTAGGGAAGTAGCACACCAAATAGTAAAAGGCAGTATTGGGATAGAGCTAAAGGAAAATAAAAAGAAGTCCTGGCCGATCTTCCCTGTGCGCATCAGGAAATTTTCATTACAAAATTTGGGACATTCTAGGGTGGAAGCAAAAGCACTCGAAGAAGTTAAACTGTTAAATATTGAGTACAAAAGGCATGACCCTTATCAATTAGTGAACAAACACTTGATACATTGCAATATGAAAGCCTATGAACATGAGGAGTCCCCTTGGGATGACATGTTCAAAGGGACCAATTCTTACAAAGAAATGTTGGAAAGAGTACAGACATTGTTTTCCGACCTGCAATTCATCTTTCGAACCTTTCAGAAGCATTGACAGAGTGTTCTACCCCAAGTACTTCAAGGAGAATAAATTACCCTCCCCTAGGAGCAAGAAAGCGTTCCACCAGGTTTTGAGTAGGAAGCACAAAACAAGGGAAATCCCAAAAAATACCTACAGGATACGGAAAGGCCTCCACTAAGAAAAAAGACTGAAGAAGAGAAAAGGTCAGGGAGACCTCCCAAGTCCAGTAAGCCTACTCCCCCTTCATCACCAGGGGTTGATGTCAACATTTCTAAGGTAGCAGGAAGGAAAGGATATACGGAGATAGGGAGTCTCATAGCTTCCTTAACCCCCTTAAAGTCCACTTTTGGACTCCCACAGACGGGAGATCTATTTGTTGATGACCTTAACTCCATTCCCATAGATGATATTCCTCCTTCCGATTATTTTTTCAGTAGAAAAAGGAAGGTCATCTTGAAACAGAAGATGCATAAGAGGGAGGGGAACATGGTTAAAAAAAATAAAGTGTTGATAGACGGACAAAATTTGGATGAAGAGGATTTCACTAAAGAGATAGTAGGTTCCATGGGAGCCATGGCAATAACAAACTTTTTTACCGTGGGAAAAATGAGAACCAGGATAAAGAAGAGTGATAAAATCATAGCATAATTACAAGTGTAGTTAAAAAATGATGAGGAAAACATTAGAGAAGAAATGAGTAAAAGGTTGGAGCAGACAAGGGTTGCCGAAAGGTTAGAGGTTCAATTACTCAAAACGAGCCCGGATGAAATGAGCCAGAAAATGCAAGCAAGTCAGCTACAGATTACTCAGGAAAAGGAGCACGCTGAACAGTTGCAGGCTAGATTAATATCAATGGAAGATCAAATTATCGACCTAAAAGATTTCCAGGCCCAATCACTGAAAGTGCATTCAAAAATAGAAATTGAACAGCAAAAATTGGTTTCCAAGATAGATATTGTTTAGAATTACTTTCAAGAAGTAGATAATGCCTTTGATAATATTATCCTGAGGGAAAAAGAATCCAAGGTAGTGAGGATTACTCTCCAAAAGGAAATTATATATTCAACAGGTGAAGAGGTATCCAAAACTACGAAAGTGTCAGCCATAGAGAAAATCAGAGGGGACATCAAGCTCAAGCTATGGGAAACCAAAATAATTGAAAGAAAAAGAATAGTCAAAGAAATCAGAGATGACTATGAAGAGGTTTTTGATCTTTTATACAAAGGTTCATTAAATATTGGAAAAGGCAATTGTACAGGACTTTTGGGATAGATCAATATTGTAAGACATCAATTAAATTTTAGGGAAAATTTGAGTGAAATCCAAATGGAAATTTTACAGCTAAGAAAAATGGATGTCACCCTAATAGACAGGTTGTTAGTTGAGCCTAACTTAAAACTACAGTCAATAAAGTTTGCAGATAAAGGATTTGATAACCGTCTTTCCAATATTCAGAGAAAGGTTTATCTGTTCGAGGCAAGAGACCTTCCAGAACCCCCCAGATATTTTACACAGTTCCTGGAGAGATGCATTAAATGTATTGAATCAAAAGAAGGAGAGTCATTAACAAAGTAAAAGTATTATTTGGAAGAGCTTTACTTCCAAGAAAATGGAAAATGGAGAAGATCATGAAAACGGTTTTGGATCTATTTTTTAACAAATAGTTAGTCTCTAAGAATTAGGAAATCACCAACCGTCCTAAGATTGGTGGTTTTGTATAAATGTAATTTTTCAAGACTAAGAGAGGGATTTTTCTAGATGGATTGTAAAGAGAAAACTTTGTTTTTCCCGAATTAATACAATATAGATTGAAGATTCCAGATCTGGTCAAGCCTGAGTTATGTGTTTCTCTATCATTCTATTTTTATTTCATACTTTCATTTGAAGTGTTTCGTGTGGTAATTTCTATTATAGTGATTGAACAGTCAGATTATCTAATCGTTTGTAGTTTTTCCTCTATATCAACTTTCAGCGGATATAAGACCTATGAACGTTTTAGGACTCTGAAATTGTATGTTTCTACAAAGTTATCATCCCTCTTTCTTGTATTAACTTAAAGTGAGATTCCTCTTAAATTGATGCCTCATGTTTTGTCATACGACTATATATTTCCTTTTCTTTCATCGTTTTGTGCATCTTATTCATTAAAATTGACTCGGATACCAAAAGTGGCCTTTGTTTCTGTTATACTATTGATTCATAATTTGGAGGTGTTATTTTTATTAATTCGAACTAGGAATTTGCGACCCTTGAAAATATTTTTGATTTACATAAAAGAAACCCTCATCTTTCATGATTGTTCCAGTTACCAGACAACCTAATTTAGAACCCAGTCTATTAGATCAGACGAGTATTGCATTAAATATATTCAATACCATCTTATAAACAACAAATACATGGGTAGAACTTGAACGTTCATGGGCTACCATTGAAAGGGATATTAACATCCAAGAACAATTGGAAGCTAGGCAGAGACAGTTAAGGAACCAACTGTGATCTCGCTCTCCATTAAACTAGTCTTTTTACCCCTTAATTATCTCGGATGCCTCGATGGTATACTTTAAAGCCTTAAAGTATAAAATCAATAACAACAGACAACAATTGATAATCCACCTCATCGATTAGACTTGGAGATTAGATCTGATATCCTCCTTGATTATTTGAAACAAGACACTAAATATAGCTGAGGAGGTTTTCATATCTATTTATTTTGGATTTTGATAAATATGTATTTTTTCTATATAAACATGGTAGAAGGAGAAGTTATATAGGGGGATGGATTGGGAACCATTAGCTAGTTTTGAAGAACATTATATTGTAAAGAAAACCATATATTTCAATTGGTACTAAATGCTAAAGGCAATCTGATGGTTAGATTTCTAATTCTTGTCTATTTTTCTATATTTTTCCTACTTGAATGCATGTTAATCTTCTGCAATGCACATGATGTATCTTGTTTATGAGTAAGCCAGTGAAAAATTTACTGATTGTTTGTTCATAATCATATTTTCTTTCAAGTATTTTTCTCTTGTGTCTTGAATGATATTCAAGATCAAGAGTTTCATGTGTGACTGGAAAAATTGAAATCTTACATATTTCTCCTTTCTTTATATTTCTTTTGCCATATGATCCATTAGATTGACTACCATTTACTAAGCCATTGACATATTTTTTTTCTCTTGCATATTTAAGACATATTTTTCACATTATCCTTAACCCGACCTTGAACCAGTTCAAAACCTAAATGCAAAATTTACCCATAAAACCATTGTAATAACTTGATGATGCCCTAACTTTCCCTCTCAAGCTCAAGTGCAACTTTAGGGACTAACAGTGGATCTAAGTCATATTTCTTCTTCATACCTTCCATGAACTCACCACCAACACTTAGTTTCTTTTTCCTTCACGAACTTGTAGACACATAAACTTGTAACCTTCTTTCATAAGTTCATCCGAAAATTCTCAACACTTAACCAGTTTTCCACTTGTTCACAGACTTGCAGACTCGCGGACTCATAATCTTGTAACCTTCCTTTGATAAGTTAGTTCAAAAAGTCTCAACACTTAACCATTTTCAACTTTGCAAACTTGCAAACTCACAGACTCACAGACTCATGGAATCATAATAAGTCCCAACACTTAGTCATTTTTCCTTCTTCACACACTCATAGGCTCACAGACTCACAGAATCATAATAAGTCCAAACACTTAGCCATTTTTTCATCTTTGTGTACTCATAGACTCATAATAAGTCCCAACACTTAGCCATTTTTCCATCTTTGTGGATTCATAATAAGTCCCAACACTTAGACATTTTTCCATCTTTGAGGACTCATAATAAGTCCCAACGCTTAGCCATTTTTTCGTCTTGATCGACTCACTGACTAATAATAAGTCCCAACACTTAGTCATTTTTCCATCTTCATGAACTCCCAGACTCATAGTAAGTCCCAAAACTTAGCCATTTTTTCATCTTCATGGACTCGCAGACTCACACTTGGACAAACTTCCAAGATCTTACCACAATTTCATGGGACCAATATTTATTCTACCACATGGCTCCACATCACCTGCCAATTGTAATCTCATCCTACATGTACCTACCACCATGGAAGCACACATCTTTCTTATACCATGTCAACTATCACATGGCCTCCATGCCATGTCGATGTCATCGTACGAAAAAATACCCATTTTTTTCGATTTCCTTATTTTCTAAATTTCCAAAGGGGCTCAATTATTCACATTTCCCTTGAAATTCCACTCAATTTTACTACAGTTATTTCAACAAACGAATTTCAGACATCCTTTTTTTGACATTCCTTCAAATAGTTGCCTGCATAGTCTGGTAATTTCACTTATGCGTTCCACTAATTGGCCCATCTAGGCTCAGCATTGAAAATTGGGCTTTGATACCACTATGTAATGTACCTAGCCACCAAAGATGGGGCACGTCGCACAAAAACATTTCTCATCATCAGCTCTGATACCATTTTAGTAACATACCTAGCCTTTAGCTAAGCAACAATACGTTTGGAATACACATAAAATGAAACTTCTTCTAATTAAAGAAATTATTTTATTGTTAGTTGATTTCCGGCCATAGCTTACAACCACAATTTATAACAAATTTAGATATGGATATAAACATAAAACAGATGCATCTAAAGCATGATAATAATCAACATGATATGCAACTAAAATGTTCATTACATCAAAATCTAAGTCATTATCATTCATGCAAAGATCAGGCACAACAATAACACATGTAAATAACTTAGTACAAGATAAAACACGTATCTTTAAACAAGAATCGTGTAACCAGCTACTTGGGACAGATGTTCCACCCAACTGTATATTGATTGTTCCAAATCTCAATAGCCAGTCACCCTCGAACTAAGGCTAGAAATCCACAAAAGAGGGTGGTCTCTCACAGTGCACTCATAGCTCATAAAACTCTCAACCCAACTTATATTCTTCTACAACTATCCTGAATTTTCACCAGCTCTCTTCCTCTTGAGCTACCCAAACTAAGGAATGTACCCCTTCTTTAATATCAGTCCCTCGGGTGTCCCATTCATTTATCAAGGTCTCTCTAGCATATGTATCTAGGAATCTCTCAGCTGGGAACGCAAGGGAAACTGCTACTAGGAAAACTATCAACAAACCAACATCAACCACTTGTTGTTTCAATGTAACTCACCCAGGAGTTCACTCTTCAGGCTTGAAAACCTGTCTCTCCATTTTTCCAGCTCTAATTCACTCCAATTATGCTTCATATTTCTATAGAATTCTCCCTCTATGGTTTCATCATCTTCCATCTCTATTTCTTTCTCTCCCGCTTAGCTCTCATGCACCCACTTAACTAACTAAAAAAAAATTCCCTCTCCACCATACCCATTTCCTCTCTTTGGATTGCCTTTCTTGACTTACACTCTTCCCTAAGATGACCAGTGACCTTTTACATGTCAGCATACATCATGGATGCAATTCATTTTATGACTCCTTTCCCCCTGATGAATTGGAGTTGGAACACAACCTGCCTTGAACCCATTACCGAATATCACTCTGAGCTGTGGGAAGAAAAAGAAAAAAAAATTGTTTTACGAAATTTTCCATTTTGTGGTGATACCAATGCATAAAATGTTTTTCGGTTGTGACCCTCCTTGCATTTCTGAAGCAGTTTCAAACAACCTCAAGCCAATATCAGACTAGTTCATTGAAGAAAGCTTCTCCTACACCAGGTTTTATGGGTGCTCAATCCCCCCTCACGCACTTCCAAAATTCCTCCTAGATAGACTGGTGTGTAGGGAGGTAGCACACCAAATAGTAAAAGGAGGTATTGGGATAGAGCTAAAGGTAGCTCAAAAGAAGTCCTGGCAAATCTTCCCTGTGCACATCAGGAAATTTTCATTACAAAATTTGGGACATTCTAGGGTGTAAGCAAAAGCACTCGAAGAAGTTAAATTGTTAAATATTGAGTACAAAAGGGATGACCCTTATCAATTAGTGAAAAAACACTTGATACACTGCAATATGAAAGCCTATGAACATGAGGATTCCCCTTGGGACGACATGTTCAAAGGGACCAAGTCTTACAAAGAAGTGTTGGAAAGAGTACAAACACTGTCGTTTGAGCTGCAAGTCATCTTTCGGACCTTTCAGAAGAATCGACGGAGTGGTCTGCCCCAAGTACTTCAAGGAGAATAAATTACCCTCGCCTAGGAGAAAGAAAGCGTTCCACCAGGTTTTGAGTAGGAAGCACAAAACAAGGGAAATCCCAAAAAATACCTACAGGATACGGAAAGGCCTCCACCAAGAAAAAAGAATGAAGCAAAGAAAAGGTCAGGGAGACCTCCCAAGTCCAATAAGCCTACTCCCCCTTCATCACCAGGGGTTGATGTCAACATTCCTAAGGTAGCATGAAGGAAAGGATCTATGGAGATAGGGAGTCCCATAGCTTCCTTAACCCCCTTAAAGTCCACTTTTGGACTCCCACAGATGGGAGCTCTATTTGTTGATGACCTTACCTCCATTCCCATAGATGAGATTCCTCCTTCCGATTATTTTTTCAATAGAAAAAGGAAGGTCGTCTTGAAACAGAAGATGCATAAGAGGGAGGGGAACATGGTTAAAAAAAATAAAGTCTTGATAGATGGACAAAATTTGGAGGAAGAGGATTTCGCTAAAGAGATAGCAGGTTCCATGAGAGCCATGGCAACAACAAACTTTTTTACCGTGGGAAAAATGAGAACCAGGATGAAGAAGAGTGATAAAATCATAGCACAATTACAAGAGAAGTTAAAAAATACTGAGGAAAACATTAGAGAAGAAATGAGTAAAATCTTGGAGCAGACAAGGGTTGCCGAAAGGTTAGAGGTTCAATTACTCAAAACGACCCTAGACGAAATGAGCCAGAAAATGAAAGCAAGGCAGCTACAGATTACTCAGCAAAAGGAGCACGTTGAACAGTTGCAGGCTAGATTAATATCGATGGAAGATCAGATTATAGACCTAAAAGATTTCCAGGCCCAATCACTGAAAGTGCATTCAAAAATAGACATTGAACAACAAAAATTGATTTCCAAGATAGAAATTGTTTAGAATTACCTTCAAGAAGTAGATAATGCCTTTGATAATATTATCCTGAGGGAAAAATAAGCCAAGGTATTGAGGATTACTCTCCAAAAGGAAATTATATATTCAACAGGTGAAGAGGTATCCAAAACTACGAAAGTATCGGCCATAGAGAAAATCAGAGGGGACATCATGCTCAAGCTATGGGAAACCAAAATAACTGAAAGCAAAAGAATAGTCAAAGAAATCAGAGATGACTGTGAAGAGGTTTTTGATCTTTTATACAAAGGGTCATTAAATATTGGAAAAGGCAATCGTATAGGACTTTTGGGACAAATCAATATTGTAAGACATCAATTAAATTTTAGCGAAAATTTGAGTGAAATCCAAATGGAAATTTCACAACTAAGAAAAATGGATGTCACCCTAATAGACAGGTTGTTAGTTGAGCCTAACTTAAAACTACAATCAATAAAGTTTGCAGATAAAGGAGTTGATGACCGTCTTTCCAAGATTCAGAGAAAGGTTTATCTGTTCAAGGCAAGAGACCTTCCAGAACACCCCAGAAATTTTACACAGTTCCTCGAGAGATGCATTAAATGTATTGAATCAAAAGAAGGAGAGTCATCAACAAAGTAAAAGTATTATTTGGAAGAGTTTTACTTCCAAGAAAATGGAAAAATGGAGAAGATCATGAAAACGGTTTTGGATCTATTTTTTAACAAATAGTTAGTCTCTAAGAATTAGGAAATCACCAACCATCCTAAGATTGGTGGTTTTGTATAAATGTAATTTTTCAAGACTAAGAGAGGGCCTTTTCTAGATGGATTGTAAAGAGAAAACTTCGTTTTGCCCGAATTAATACAATATAGATTTCAGATTTCAGATCTGGTCAAGCCTGAGTTATGTGTTTCTCTGTCATTCTATTTTTATTTCATACTTTCGTTTGAAGTGTTTCATGTGGTAATTTCTATTATAGTGATTGAACAGTCAGATTATCTAATCATTTGCAGTTTTTCCTCTATATCAACTTTCAGCGGATATAAGACCTATGAACGTTTTAGGACTCTAAAATTGTATGCTTCTGCAAAGTTATCATCCCTCTTTATTGTATTAACTTAAAGTGAGATTCCTCTTAAATTGATGCCTCATTTTTTGTCATACGACTATATATTTCCTTTCATTTCATCATTCTGTGCATCTTATTCATTAAAATTGACTCAGATACCAAAAGTGGCCTTTGTTTCTATTATACTATTGATTCATAATTTGGAGGTGCTATTTTTATTAATTCGAACCAGGAATTTGTGACCCTTGAAAATATTTTTGACTTTCAAAAAAGAAACCCTCATCTTTCATGATTGTTCCAGTTACCAGACAGCCTAATTTAGAACCCGGTCTATTAGATCAGACGAGTATTGCATTAAATCTATTCAATACCATATTATAAACAACAAATACACGGGTAGAACTTGAACGTTCATGGGCTGCCATTGAAAGGGATATTAACATCCAAGAACAATGGGTAGCTAGGTAGAGACAGTTAAGGAACCAACTGTGATCTTGCTCTCCATTAAACTAGTCTTTTTACCCTTTAATTATCTCGGATGCCTTGATGGTATACTTTAAAGCCTTAAAGTATAAACTCAAGAACAACAGACAACAATTGATAAGCCACCTTATCGATTAGACTTGGAGATCAGATCTGATATCCTCCTTGATTATTTGAAACAAGACACTAAATATAGATGAGGAGGTTTTCATATCCATTTATTTTGGATCTTGATAAATATGTATTCTTTCTATATAAACATGGTAGAAGGAGAAGTTATATAGGGGGATGGGTTGGGAACCATTAGCTAGTTTTGAAGAACATTATATTGTAAAGAAAACCATATATTTCAATTGGTACTAAATGCTAAAGGCAATCTGATGGTTAGATTTCTAATTCTTGTCTATTTTTCTATATTTTTCCTAGTTGAATGCATGTTAATCTTCTATAATGCATATGATGTATCTTGTTTATGAGTAAGCCAGTGAAAACTTTACTGATTGTTTGTTCATAATCATATTTTCTTTCAAGTATTTTTCTCTTGTGTCTTGAATGATATTTAAGATCAAGAGTTTCATGTGTGAGTGGAAAAATTGAAATCATACATATTTCTCCTTTCTTTATATTTCTATTGCCATATGATCCATTAGATTGACTACCATTTACTAAGCCATTGACATATTTTTTTTCTCTTTCATATTTAAGACAAATTTTTCACATTATCCTTAACCCAACATTCAACCAGTTCAAAACCTAAATGCAAACTTTACCCATAAAACCATTGCAATAACTTGATGATGCCCTAGCTTTCCCTCTCAAGCTCAAGTGCAAATTTAGGGACTAACAGTGGATCTAAGTCATATTTATTCTTCATACCTTCCATGAACTCACCACCAACACTTAGTTTATTTTTCCTTCACGGACTTGCAGACACATAAACTTGTAACCTTCTTTCATAGGTCCATCCAAAAATTCTCTACACTTAACCATTTTTCCACTTGTTCATGGACTCGCAGACTCGCGGACTCATATCTTGTAACCTTCCTTTCATAAGTTAGTTAGAAAAGTATCAACACTTAACCATTTTCCACTTTGCAGACTTGCAGACTCACAGACTCATGGACTCATAATAAGTCCCAACACTTAGTCATTTTTCCTTCTTCACACACTCACAGGCTCACAAACCTACAGAATCATAATAAGTCCAAGCACTTAGCTATTTTTTTTGTCTTCGCGTACTCACAGAATCATAATAAGTCCCAACACTTAGCCATTTTTCCATCTTTGCGGATTCATAATAAGTCCCAACACTTAGTCATTTTTCCATCTTCGCAGACTCATAATAAGTCCCAACGCTTATCCATTTTTTCATCTTCATGGACTCACTGACTAATAATAAGTCCCAACACTTAGCAATTTTTCCATCTTCACAAACTCGCAAACTCATAGTAAGTCCCAACACTTAGCCATTTTTTCGTCTTCGCAGACTCGCAGACTCACACTTGGACAAACTTCCAAGATCTTACCGCAGTTTCATGGGACCGATAGTTAGTCTACCACATGCCTCCACATCACCTACCAATTGTAATCTCATCCTACATGTACCTACCACCATGGAAGCACGCATCTTTCTTATACCATGTCAATTGGCATGTGGCCTCCATGCCATGCCGATATCATTGTATGAAAAAATACCAATTTTTTTCGATTTGCTTATTTTCTAAATTTCCAAAGGGGCTCAATTATTCACATTTCCCTCGAAATTCCACTCAATTTTACTACAGTAATTTCAACAAACGAATTTCAGACATCCTTTTTCTGACATTCCTTCAAACAGTTGCCTGCATAGTCTGGTAATTTCACTTATGCATTCCACTAATTGGCCCATCTAGGCTCAGCTTTGAAAATTGGGCTTTGATACCACTTTGTAACATACCTAGCCACCAAAGATGGGGCACGTCGCGCAAAAACATTTCTCATCATCAGCTCTGATACCATTTTAGTAACATACCTAGCCTTTAGCTAAGCAACAATACGTTTGGAATACACATAAAATGAAACTTCTTCTAATTAAAGAAATTATTTTATTGTTAGTTGATTTCCCATAGCTTACAACCACAATTTATAACAAATTTAGCTATGGATATAAACATAAAACAGATGCATCTAAAGCATGAGAATAATCAACATGAGATGCAACTAAAATGTTCATTACATCAACATCTAAGTCATTATCATTCATGCAGAGATCAGGCACAACAATAACACATGTAAATAACTCAGTACAAGATAAAACACGTATCTTTAAACAAGAATCGTGCAACTAGCGACTTGGGACAGATGTTCCACCCAACTGTATATTGACTGTTCCAAATCTCAATAGCCAGTCACCCTCGAGCTAAGGCTAGAAATCCACAAAAGAGGGTGGTCTCTCACAATGCACTCATAGCTCATAAAACTCTCAACCCAACTTATATTCTTCTACAACTATCCTGAATTTTCACCAGCGCTCTTCCTCTTGAGCTACCCAAACTAAGGAATGTACCCCTTCTCTAATATCAGTCCCTCGGGTGTCCCATTCATTTATCAAGGTCTCTCTAGCATATGTAGCTAGGAATCTCTCAGCTGGGAACGCAAGGGAAACTGCTACTAGGAAAACTATCAACAAACCAACATCAACCACTTGTTGTTTCAGTGTAACTCACCCAGGAGTTCACTCTTCAGACTTGAAAACCTGGCTCTCCATTTTTCCAGCTCTAATTCACTCCAATTATGCTTCATATTTCTCTAGAATTCTCCCTCTATGGTTTCATCAGCTTCCAACTCTATTTCTTTCTCTCCCGCTTAGCTCTCATGCACCCACTTAACTAACTAAAAAAAATTTCCCTCTCCACCATACCCATTTCCTCTCTTTGGATTGCCTTTCTTGACTTACACTCTTCCCTAAGATGATTGTACTCAACCCCCATGTGCCCAATAAATTTGGGATGTGACCACTCACACCCACCCTCTTACATGTATTCAATGATTGGCTTTGGAAACACTCAGTCAGAAATGGGAAGGTTTATGTACAAATAGAAAATTTAGGAAAATGGTTTAAATCATTATACATGGGTATTTCCCCCTTGGACTCCTCTTGGGCATTATCCTAAACACTCATCTCACTTGTGGATTAATTCAGCCCCCATCTCTTTTCCATGTCCCCTTAGTTGTTGGCTTCACATTTTATTAATAAAACAAAGAAATACAATACGCATATTACATTGCTTGGTCGTAGCCATATATTATATCTACGTAAACATTAATTAAACTCGGGATTATAATGGGGATGTTACATTGAGTACCTAGGATTTCTTGGGATTTTCCCTCAACGTCTTTTTAATTTAATATATTTTATAGGGAAAGTGGATCATTGTTTGATTCTTCTATTTTATAGGAATTGGGATCTCCTTCCTTTCACAATTTTCCATGGAAAACAACGTAACAAAAAGTAAAAATGTGAGCATTGGAAAGAGAAATTGGGCAGGACATTATTGAGAATTATGTTAAAGGAGCTAAAACAACAATATAGGAAAAATTCCAAAAGAAAAATTGCTATCACATTGTTAAGAATCAACTATGGCCACGAGGTATTCAATAAAAAGGAAAATTGTCTGACGATCTTCCTTGACACATGATAAAATGATATAAGACATAAACTAAAAGAGGAAATTATTTTCTGTCTAAATGTAAATTTATATTTTATATACATAATTTGTTTCAAGGAAACCCATGAAAGGAAACTCAAGTGATTCTTCCTCGCATTCGTGAACACCATCGCTAATAAATCTATTATCAGAGATCCTATTGGCATAGAACTACCTAAATTCCCAACAACATGTTGAGGTAATCCCCTTGGCTACTTTATAGCTAGTTTATCCAAACAACTATTCGACTTTACTGTGCTAGAAAAATGACAATAAGTAGGCAAAGTTTAAATAACTGACAAGCACAATAAAATTGCCTAAAGTTTTGTTGAAATAGCAACACCTACAAAGTAGCTTCTTACGACCATACACGCAAAAGACTATGAGCAATGACTGCTTATGACCAGAAATTTGGAAGACGATGAGCCGAAAGATTCAACTTATCCAAATGGTTATTGAAAAGGAAACAAGATGGTTTTTCCCCAAGCTCTAAGGGATTCCAAACATGTGGAAGACGATGAGAAAATCTACCAAGAGGTGAGATTAAAAAGGAAAACTCAATCTTCCTTAACACATGATTAAATGATGAAAGACAAAAACCAAAAGAGGTATCTTTTTTGTTTTAATTTTCTACCTTGTAGCGATTTTATCCCATGATCTGACATAAATCTCTCTCCTATGGTGGAAAATTGACAGTAAAGTAGACATAGCTTAAGGAATCAACAAGAACAAGAAAATTGATGACTTTTTTGTTGAAATAGCAACGCCTACAAAGTGATTTCTTAAGACCAAACACGTAGAATATGATGAGAAAATATTTAGTGAGGTAGACATTGAAAAGAAAAATTATATAACGGTCTTCCTTAACACAGGAAAAATGACAAAAGATAGAAACTAAAAGAGGCAAGTTTTTCTTTTCATATCTTTACCTTATAACAATTTTATCATGACTGTGATTCGATATAAATATCTCTATTGTGCTAGAAAAATGACAGTAAGGTAGACGAAGGTTAAAGAATGGACAAGAACAAGCAAATTGTTGAATATTTTGTTTAAATAGTAACACCTACAAACCGGTGACTTAACACCAAACATGCAAAAGACTATTAAGCAAATCCTCATAAAATATTACCGACATTTATCGGTAAAAACATGGCATCAATGCTAAAATCCCAAACAAAAAGGTACCATAGCCATGAGGAGACAAAATATTAATCCGATCAATGCAAAACAAGAATTTTGACAGTTGAAAACACGACAATATCCCCTCTCACCTTCAAAATGCTATTGAAGCATTCAAATCTTCCTCTGAATAACGAAAAACAAACAACATTCCATAAACTTAGAAAAAAATTGTAACACATTCTCGACAATGAATCCAAACAGACGATCCAAAATCCGTAATCAAAAGTATGAAAAATACAATCCTTTGAATTAAATATTACCAGCTTAGGGTTGAACAAATTCAAGTTCCTGAAACAACTAAAAACCCCCATGGTCACATACAAACCCAAAAAAAACTCTCACCTTCTTGCATGTATAGAGCCAGTAGAGCCTCATTTGGGATCTCAAACTATAGCTATTGTGTTGTGAGCCGAATCCACCATTTTTTCCTCTAGTAAACAGGAGTCTAACTATCCCCTAGGTTTAGAGTTTTATCCCCAACAAAGTGAGATGAATCCACCATGTTTTCTTTCAGCAAATAATAATTTGATCATCCACGAGGTTCAGAGTTCGATCCCCAACGAAGTGAATTGAGATGAAATGAAAGATACTTGTGTTTTCCCTGGATTTGGATAACCCTCGAGAGCCATGAGCTTCTATGATCAACAAAAGTTGCAAGGCGGTGACGAGTTCAACAAGTCCTCAAGTTTTAAATGTGGTGCGCATATCTGACAGATGATCGAGTATTGAGGAGAGGATATAAATAAATGTCAGATGATACGTGTCAGAATTCAAGTGGCTTTGAATAGATGCCATGTGTTAGCTTTCAAGTGGATTTAGATAGACGATGAGGGGAATTGTCCCCTTAAAGAGCTCCTTCTACGTTATGACTCTTGATTTTATAGTCTATATAACACCCACTTTTCCATTCTTCCTATGTATCTCTATGTTTTTATTTCATTATAAGAGAAAATATGGGTAACCACACGTCCTATGTGATGGTGTGCAATGGCATGGAAACCATCCAGTTGGTTCATTTAGACAACATTGTTCAAATCCTTCATAAACCCCTCAACGAGGGAAAAATCATGAAGGAATTCCTTCGACATTTAGTATGTCACTTCATCTCTTACATCAGTGTATACGGATTCACCTCGTCCACATGGCTAACTGAAGTAGAAGCCGAAAACATGTACTTCCTTCTACTTAAAAATGTACTTTCTTCTACTTAAACTGTAGATTTGAGTAGCTAAGTTTGGATAGTTCAATTGTTTCAAAGGTTTTGTAGTTTACTTAAACTATAGATTTGAGTGGCTAAGTTTGAATAGTTCAAGTGTTTCAAATATTTTGTAGTTTTATTGACTGATGTCGATATAAATTTGAGTGGTTAAGTCTGGATAATCCCAGTATCGTTAAGATTTTGTAGTTTTATTGACCAATGTTGGGTATTTGGATTTCATCTGATTTGATCGGATAGGGCTCATTACCTCCGTTTGGTTCGAGATACATACTTGGATGTTGGCACTTCTTGGTAAATTTTGGAACTTCTTAGTAAGCTTTGGTACTTCACAAATCAGTGCATAGACACACAGTTCGACTGGGCTAATCAATCAATTCATTTATGGCTCACGGATCAAGATCAAGATAAAGATCTAGAGTCCCCAACTCTTTATCCATTGTTCATTCCTCCATATAGATTGAATGCTCCACCAAAGAGGCGAGAATAAGGGTCGAGACTGGATAAGAGATTTTTGGATGAAAGTTTCCCATTGGATAATTTTACCTCATTGAAAGATGAATTCATTTATGCATTTAAAATGTAATTTAAACAACATAAATTGTGATTTCACCCAAATTTATATGGTAAAATTCCGATGAAAAATACTAAAAAACTTAAAATGTTTAAACAACGCCTTTCTTTGATGTACTTCTCTCTAGCTTTTTAAATATCACCTTTGTCCCAAAAAGCTTTGTCGCTTCCCACTGCTTGCGTAGGATTCTAGTGCCCAATATGGGCAATTCACTAATTGCTGCTAATTTAGTTTGAATTAATATGTTACTCCTTCCATGTATTTAGGATGATTGTTTTGCAAGTGGAGTCATTCGTGGTAGCACGAAGCCATGAAGGAAAATATGAAAAAATGAGATTAAGGTTTCCTCGTGTCTTTTCACTCAATCAAGGTGGTAAGAAATTTAATGTGTGTTTATGGTGGTTTGTTGGGATGACAATGTGTATTCACTAAGTCTTGGTGGTTGTAAATTCCATGATGGGTTATTCCTTTTGGTTGTGAATAAGGTGATGGGTTATTCACAGTTATGGTCATCTTTAACTTGATTGTAGAATTAGGTCATTAAAGGGTCCAATCACAAAGTTTGTGATGACTCGAATTTACAATTGGGTTAAGATCAGGGCTCAATTATTTGTTTGTATTGCATGGAGAGTTGTTGTCTCAAATTTTGGATTTATTGTTGTTTTCTCCTAGGTGTGGCTATATTTGTGTTTTGGGGCACCTCAAGGGAAGCTGGTAGAAGTAGAGTGAAGAGGTGATTGTGCTTGTACTAGGTTTTCATTTGACTTGTGCTTTGTGAAAATACTTGTGTGAATGTTGTATTGTTCTCTTTTTGGCTATGGGTTGCTCCCTCTCTAATTGTGTTATGGAAGTTTTCATGGGAGGCATAGGAGTTTTCTCTTGCATTGGACCAACAATATTTCTTTAATTTTCTACATGTGAGAGGTTGTATTATTGTGCCATTTGTTTACATTTCAACCTCTTTGGTTTCAATCATATGTGGGTGTTTGTAGCCAAATATTTTTGGGGTTATTGGTGGTTAAGTGCTTTTCCTGTTGGTGATTTTTCACTGATGATTCTTCATATGGACTCTTAGGATTTTACCATTGTAGGTCCCTGTATCTCTACTCCTATAAATAGACTTGAGCTTTTTCTCTACATGTTTGTTTGCATACATATGAAAATCAATTTTTCTTTAGTCCAAGGTTGGGTTATAGTTTAGAGCTACAATTCTATTATTTGAAATTGAGAGTACTTATAAATGGTATTTACTTGCCCTAATTGGACATAGGTTGTTGACAATATCAAAATTGTGCTTGGGGTGGTCACGGGAAGTAGTGAAGGAAACTAGGAAAAATGAAAAAAAACATGCTTCTTGCATGTCTTCTCGTTGGTTTGAGGTGGCAAGTTCTTCAATGTGAATTTATGGTGGTGGTTGGGATGGAAATTTGCATTCATTCCATCTAGTTGGTTGTGAATTATTTCATGGCATCTTCACGATGCTATGTTTTTTCTCTATGTAGAGCTTCAATATGAGAGTTCATATTTCTTGTTGTTGGGGGTTGTCCTTTGGTTTGTGTGCTTTTTGGAGAGGCTTGCGAGCATGATGTCTTGTTTCTTTCTTTCCTTTGGGTTACTACACTTTCAAATGTGTTATGCGGGTATAGGAGTACACTCCAGCTTTCAACTAGTGGTTTTGTTCACATTTTCTATGTGAGATGTTGTATTGTTGTGGTTTCTCTTTGCACTTTCAATTGTTTCATTGAAGACATATATGGGTCCTCTATGTGGAGAGGGTTTTGAGATTATTGGTGGTTATCTACTCATTTTAGTGGCTTTAGTCAGTGGTGAACTACGTGCACTCTCTTATGGTTCTAGCATTGTGGGTTTTGTATTTTTACTTTTACTTTTGCATGGGAGGGCCTATTACTTTCAGTTGGCATGATTGTTGGTTTCAGTGAAAAAGGTTGCAAGAAATTGTCACATTGAAGCTATTGGGTTGTTTGGTGGTGTTGTTTGCATAATAATTACATGGCCAATTGAATGCTTTGGAGCAATGAACATTATTGAAAGTTTCTTTGTTGTTGGGAGATGCATTGGATTTGACAAGGACAACGCACATTCTTTTGTTCTTAATTGTGCTACATCCCCTTAAAAGATAAACTCAAAAACCTGAAAAAGTAATTTGCTTATGTTTAAACAATTAAAAAAGGTGATAAATCTTAATTATGATTTTGTTAGTTGAGGTTGATATGTTTTTTTACTGTGTTGTTTTGCATTACTCAAATGGTCTCAGTGCAATTCTTTAACTTTTACCACCTCTATTTTCAAGGTTAAGGTTCTTTGACAACTGCAACACTTGTAGCTATGTTATTATCTTAGTTTATTGAACTTTGATCTCTATTATATAAAGGCATTGCACATATTAGATTTAATATTTTGTTGGTTATTTTTTTATGCTATCTGTAAACAATAGTTAAAATGAATTTAGATACTCGTAATTGTATGTCATTGTAAAAGTGGTTGGTTTTTTTTTTTTTCTAAATATATTTCCTTTAACAACGACAACAATTTGTCCTATGCCATAAAGAACATGTATTGAAATTTCACATTCTTTGAATATAATATGAACATGTGCTGAAATTCTACATTCTTTAAATGTAATATATGCAATATACTTGTTTTGTTTTAGAGCAGTGCGGTGGAATGGGAAGGGCCCCAACACAGGTTCTTTGGGAAATAGGCTTGTACTTTCTATTACTTTTAACCTCAATTAAAAAAGGTTTGGGGAAATAGGCTTGTACTTTCTATTACTTTTAACCTCAATTGAAAAAGGTTTGTGGCCATTGATCTTAATAGGCATGTACTTTCTATTGTCGTTTACATAATGTACAAATGAAGTCAAAAAGTATTTTCGGTTTCTTAAATTTTAAAAAAGGGTGGAGGTACTTTGTTTGTTGTTTTTATAATATTTACATGTCATAAATTTAAATACTTCTTTTTCCTTTTTCCCAACTTTCCTTCCATAATCCGCTGCACCACTTTGTCCTTTTCCATGAATGTCATGTATCTTTTCCATGAATGTCATGTATTGAGTATTTCTAGTTTGTTTTTATAGGTTTGTAGTGCTTGCTACTTTTATCTTTATAAAAAATATTGTGGCCATGGGTCTTATTTTGTTTATTATTGTTTACTATATATATAGTGCTTGCTACTTTTATCTTTATAAAAAATATTGTGGCCATGGTTCTTATTTTGTTTATTATTGTTATATATATATATATATATATCATTTATATAGTATTTATAGTTTGTTTTTATAGGTTTGTAGTGCTTGCTACTTTTATCTTTATAAAAAATATTGTGGCCATGGGTCTTATTTTGTTTATTATTGTTATATATATATATATATATATTGCTTGCTACTTTTATCTTTATAAAAAATATTGTGGCTATGGTTCTTATTTTGTTTACGATATATATATATATATATATATATATATATATATATATATATATATATATATATTCATTTTTTTCTCCTCTATCATAATTTATTGAAAATTTATGTGTTGTTGAAATAATATATTTGTTTTATTTTTGAATTTTTTTTTGAAATGGATTTGGTTCTATTCTCCTCTTAAAATTTTATTATTGTAGATTCATCTTAATTCTGAATTTATAATCTTGAATTAAGACGGACTTAGATTGGTTCTTAAGATATATATAAGTATACAGAGGTATATATCCTATGCTATTTGGGTTTGAATTTGTGATCTTTTAGGAGGAAACATATGTTCTTAACCATTAGACCCACTCAAACTGCATATAGTGCCACTTTTCAACTCCATGTTGACCACTAAAGGAATTAGACATCTCCCTCATACACAACAACACACCATTCAAATATTTTAACCATAAAAGTTATTAATTTCAATTGTTGTATGTTTTAACTATAAGTGTTTAGTTTCAATGTGGACTTGAAATATTTAGTTTCGATGTTTTAACTATAAGTCCACATTAAGTTATATATATAATTTAATGTGGACTTGAAATATTTTATTTATAACTTACATTGAATTTTTTTAAAGACTTTGTCTAAACATTCTAAGTTTTGACATTTTTCAGGGGAATTGGACAATATAAATTTGGGTAAAATCACCCATTCTTATTGTTTAAATTGCATTTTTGAATGCATCAATGGATTCAACTTAGTGAAATACCCTTGGGATGCTCAGATTATACATACTCAACCACTTAAATCTATAATTTTAACAATTTATGGTCGGATTTCGGACAAAATCCACCTAAAAATATGTTGGGGAAAAAGCCAAAATGTAAAACGTTTAGACTACACCTTTTTTAAATGCCACATATCAACTCCATATTAAAACATTGGAGGAATTACATGTCTTTATGATACTGAGAAGTAGAAAGTGTGTCTTAATGGAATAATATTTATTTTACTTTCAATTACACTCTCACTCTCTTTCTCTCTCTATAAAGTTACTTAAAGTGGATAATTGATATATAATTATTTTATTTATGGTCCACATTTAATTTTTTTTGTTATTAATATTTTTAAAATTTCACTCGTGAATTTCATGTTAAGCACAGAAGGAATTATAAATCTGTCTCATACTTAACTATAAAAAGCACTTTCAACGAATACGACTCTTTCCTTTGATTCATGAAGTCAAGAAATTCCATATCCTTATAATGATATATTTAATTCTTTTTATGTTTGATGATTGATTTGTCTACTTTCTAAAATTCTTTATTAAATCTATAAATTGGAAATTTTGTAAAATGAATTATGTTTTCTTCTCTCTATGGTTGAGTGCTTTGAACACTAACGTTGGACTTGTAACTGGAAAGTCCATGTTATACTTCTGATTCATGAAGTCAATGGCATTTTCGTCTCTCATCATGGTGGATTCAATATGTTCCAAGGTTTATGCATGTTTAGTTTACTTTCTAAAATAATTCATTCTCGGAAATTATAGGTTTGTAAAGATGTTATGTTAAATGCTTAAATTCATTCTTTTTAGTTTTAGTTTTGTGGTCAAATAGGGAGGAGTGTTATCAAAAGTATTTTTTAACTTGTTATTATAGGTTTTCTTAAATAAAATCTATTTTTTAAGTTAATAATATATATATTTTTAAAATTACATTAAATATTTGGTCATTATGTTTTTAACATCATTATTATATATGTTTATTTTTATGTGGAATCATTTTTAGTGGAATTTTCATCTCTATTTTTTTTTTCAACATAAAATTGCTCATTATATTGATATATAATCTGTTCTCTTGATAAAGTATACAAATCTTGCTCAACGCAGTTCTAGTCCATAGACCATGCTCTAAAAACATATTCTATCACTGACCCAACAAAACTAGAAAATCAATAGAGATGAAATCCAACACGCAGGCTGTAAAAAGAGATTCGAAAAAAGAACCAGAAGTTGCTTGCCTCCAAAGGACCTCAAAGTGTTAAAAAAAATAACGCACACCCCAAAGGACCTCAAAGTGTTTCTCGAAAACACTGCATGCCCCCAATGAGGACCTCAAAGCTCTGGCCCAAACCTCTTCTTTCCAAGAAAAGAGGACCACAACTAATGGAAGAAATACAACAAAAAAGTTCACACTACATGAGATAGCAGAAACATCATTGAGGATTTGTCGCAGAGCCCACCGGGGTCGCCGATCGATGTTTCCCCGCTCGCTGCACATATCTGAGCCATTGATCCCACTAGGGTCGTCGACCGCCTTGCTGCGTCGCGCACCCTTGTAGAAGCTCACTCCGCCGACCATGCCCCCCTCAGTCACGCCCTTCCTTCTCCTCACAGAGCCCCTCTCGCCCTTGTCCACTCACTCTCCCTTCTCACCGCATTGCATTTGTTCGGCCATCCAACCACAACTTTACCCTAGAGTTTTCTGAGTTACGACTAACAAAACCCTAGCCACATCCTCCGCCCTATTTTCCCCATATGGTATGGAAAATTATGATCTACATTTTTGGATTCTCATTTATTTATATAATAAAAGTTATAGTAAAGTCCAGGTTTAATATTAGTGTTGGTTTTATCTATTCATTGTTGGTTAAGTAATAAGTGCACTAGACACCCTGAACTTTTTTAACCTTCTAAGAATTCAAATGATGACCTTAAATTGGACGTCATTTTTACAATTATGTTAAACTATTTGAACCATTCCATTGATTATGCTTTCAGACCTCTTTTTTCCTATCTATTTTCTTGTTTTAGTTTACATTTTCTATTTTAAAACCACGTTATATTCATTTATTTTGGATCATTAGAAAATGTAGCAATAAGAACATTGTGATATCCTAGAAATACATTTGGTAAAGTTCTTTTCGCCTTGCTTGTCCTAGGATAGCCTAGGTTGATATAGAATACTCATATGTGCATCTCTTTCAACTCATAAGAATCCAAGTGTTTGCATCTCTTTCCACTCATAAGAATCCAAGTGTTTGGATTAGGTTCATTTCAGTTTTTTTACATTTATGTCCAGTTATTTCTACCTACTCCATTACCCTTGAATATAATAACCATATATCCACCTAAATTAACCGGAGTCCTCTTGCCTATGCCTCACTAGGATTTCCTTGATTGCTCTATTTATATTTACTTTCATCCAATCTTGATGGAGCAAAGACTACACGTACCAATAACGTAAGCACTTTGAGTTTCTTACAATTCTCATCTACTTCTATAACTAGGGCAGGTAATGCATTGAAATTGAAATCTAAGGTGTGTAAAGGGTCATGCTAGAAATTTTATTTCTCTCTATTTTTAATTTTGTTAGTCTTTTCCATGGGATTATAGCATTGAGTTTGTTTTTGATGTGATATTGATGTGACATAGAAGTGACATTAATTTACTTTTTACCATAAATTTGTGTATGCAATGTAATGTTTAACTTAGGAAAACACATATATATTTTTGGAAATAATAAAAATAATTTTGTTTCTCATTTCTAATTAGTTGATAGAATTGACGTGTTATTGCTCCCTTCACGTCTTTCAATATGTAGAATTAATTACATAATCAATGAATTTCACCAATCACCACATCTAAATATAAAATGTTGTACTATATATTTATTATTATGCATTATTATATTTATATTATATTCATTCTATTTATATTATATTTATAAATATTATAGTTCCATTCAACTTACGGTTCATTATACATTTTAAATAACAAACAACCCTCAATTATTATCTTTGGACAAAAAATATCCATTACTTGTGTATTTAGTTATATTAAGTTTCATTGTTTAACATGTATTTCCTAACTAACTCAGCAGGGATTGAGTTGCCATGCAACCTTTATTATCAAATAAGAATGAATGAATCTAAAAGTATTTTCAAACTTGTCATTATAGTTTTCTTAAATAAAATGTATAATATAGTTAGCTATAGTAGTATACTTGTAAATATATTCTATAGTAAAGGTCCAGCCAATTTCTTTTTAACATTAAAGAGATACTTATTTATATAGTTAGCTATAGTAGTATACTTGTAAATATTTTCTATAGTAAAGGTCCAGCCAATTTCTTTTTAACATTAAAGAGATACTTATTTATGTATGTGGAATAATGCTTAGTGGGATTTTTTCAATAATTCTTAGTAGTATTCTTTACTTAATTTGATGGAAATTATGGGAAATTGTTCATGAGAGAGTTGTTTGATTGATTATCATAAGATTAGTTTACATGTATTTTCATTAATTATATATATATATATATATATATATATATATATATATATATATATATATTAAAAAAAATTGAATTTTTATTTTTATATATAATATTGTTTTGTGTAAAATTCTTATTAAGTATTAGTGTTGGTATTGTTTGTGTAGTAATAAATGTATTTGTCCCTATTATTGTGATAATTTATTTAGAGCTTTTCATAATATTAACCAAGATTTCATTTTTACTAATAAAAAACAAAAAGTTTTTTTGAATTAGTAGGTTTTTATAGTTAGTCGTAATATCTTTAAATTTTTTGGATATAAACTATTTGTATGATTTTTGAAACATCCAAAGTTTTTAGTGGGCAGTCCACCCAGAGACAAATGAGTTAAAAAAAATGATAGGAAAAAGTGTTCGGGTTAATATTTTATAGGTTGAAAAATATTAGAGTATAATTAGACAATAATTGTGAAATTTTGGATAAAAAATGAAAATTGAGTAAAATAATGAAGAAATCACTGTGAAATAATTATAAAAGCAATTTTTCCCACATGAAAAATAATAATAGTCAATTTTTCCAATCCAACAAATTAATAATAAAATAAATAAACAAGAAAGAATCAACCAAAATTCAAAATTTTTAAAATGGGAAATGTTAAAGTTGGAAGAGGGGGGCTATGTTGAAAGAGAAATGTAAGGGAAGAGTGGCCAGAATAAAAACTAGTTAGGAAAGAAAATATAAATAAAAGGAATCCAAAAAGGAGTGAAAAGAAACCATAAAGGAGTGAAAAGAATCAAGGAAAACAAGAGGGAGAAGGTTTATTGACCAAGAAGATGGAAAGTGGACTTCCAAGATTAGTATAGTTTGTCGCATTTTTCTTAACTAAAATTATTAGGATGCTTTTCAATTTCAAGCAATATCCAAATGTATGGGAGGATTCATAGGGTGCTAAGGAAATAATTTTGGTTTCATCAAAGAAAATGAGGCCTTTAGAATTATGGGAGTGTTCAATGATTGTTGACTTAGAGATGTGGTAGTGGATTGTGTCAGCTATATGTTACTTAAGACAAGATTTGAAAGATCTACTAGTTTGACCAATATATGCTTTGCCACAAGAGAAAGGAATTTGGTAAACTCCTTGGCCAAGCCTATGTTAGGATTGATCCTTAGCAATTTTGAATAAATGATTAATGGTTTTATATGATTTAAAAAGAGTTTTGATATACTTTTTGGCCAAAATATTTGAAATATGATCGGTAATGCCATGAATGATTTAATGGAAATAAATCATTTGTAAGAGATTTCAAAATCAAAATATCTTACATATTTTTTGACAAACTTGGTAGTTCCATAAAATGGAGGTTTCATAAAATGGAGGATTCATAAAATTTAGTACTAACCCTTGGATTACTATGGGATTACATAGTAGAACTATGTCTCTACCCTTTCCGCATATCAAAAAGGATCCCCTTCCCCCAAAATCCTCCCTTCTATTTTCCTACTTCCCATATACCATGTGGGTCCACACATTTTACCACAAAACACCAATACACGTTCTCTAAACACATTCATGTTTGTATCTCTTATTTTGACTAAATATACTTGTTAATCAACATAACATGGAATATATGCAAACATCCTTGTCAATGAATGTATGAATGCTTAGTTCTCGATACATAAATATAAATGAATGAGATTACAAAAGGAAACAATAAACATTGGTAACATAATTTCCAAAATTATATATATATATATATAGAGTTAATTATTTGATAATCAAATTTTAAGTTATGTGATAAACAACTATGTATACGATAATCAAATATCTAATAAAGTCAGTACAATCTAATTTCATAAATAGTTTTTAATTACCAAAATGTTTTTGACTAAAAAACATTTTAAATATTATACAAACTTTAAATATGTATTTCAAAATAATATTAATATTTATACCATAACCATTTTCACTTAAAAAATACTTTAAATATTATACAAACTTTAAATATATACTTCAAAATAATAATAATAATCTTCATACAATAACCATTAACCATTTTATAGATATGTCTTTACATCTTTAAAAGGATTGCTAATTTATAAATTCTTAAAAAAATGCCATATTGCAACCCTTTTAAATCCTCAAAATAAAGATTATATTATCTTTAACAATAATAAAATTTATAAGAACACCTCATTGCAATTACAATATCCTCTTTTATATTGCTAATTTATAAATTCTAAAAACACCTCATTGAAACCTCTTTTAATCCTCAAAATAAATATTATATTATTTTTAACAATAATAAAATTTCTTCATACATAATTTTAGATTGTAAATATTATTATATTCATTAGATTCATTTTATTTAGAGATTTTTAATGAGTTTAGAGGGATCAAATCTCACAAAATGCAAAACTTTTGATTCTTCTAAAAAAAATAAGAGATTCATAATTAAAATGGATATGTGCTAGTTTTAAGTCATAAAAACATGCACACATAAATTATATGAGATTTACCTTGAAAAATTTTTATTGGAAAAACCACCCAACAATAAATCTATTATTTCCCTTGGCAAAATCCAACTAAGTGGGCAGATACTCTAAAGTCTTATCACAATTGAGCATTACCTCTTTTTATAGGCTTTCATTATATGTAATCCAGTGATCAATACCATGTGCCCAAAACCACCATTGTTAACCTAACAACTTTAAGTCTTTCCGTGAATCAAGTTTATCCTCCGTGAATCAAGTTTATCCTACCAAATCTGGCCAAACCTCCCTCAAAATTAAAGTATGCAGGAACCCCTCATTCTCCCTTTATCACCTAAGTCTATATCATCAAAATCACACAACAATTAAAATTAAAATAATGTAATATGAGCTACATCCACAAATAAATTTGTCAATCTTTTATTTCTTCTTAAATTGATACTTCTTCTTAGTTTTGAAGTCTATTATCATTGAAATGGCTTTACTATATGATAATGAATCAAATTATTTTGAAATGTATAATTAAAATCAATATACCAAATAATGTATAATATTTTATATTAAATTGTTATTAAAATATTTTAGTTAAAATAAATATTGAAATATTTTATTTATTATTGAAATTGAAATATTTTATTTATTGATATATAGATATTTTGTATTAAATTGTTATTAAAATATTTTAGTTAAAATAAATATTAAAATATTTTATTTATGATTAAAATTAAAAAATATGTTGTATAAACTTTACATAAACATTATATGTATCCTTATATTTCTTATAATTATAATGAAAAATAAAAAAATAACCTCTTATGAATCGTTTAACCTTTTCAAATATACTTTTAATTTTCAAATTATAAAATTACACAATCACTTTGAAAGCAATTTTACAATAGCTTAAAAAATCTGAAAGGACTTGGTTGGGCGTGTATATCTCTGGCAAGCTTTTAAAATAAAATGAAAAATACCTTTAAATAAGATTTAAGGAAAAAAAAAAAGAGAATAATTACTTTTCGACCTTTACTAAAATGTTTGCACTTATATTTTAATCCCTGAATCGTGTTAATTGAATTATTGTTAGTATTTGTCTGGTTTCCAAAGCATCTCGACAAATATTAACGTTTGAGATAAACCCAATAAACTTAAAGTCAAAATGAGGCTGGAACAAATTTACAGTCAAAAAGAGAAAAGCACGGACTAGCGTTTTGAAAAATAAAAGCTATTCAAAGTACAATACCAGCTGGACTCCCTTAAATTTAATCACAAAAGGACGGACCTGTGCATCAGTGGTTTGATCACTGTGCAGCGTCAAGGCCATTGTCCAGATGAATTCCAATACTTTACAAGAACTGATTATCATGGCCGCTGGCAAAAACATCTGTATAAGGAAGCAGGCAAGGCATTTTAATTGCACTACAGATCTTGGCTGATCTGTGGTGGAATTAACCAAAACACCTGCCAAAAATAAGCACCGTGCATTAAACTGATGACGATCTATTAATCTGCCGTGATCTCTTAATTTTCTTGATTATCTGGCGCCCGACCTTCTTCTCATTTTCCCTGATACTCTCAAGCTTTGGTCTCCAACACTGGCTTCTGGACTTCACCAACTGCGCGTAGTCTTTCTGCAATTCGGGAGTATTGCAGAGCCTACGGCGATAATCTGCAGAATCCCCGCCCACCGGATGCCCAATTTCATCAACATTAAGCCTCCTGTCCTCCATAAGCTTTGAAATAAACTCTGGGTGGATTCTGATCCGAAGGCCTCTGCCGCCGTCGCTGTTCAGTATCTCAAACGGCTGGCAGAGAACCGCCGCACGTCCGAAACTGCGAAGAGGAGCTAATACCCGAGCAGTGGGAATAGATGGAGCAATTGGGGGCGGCGGCGATATTAGGGCAGACAGCGATACGAGCGATAATGGAGACTGAAAGAAATGATCGGGCAGAAGGAAGTACCTGTTTCCCAGCTTCAGTTGGCCGTTTGGAGACAGGGCCGACGTCTTCTGCCCTATATAGAAGGAGTGGGAATGGCAGACTAAATGTTGAGGGAAACCCTGCATGATCTGGCCGGCGCAGAGGGGTTTATGAAGGATTTGAACGCTGCCGTCTGAGAGAACCAGCTGGATGGCTTCCTTGCTATTGCCCACAGTCACGCAAGACGCATGGTTGCCCATATTTTACTTTGTTTGTTCTGAACCAGCAAAATACAGGAAAGCAAAACCGGGAGATGCGAGGAAGGAACGCAGAAGTGGCGTGTTATATAAAGTGAAAAACCAGTAGTCTTTGTCAAACAGAAATTAGAGACGTGCAGGACTAGAGTGGGACTAGTCAAGCAGCCGATCATTGCCCTTAGCGTCAAGCACATGCTTTATTTTGGTTTTACTGTTACACACGTGAAAGCATACGTATATTCTTCACCGACCTAATCTGTATAGCACATGTCTGTCTGATTGCGACATCAAAATTAGATTTTTTAAAATATCACGTGTTAAATAAGTGAAATTAGCAGCTAAGCTGTTCTTCTTATTTAAGTGACAATGACTGCTATAAAACTTTGGGTGGGGTTGTTTGGTCTGAATTAGTTCATTAGGTTATGTAAATTTATAAATTTGGACAAAATTTTTATATTTTGTTGTTTAAATTGTATTTCTGAATGCATAAGTAAATTTAGTTTGTCACTTAAATAAATAAATAAATGCAGATTTCCAATAAAATCAAACTCAAAAAATTGTCACTTTTAAACTACTCCCTACTTTATACTTTTGAAGTTTAAATATTTTAAAATAAAATTAGTAAATAAATCTAAAAGTGACAATGACCACTACTTTATACTTTTAAAGTTCTCGATCTAGAGGTTAGTAACTATTAATAATATTATAAATCTAAATTGAAGTTTTCAAATTAAAAAAAAAAAAAATAACTCGATGACTAAAAACTATGGCATATTAATCTTATTCGTAATACTACAACTTATCACTGAGTTATAACACACTCCCTCTTTTAAAATTTTAATAATGTTGCTATTATAACACATGGACTCTTTTAAAATTTTAATAATGTTGCTATTATAACACATGACCTCTTTTAAAATTTTAATAATGTTGATATATTAAAATTTGAAAGTGATTTAAAATTTAAACAAACGATTTTTCAAAATAAAGTATCATTTTTATAACTTTATATAGTAGTGTTTTATTTTTTGGCTATTTTTTCACAACTTTTTTTGTTTGATTTTGTCAGAAATCGATCATGAATTGTTGGATGTACAGATTTCAGCACAATCCATTTATGTATTCAGAAATACAATTTAAACAATAAAAAATAGAGATTTTGTCCAAATTTACATTACGGGGATTCACGCCAAAAAACCTCAAAGATAAAAAATTTAGCCAATACCACTTCATATATAGCATTTACATTATATTAAGTTTTAAACATTGGATAGTTTTTAAATGTGAGATTCAAACAAGTGTTAATATAACCTGAATTTGAAATGCATTGCTTTAAAATGTGATAATAAATAAGTAAAATAAAAATCTATGTAATCTAAATGTAAGATGATTTTCCATTTTTCTAATAAAAAACATTATGAAATAAATAAAGCATAATTAAATTTAAAGAATTATAGTTTTTTTAGTAAGTATAATTATAAAATATATAGAAGAACTTTTTGATAAATTCACACACTTGAGAATGTTTATAATCTTCAAAATATTAAAATATTTAAAAAAATATAAAATATTAGTAATATTTTATAATTATTTCAATTTATTTTTATAAATTTGGAAATAAATTATTATTATTATTATTATTTTGAGTTTTAATTGATAATATTTTTATGAAAAGAAATAATAAAATAATATGATACTTAGTTTTGTTAAAATTCAATTACAAAAACAATTTATTTTTGTAATTAAATTTTAATAAAACTAAATTAAAAGCCATGGTCCTTAATTTTATTTAGAATACTTTAATGAAGACTACAAAAAAATACATTCCAACTTCTCTTAAATGTTTCCACCTTAACAAAAAAACATGAAAATTGTTCATCTCTTCATGACCATCTATTGAAGGGGGAGTGTTGTTGTTCAACGTTAATTAGTTCTTCATTATAGGAATTGTCTTGTCTTAAATAGATGTCAAATAAATAAAAAATGTATTATCAAAATAAAATTTATAAGAACTAATCATGTTTTTAAAAGATGACATTGTTTGACTTAAAAAAGATGAGTTATCATATTATAAATGGTAAATGACAACCCATAGTTTAACTATGGTAATGTTATGAGTACTTTTAAAACCAAAAACCAAAAAAGAAAGTACTCATTAAAAATTGTCTTTTTTCCACTATTTTTAATAAAATAATATTATTGTCATCTCATGCTTTTTGAAAAAAACAAAACTTGTACTTGTATAAAATATTCATATATTTTCACACTTTTCAATAAATATTATATACTCCAATTTCCTTATTATTACTTATTATATTTTTCTTATTTCTAATTTGTTTTATTCAACTTTAAATGATTTTGTATGAAATAACATTTTTTAATTTAAAACCGCGCTATCAAAGGTGTCAACATGATTTATTATTTCTTTTTCAGGATTTGGGTGGGTTTGATAATCAGAGAAGCTCACTCTTTTGGCTATGAGTTCAAGGAATGAATGGAAAGGATCCATTCCATAATGGAAGAGAATGGATCATACATAGAGCCGAATGAGGGGTTAGAGCAGTAGGAATTTCAATGTATTGGGCCGAATAAGATGAAATGTGTGAGTATGTAGATGCTAGTTGTTAATGTTTATGCCATTATTATAGTTCTTTGCATTTCAATA
>ML782897.1:26259-38307 GCA_009831015.1 Picea engelmannii | reverse complement strand
CATATTATGAGGGTTAATGGTTGTCGAGAGAGAGAAGTGTGTTGTTGTAGAAGATTTTGTATTGTAAGATCTTCAGTTAGGTGTGAAGATCAACCCTGTAGTTGGGTGCGCAGGGAGGAGAGAGAAGAAGAGAGAATATAGAGAGAGATCTGTAAGATAAGAGCGCAGATAGAACTGTATGTTTCTATTTAATATATCAAGAGGCACAGTTCTATGGACATAGCCCTAGGGAGAGGGTGAACCATGTATATCTTGTTGTTCTATGTGGTTGATGTTGTGTTCTTTACTTTCTGTTATATTGTTGTGCTAGATCTCAGATATAAATTGCGAAGTAAGCTTAAACGTGGTAAATAATATCTAGATTTATGTGTGTTGTTTTCCTAGATCCAATTTTCACTTCCTTTGGTTGTGGACACCTGCGTCCTGCAACCCCCTATTGCTACTTTAGGTGAGACTGCATCTTCTTCATAGGTGTTGCCGAAAGGGACAATAGTTAGGGCTTGTTGGTGCGCTGTTAGAGTCGAACCCTGGGTCTGCCTCTGTTCCAATAGAGGTATCGTCCATTTATCAAGACTAAACCAAGGAATCACCCATTCATTTATCAAGTTCTCTTTGGCACATGCAGTTAGGAATCTCTCAGTTGGGAATTCAAGGGAACACTGCTACTAGGAAAACTATCAAAAAACCACAACAACACTTACTGTTTCTATGCAACTGACATAGGAGATCAATATTCTGTCCTAAAAACCAGGCTCTTCAGTTCTCTAGCTCTAATTCTCTCCAGTTATGCTCCAGCTTGCTCTCCAAACTTCTCCTTCCTCTCGTCACACCAGCTCGAAGCTCTCTCTTCGCTTCCCATGCACGAACTTGACTAACCACCCAAGTTGTTCCCCCTTATTTTACCTCTCTCCCGCCGATTTCACTCTACCCCCATGTGCCCATTAAATTCAGGATGTGACCACTCACACCCACCCTCGTACATGTATTCAATGATTGGATTTGAGAACACTCAATCATACATCAAAATGTTCATATACAATAGAAGATTTAGGAAAACAGGTTAAATCTATAAACATGGGTGTTCCTCCCTTGGAACCCTCTTGGCCATTATCCTAGAATACTCCTTCTCTTGTGGATTAATTCATCCCCCATCTCTTGTTCATGTCCCTTTAGCAATTGGCATCACATTTTTATTAATAAAACAAAGAAATTCAATCCACATATTACATCGCTTGCCATTATCCCCATATTATATCTACATAAGCATTAATTGAACTGGAGATTATAATGGGGATTCTACATTCCCCCTCCCCTAAAATTGTGTGTCATCCTTGGTGCACTCTATGCCGATATACATATATGCAAATTTACATCACAATACTTAGAAATAAAATTTATGTAATTTAATAGCTCCAACAACTGCTCCAACCAAAATCTCATGTTCCACTCAAATCTTTGACCTAATAAATGCACCATTTATTAGGTATAACCAAGTAATGTGCCATTTTTTTTTATCAAGGTCCCTAACCCAATTGGCCAGGATTCTGAGATGTGGTTCTGGAACTCTATTTTCTCAAAACGAAGTCTTGCATTCTTTCTTCTTCAAAACTGTAAAAAATTTACGGGTATTTCACCCACATGTTTTCTTCATGCTCCCAGGTAGCATCTTCATGACCATAGTGGTTCCATTTAACCTTTACTATCCATGTGGATTTGTTCCTGAGCACCTTTACTTTCCATTCCAGGATGCATATTGGTTCCACCCGGAAATCCCCTTCGTGCTCCACCTGGATCACATTCCAATCATTGACATGATTAACATTAGGTACATACTTTTTAAGTAATGATACATGAAATACATTATGAATACACATTGATGCAGGTAAGGAAAGTGTGTATGAAACTAACTGTATCTTTTCTAATATTTCAAATGAACCAAAA
The DNA here is from genome assembly GCA_009831015.1 of Picea engelmannii. Lineage (NCBI taxonomy): Eukaryota > Viridiplantae > Streptophyta > Pinopsida > Pinales > Pinaceae > Picea > Picea engelmannii. The sequence goes on along the minus strand of ML782897.1, from coordinate 36,366 downwards.
TATCGTGTTGCCAACTTTGGGATACTTCCTATTCTTAGCGAACTTCTTTTTGCCTTCACTTTCAAAAACACATGTTCTCCCACTTTAAAATCTATGAAAACTCTATTCCCGTCTGCATAAAATTTTTGCCTATCCTAAGCAACCTTCAATTTTTTCTTAATACTTTCCATGTGATATTCCATTTCTTTTAGCAATTCTGGCCCAACAACTGCTTTGTCTACTAGATTATCCCAACTCAGTGAGTGTTACATTTCCTTCCATACAATGCCTCAAATAGACTCATTTTCAAGGATTCATGATACCCATTGTTTTAGGAAAATTCAACTAAATGGATATAATCTTCCCACTTTGATGGATGATCCATCACATACATTCTAAGCATGTCCTCAATTATCCTATTAGTCCTTTCTATTTTTCCATCAAATTATGGATAATATGTTGTACTAATATTTAAATTTGTCCCAAATCCTTTGAACAAAATATTCCAAAAATTGGAAGTAAACTTTGGATCTCTATTTGAAACTATTTCCTTAGGAATTCCATGTAGCCTAGCAAATTCTCTCATATAAATATCTGCAATATTTGATGCCTTGTGTGTAGTCTTTACTGGAATGAAATGCACTTCTTTAGTCAATTTTCCACCACCACCTTGATGGAATCATGTTGTTTCACTTTTTTGGGTATCTTAGTAATAAAATCAATTGAGACAACTTCCCACTTCCATTCTGGAATGGGTACTGGCTATAGAAAACATGTTGGGTGCCTATGTTCAGTCTTTACCTTTTCACATTCTAGACACTTGGCTATGTAATTAACTACTTCTTTCTTCATTCTTGGCCAAAAATATTGGCTTCTTACTATTGTAATTGTATTCTGATATCCTCGGTTCCTGGCATATGGAACATTATGAATCTCCTCCAGAAATACATTTTTTATATCACTGGAACTCGACACATACACCTTACCTTTGTACATGAGAATTCCTTTTTTTTTTCAGCTCATAAAAAATAAATTTCCGCTGAAAACTTCCTGGTTGTAATGTCTCTTTTATTTTTAAATAATTCTGATCTGAATTTGTTACTGCAATAAATATGTCTTTTAGATCTGTCCCATGCATGCTAATGGTTTCAATATTCCCTTCATGAGCTCTCCCATGCATTGCATCAACCACTTGGTTTTCCTTTCCCTTTATGTGCTTAATTTCAAAGTCATATTCATTTATAAATTCCAACCATCTAGTTTTCCTAGCATTTAGTGTTGGTTGTCCAAAGAAATGTGTCAGACCACAATGGTCTGTCCTTAGTTTGAATTTATTACCCACAAGGTAATTCCTTTACATTTTCAATGCATGTACAATCACTGCTAACTCCAAGTCACGGGTAGCATAATTCCTCTCATGCTCTTTTAATTTTCTGGACTCATAACATACCACGTGATCCTTTTGACTAAGGACTCCACCATGCCCTTCCTTGCATGCATAGGTGCACATAAAAAAATCTTCGTTTGGATATGTAATCTTCAATATTGGATCACTTGTCAATATTCTCTTCAATTGTTGAAAAATCTCTTCACACTTGGAAGTCCATTCAAACTTCACACCCTTCTTTTGCAAAGAAGTGATTGGACTTGCAATCTTTGAAAAACCTTTTATGAATATTTAGTAATAACCGACAAGACCCATGGATGATTTGACCTATGTCACATTCTATAGCGTTGTCCATCCTCTAATGGGCTCTGTCTTCTCAGGATCCACTTCTATCCCTGGTGTTGATATTATATGCCCCAATTAGTGAATCTTCTTTTGATAAAAGATGCACTTACTTAGCTTAGCATATAAACTGTGCTCTCTCAAACATTTTAACACCATTCCTAAATGTTGCTCATGTTCCTCTTCTGATTTGGAATAGACAAGTATATCATCTAAGAACACCATCACAAACTTGTCTAGGTACTCCCTGAACACCCCATTCATCAAACACATAAAAATTGTTGGGGCATTTGATAGTCCAAATGAAACTACCATGAATTCATAATGCCCATATCTTGTTCTGAATGTTGTCTTGTTGATGTCTTCTTCCCTTATCCTTACTTGATGATAGATTGATCTCAAGTCAATCTTTGAAAATATTCTTGCACCTTTCAGCTCATCAAACAAATCATCAATTCTAGGTAAATGATACTTATTCTTTATGGTAACCTTATTAAGTTTCCTGAAATCAATACACAAACTTAAGGTTCCACCCTTCTTCTTCACAAACAGAACCAGAGTACCCTAAGGTGACACACCTGGGAATATATACCCCTTTTTAACAACTCTTCAAGCTGCATCTGCAACTACTTCAATTCTGGTGTACCCATTCTGTAGGGTGTCTTAGACACTGGGGCCCTGACACCAAATCGATAGAGAAATCAATGTCTCTCTTTGGTGGAAATCCTAGGACTTATCTAAAAACATCTTCAAAATCCCTCAAGAATAGATGGTATTCAATGCTTTCCACTTTATCTTTGGCTTCCTCCTCCATATGGGATGAAAACACCTAACATCCCTTCCCGAATATATTCCTCATATGCATAGCTAAAATCTCTCTAACTACTACAACTCTTGGAATCCCTTGAATCTTTCCTTGTTGAACTTCATCATCGAGACATGTGATTGTCTTGTTATAACAATCTAGGACATCATGATTGTTTTCCAACCAAACCATGCAAATTAGATAGTCATATGAACACAATGGTATGATGTTTACATCTACCTCCATGTTGAGTCAATTCATGTCTATTTGACAATCTTTAACCAACTCATTGATCTTTCTCTTAGCCTCTGTAGCCAACTGAACTAACCAAAATTTATTATGATTACTTATTTGCAAGTGAAATATTTCAACAATATTAGCATTTATGTAACTATAGCTAGCTCCAGAATCAATTAAAATTTCTATGGGTTGGTTATCAATCTTACCTTCCACTTCAATCATGGGGGGTTGATATTGTGCCTACTTTTTGTCCAAAGCTACATAAATACTCGACATACTTCCTCCCATGTCTTCCATTGTTTAATCCTCCTGAATGTTGTGGACAAGACTCATTTTTTATCCATTATGAGGGCAGACCCTATATAAGTGATTTCCCCCACATCCCCAACATTGAACAAGTTGTTTCCTTGGCATTTTCCCAAATGAATCTGCATTCTTTTGATCATTTTGGGTTGTATGGCCTTGCTGATTTGCTTGGGAGTTATTTCTGAAAAAGGGTGGCTTAAAACCTTTCTTCACTTGATCTTTTTTTCTATTTAATCTTATCATTCCAAGCCTTTTGGAACACTGGACTTCCTTTTCTTTGCTCATAAAGGTGTCTTTCTCTCCTTATGGTTTCATCGAAGGTCTTGGGGTTGTCATATTGAATCTTGTCACCATAGAAGGAGGGTAACCCACTTAGAAACCTTAGTATTTTAACCTTCTCATCCTTGATGAAGTCAACATACTTCAACAATTCAAAGAATTGCTTCTCATATTCCTGCATTGTCATGGTTCCCTACTTGAGTTCAAAGAACTCTTTCATCTTTCTCTCATAGTAATGCTCTAAAAAATATTTCTCTTGGAAATATCCTTTGAATTTTCTCCATGAGATTCTCTTCTCATCGAGGTTCTTGGCTTGATTAAGTTTATCCCACTACATGGATGCCTTTCCTTGCCAGTGGTAGGTGGAAATTCTAGATTCTACTCGAGGTGGGTAGTCATGCTGCTGGAAATATTTCCTCATTTCCAACAACCAAGAATCTGCCTCTTCTCCTTTCCCGTGCTCACCATTGAAAGTAGGTGGCTTTATTTTCCCAAGTTCACCTTGCAAGATGTCTGCCTCAAGCCTTCTTCTTTTCCTCCAAACATGAGACACACTTGGGTTTCTTCCTGGTCCTGAACTTGCATGATTTCTTCTAGTGGACAACCTTGGATACTTATGGAGCCTGCTCATGCTTCTTGACTGCCTACCATTTCCATGATCATTCCTTTTTATATGAGATCTAGATGTTGATACTTGTCTAGCATTAGTTTCTTTCTTGGTGCCAAAATATTTGTTAACTTGCTTATGCAACATATTTAAACTCTAAAGTATCTCTTCTTGAGCTTTTATAATCCTTTCATTATCATCCCTATAGCTTTGCACTTCCCTATGCAGAATGCTCATAGTGACAATCTCTTTCCTATCTCTTCTTCCATTTGACTATGTCTCAATAGTCCCCATGATGATATGCACACCTAAGAACTCGTCCCCGTGGATCTAAGACCCTTGAGCATCTTCCATGACTTTAGTCCTCATATAGGAACATAGTTTCTTTTTGTACCTATAATTATGCAAGATGTGCAACCAACAAAGTTTTCTAGGATAAATAATTAACAAGATTTATGAAATTATGTACAATTGTCTTCCCATAATGTATCAAAATTCTCCTATTATTCATAAGTTCACCCGAAAAGTTTTGACACTTATATTATTTTTCCATCTATTCAAACTCACAGACTCATGGACTCATAGACTCACAATCTTGTAACTTTTCTTTCTTATCTGAAAAGTCTCAACACTTAGTCATTTTTCCACTTCTTCAGACTCACGGACTTGCAGACTCACAGACTCACAATATTGTAACTTTTCCTTCGTAATTCCATCTGAAAAGTCTCAACATCTAGTCATTTTTCCACTTCTTCGGACTTGCGTACTTGCAAACTCATAGACTCACAATTTTGTAACCTTTCTTTCATAAGTTCATCTCAACACTTAGTCATTTTTTTGTCTTAGTGGACTCGGAGACTCACAGACTCATAGAATCATAGACTCACAGACTCATAATAAATCCCAACACTTAKCCRTTTTCAACTTTGYGGACTCATAGACTATATATAAGTCCAACACTTAGTCATTCTTCGAACTTTGYGGACTCATGGAATCACGGGCTCACAGACTCATAATAAGTCCAACACTTAGCCATTTTTATAACTTTGTGGACTCACASACTCATAATAAGTCCAACACTTAGCCATTTTTATAACTTTTTGGACTCACAGACTCATAATAAGTCCAATAGTTAGCCATTTTTCTAACTTTACAAACTAACAAACTCACAGACTCATAATAAGTCCAAACACTTAGTTGTTTTTCTAACTTTGCGGACTCGTTGACTCAGAATAAGTCCAAACACTTAGTCGTTTTTCTAACTCCCTACCTTCGTGTATCTGCCACCATGGTATTACATGTCACCCACTACCATTTTACTTGACACGTGCTCCCTCCTACATCATGTTGACATCGATGTGTGGAAAAATATCAAAATTTTTCCAAATTCTCCTATTTTCCAAAAACCCAGAAATGCCCATATTCGCCCAAAATGAAATTCTTTCTTGGGTCATCGATGGAGATCTGCAAATAAGATCAATACAAACAAATCAATCCATATACATAAAAATTTGTTCGCTTCTTTTCTAATTCAACTCTTTCACTTCGAAATTTCCAATATTTAGCTGCAAGAACTTGGGGTTTTTGCTCAATTTCATCCAATTTCACCATAGAACACCGTAAACATTTTGTCAAACAATTTGCAAACAAAATATTCCTGATATTCCGTCAAACAATTCGCTTGAAAACTTTTTAATTTTCACTTTTGTGTTCCACTTAATTGTCCATCCAGGTTCAGTGTTGAAATTGGGCTCTGATACCACTTTGTAACGTACCCAACCACCATGGTTTGGCCATGTTACGTAAAACATTTGTCTTTATCAACCTTGATACCATCTTATTAATGTACCTAGCCTCTATTTAAGAAAAAATATGCATGGAATACACATCACACAAAACTTCTTTGAATTAAAGCCATTATTTTGTTGTTATCCATTTTCCCATAGCCTACAACTACAATTTATAACAGATTTAGCTACAACAATAACCATAAAAAATATGCATCTAAAACATGCTAATAATCAAAAGGAGATACAACTAAAATGTTCATTACAACAACATATAAGTTATATGAATTCACGTGGAGTTTATGCACAACAATAACACATGTAAATAAATTAGTTCAAGATTAAACACTTATCCTAAACAAGAATCGTGCAACCAGCTTCTTGGGACAAACATTCCACCCAACCATAGACTAAATGTTCCAAATATCAACATCCAGTCACCCTGGAGCTGAGGCTACCAATCCACAATAGAGGGTGGTATCTCACATCCCACTCACAACTCATAAATATCTCAAGCCATATGATATTTTTCTTATAGTTATCCCGACGTTTCCGCCAGCTCTCTTCTTCTTGACCGACCCAACCCAAGGAATGCACCATTTTTTTATCAAGGTTATCCCAAGGGATGTACCATCCGTTTATCAAGGTTAACCCAAGGAATGATCCATTCATTTATCAAGGTCACTCTGGAACATGTAGCTAGGAATCTCTTAGATGGGAATTCAAGGGAACACTGCTACTAGGAAAACTATCAACAAACCACAACAACACTTGTTGTTTCTATGCAGCTCACGCACGAGTTCACTCTTTCGTCTTGAAAACCAGACTCTTAAGTTCTCCAACTCTAATTCACCCCAGTTGCGCTCCAGACTTCGCCTTCCTCTCTCAACACCAGCTCCAAGCTCTCTCTTTGCTTCCCACACATGAACTTCACTAACTTCCAAAGTTGTTCCCCCTACTGTTACCTCTCTCCCAATGATTGTACTCTACCCTCATGTGCACAATAAATTCGAGCTGTGACCACTCACAACCACCCTCATACATGTATTCAAATATTGGCTTTGGGAACACTCAATCAAACATCTGGAGGTTCATATACAATAGCATATTTAGGAAAACAGGTTAAATCCATAAAGATGGGTAATTTCCCCCTTGGACCCCTCTTGGCCATTATCCTAGACACTCCCCTCTATTGTGGATTAATTCATCCCCCATGTCTTCTCCATGTCCCTTTAGAAGTTGGCATCACATGATTATTAATAAAATAGAGAAATAAAATTCACATATTACATTGCTTGGCCATAGCCCCATATTATATCTACAAAAGCATTAATTAAACTAGGGATTATAATGGGGATGTTGCAAGGAAGACTATTACCTTATCTTTAAAGAGAAATTGTAAGGGGTTTCTGTACTGTAATCATAGTTTTGTTGTTGAATAGCTTGGTTGTTAGTCTCGAGAGCAGTCTCTCTAGGCGAGAGATTTGTTTTTGAAGAGGCGTGTTGTTAGGCCTATGATAATTCTCTCTAGGTGATAGTTTTGCTTAGAATTGTTCTCTGGTGTGCTAGGAATTAGTCGCAGGGCTCAGAGACTTTATGTACAACCTGTTATTGGTAACCCTGTAAGAGAAGTGGGGAATTTGAGGGATTGTTGAGAAGAGAAGGGGCATACTTCCTTAGGTGTGACAAGTGTGTGGGGAATGAGAGATTGTAGGTTAGTTGCAGTAGCAAGCACCTTGGACTGAGCAATTCTATTGAGAATGAGACCTTAAATTGTCACTAGGAACCCTTTTTCCCTAGTGGAGTTAATCCCATCTTGGGGGTGACCTGTTGCTGAAAGCTTATGCGCAACATAGACTATGTTTGGGAGGAACGTCTGAGTTCTGCACGTAGTTGGTGACTTTCATAAAATATAAGTTTTATTTATGTACTTGTCTCATTTACTGTGTGTTGATTTATCTATGTTTAGAATGGGTTAATTCTTGTATGTTGTCTCACATAAGTAATTGTTGATATTCTATTTAATGTTGCTTGCACATGAAGTATGGTGCTTATAGCCTGTATTTGTAGACACACATGAATATGAAAAATGTTGTTAGTTTCATGTTATGTTAACCTTACTATTTTGGGTTATGAGTCTTCAAGAAGAGGATCGAATGGTCGGGTGCCCAGGAAAGTATCATGAGTGCAAAAGAGGCTAGAACTCATGTGTGCATACAAGGAAGTATACCCTGCGCACAAGGAAATCAAAATTGTCATGTGACGCTAGGATGGTTGTCCACACAATAGTGTTGTCTGATCAATATACTCGTGAACAATTTTTTTTGGTTACTTACACTGCTTAAAGTTGTGTTAAAAGGAGAAAGTTAGTGTGATGCATATCAACTGGAGACTAGGATTTAGTATAGAAACTGCGAAGTGGATTTTTGGAGTAGCATTGTTTAGTAGTATGCTGGGTGATGTTGCAATATGGCTGATTGAGAGTAAGAAGTTGATATTATGTGACATGGCCCGGCCTGGGGTGGCTAGGGACTTATATGGGCCAACAAGAAGGACTTATATGGGCTAGAGGTCAACAAGAAGCATCAGAGCTCCAATTTCAACATTGAGCCTACATGAGCTAAGTTTTATTTAAGGAAAAATTTGGACTGGTAAGTGGCTGAATTTGAAATTTTAGCATGGCCATGGTGTGCATTAAGTAAGAATGCACAGATGTGTGCACTAACGTTTGGATTCTACGAGGTGCAGAACTAGAACTGCATAGTAAACAATGGCACATGGGTGCGCGCACTAAAGGTTTGGGGATGCACTAATCAAATTTATGGTGCATACACATTACTGATACATGTTGTACATGTTAAAAATTGACATCGCACAATGGTGTGCGTTGAATAACAATGCACACATGGGTTTTAGAAGAAAGGATTTTGACAAGATGGTGTATGGTTTTCATGAAGTTGTATCCTGAATTCATATAACAAATCTTGTTGCCTTCACATTTTGTAGAATTATCATCGATTAGAGTAGGACATAATCAGTGCAGAAGGTCAAAAGCATGGAAGATGCATAGAGGACTTATAATCCTAATGATGAATTCGAGGATTTGTATGTCAGTTTGGGTGTTGATGGTATAGAATCCAAGGAGGAGCACATGAACTTGGTAGAAACTATAAAAGGATTGCAAAAAGATGTCCAAAGTTATAAAGATGATAATGAAAATCTTATGAGAGCCAAGGAGAAACAAGATGACTTCAATGTCAAGTTGATACAAAGCTTGGACAAAATAGAAAAGAAAATGGATATGGATATAAAGACAAGCAGGTCAACGGGTCACAGGTCTCATGATGAGAAAAGAAGAGAAGCAAGAAGTGTTGGTAGGCATCAACCTCACTCGCCAAAGCATTCTTTTAATAAAGCGTGCAATATTTCAAGTCCATCTCTTGTCAGGAAGAATAAGAAAATGACTGGAGTGGATGAGCTATAGGGAGAAATGAATAAGATCAAGAATCCTACCTTTGACAGTGAGCACAATAAGGATGAAGATGTAGAGACCTGGTTGTTAGGTATGAGGAAGTACTTTCGACTGCATAATTATTCTGCATAGGTAGAAGGGAGAATTTCCATCTATCAGCCAAAACAAAGTTTAAACAATCAAATGGTTTCTCAGAAAAACTTTAAAATCAACCCCCAAATAAAAAAGTGGTGCTACTGGTAGCACCGCTTTTTCTAACTAGGTCAAAATTAAACTTTTTTCAAGCATGGCCTTAAAACATAAAACAATTGCTTAGAAAAACCTTAAAATCAACACCTAAATAAAAATGTGATGATGCCTAAAGAAAAATGTTTTTTCTAAATGTAAAAATTGCAGTTAATTACGACCTAATTGAAACTGTGGCCTTGACAACAAATCCCTATGAAAATAAAAAACCCAAAATTGGATCCTAAATGGTCACTTCAAAATTTATTTACTAACTTTTTTAAAAATTACATTAAAAAATAAAGAAAGAGGAATGATAAAATCTTCACAATATTTTTTTAATGAAAACAAAAACACAATTAAAAAAATATATTCAAAACCCAAATTAAAAAAAGGTAGAAAACTAAAAAAGCTAAAAAGAAATGTAAAAAAGTTAAAATTTCCCCGGAAAAAAATAACTTAAATAATAATAATAATAAATGCCCCCCCTCAAAAAAAAATTATTGCCCAAAAAAACTTTAAAAAGCTTAAAAACATATATAAAAAAATCCCAAATTAAAAAACCTAAAATAAAAACTTTAATACAAAATTTTAAAAAAATTAACAAAAAAAACTTAAAAAAACCTTAAAATTACAACCAAAAAAAATAAAATTTAAATGAAAAAGGTTCATTAAAAT
>ML782897.1:8483-20711 GCA_009831015.1 Picea engelmannii | reverse complement strand
GATATGGCAGGTGATAAAGACAACAGGAGGAGCACCACAGGGTATGTTTTTACTATAGGTGGAACAACAGTAAGTTGGATTTCAAAACTGCAAAAGGTTGTTGCACTTTAAACAATAGAGGCAGAGTATGTTGCTGCTACAGAGGCTAGTAAAGAGATGATTTGGTTACAAAGGTTTATGTAGGAATTGGGAAAGCAGCAGGAGAACAACAAGTTGTACTGTGACAGTCAAAGTGCCATTCACCTTGCACAGAACTCAGCCTTCCATTCGAAGACTAAGCATATACAGTTGAGGTACCAATTCATACGATCCGCCTTGGAAGATGGACAATTGAAGCTGGAAAAGATACACACTAGCCAGAATCCTGCAGACATGTTAACAAAGGGAGTAACCAGGGAGAAACTGAGTTCTTGCTCAGTTTCAGTTGGTCTTCAAGAATGAAGATGAATATGAGAAATTTGCCAGGTCCAAGAAGGTTCAGAGTCCAGCATATGCAGCAGCAGTGGAGTTGTTGAGATCAGTCTCCAAGTGGGAGATTGTTGGTTGTGGAGCCTGATTATCTTCCTGATTTAGAGGTCATTGCTTTCAACCGTGTTTATACCCCATGAAGTATTTACACCCCAGAAGTATGCACACTCTTCCACGCGGGGGAGTGCAGAGGTGGGGTACCCCCTCTGCGGGGTCCGGGGGGCCTATCCCCCCAGCTGGGGGGTCTGGGGGAAAGCGGGCCCCCAGCGTGGGTTTGGGGGCAGCGTCCCCCGATGGGGGTTTGGGGGCAAAGCCCCCGAAGCAAAAATTGCCTTGTAAAAGTATATTGTAATTTCATTGTAAATCTGGACCATTCATTATAAGGTCACAGATCTAACGGTAGAGATTATGTTAGGGTTTTTTTCCCTAGAAGATAACCCTCTTTTATGAGGGAAATGTATTGCAGCTATTGTTGATGGTGAATATTGTATTCTGAGAGAGGAGACTGTGAGAGAAATAAGAGGAAGTTACAGTGGGTTTTGCTGTAGGTTGTATCCCTTCATTTGCTGGATAATAATAGAGGAAGGACCTGGCAATTTCTCTGGTGGACGTAGCCCACACTGGGTGAACCACATAAATCTGTGTCTCTCTTATATTGTGTGTCTTCTGTGTTTTGTTTCTGCATTTGTTTTATTTTATTGCTCCGCGGTCCTATTTTTTCTAACACATTATCAGTGTGATTTAAAACTTGTTGTACCATTATCTTGTGATCATCATGATGAAAACGAAGAGACTGCCATTTTTTATGATCACGAATTGCTCACAAAAGAACAAGACGGATATCTATTTGCAAGCAGAAAGGAATATATGGATGAGCAATTATTTTCTGTGGATCAACATGCTTCTAATCTTGGTTTTAAGGATCCATTTGCAGCCTTGTTAGAGTCTTATGTTTTAGATTTTCTAAAAATTTCAAATTGCATTATTTCACTGATACTCATGGGTGAGTATGGTTTTCTGAAGGAGTTTATGTCGTTTCTGCTATATTTTTGTTATTATTCATTGATCAGTGGCATAGATGAGATCATTTCAGTCACCATGTTACTTAAATGGTTACTGTGGAAATTTGATTTTACTTGACCAAGTTGCAATTTTGGTTAGGGTAGGGTAGCATAGGCAATAAGCTCGCTTCCCGAGCCTTGCTTTCCTTCAGTTTGTAGTGGGTTTTTTAGTTTTCTTGAATAAGTGGCGGTATCAGAGGTTGGTTGCACATATTATTCCATAACCCAACAGTTAAGGCACTAGAGCTGGAACAGTTCTTAGAGCCTCACATGGAGGAATCTATCCCCTCTGGAGCCAATGTTATCACATGAAGTTGTTAAGGGTCACATGTAGTTGTTATGGGGTAATTCATCCTTAGATTTTTGAAGTTTTGTGGAAAGTATCATGCTTACACCCTATTTGGATACATCTACATGATTATGCACCTTTAGCTAATTTTTTTGGGTATTTTAGGCTCAAACTGCACAAATCAGAAAGCTACAAGACATTTCGTAGCGTCTGGTGCTACCAAATTATCTACACAGACATGCACTACTAAATGTGCTACGTAATTTCCTATAGCAGCTATTGTTATAGATTTGATCAGAAAACCAAAATGGCGAAGTGGGTTTCTCTGAATTTTTTTTTGGAGGAAGATGATATCACGGTCGACTTGTTGACAAAATTTCAGCCTAACCCAGTTTGGAATTTGATAGAAAAAATTAAAACACCACTGCGCTGCAAAATGTGTTGCAAACTCTCTGTTTTGTATAGTTGATTGGATATTCGCCTTGTTGGGAGGTTTCCACCTGTCAAGGAGGGTTCAAATGACTTCTCATGGATCAATTAGATGTCAAGGGACACATGCACCTAAGTTTTATCTCCATTAAAGACCTCATGCAGGGAGTTGGAAATAATTTATTAATGACTTCCAACAATTTCCTGAAAATTAGTAGTTTGTTGGATTGTTGTCTCTTTGACTATTTCCACCTATCTCCAAGGCCTAGAATCCAATCGAAGATATAGGATTCGACCTCCTAAGGATATTTTTATGCTATTTTCTATTTAAGAGAGGAGGGAGCTCTTGGAGAAGGGTTGGATTCATAAGCCAAGAGAGGCTAGAGAGAGTAGGAGAAGTTTTAGTTCCTCATTTGTAAGCATGAGGGAATTGGTTGTATTCATTACTGCTATTGAAGAATGATGAGAGTTGTTATTTTCAGATGTTATTTTGTGTTTTATTTGTCTTCTTATTTGAAATATATCACATGTTTGAGGATCAAAAGCTGTCAATGGTTTATGGATTCCTAAGCAACAGAGAATCTATTGTATTTTCCTCATCAATCATTGTTTATATTCAAGTATTTGTTGATTCATTGAACTGAGAGGATCTCTGTTTAGTGAGAATTCTATCTTCGGTTTTCCTTCTTTATTTTTCTATCTATCAACATATGATTTTGTTATTTGATTAGCAACTTAAATACCTTCTATGAGCAGAGTGTTTATGACTCCATTTCGCAATGGTCCATCAATGATCTATAGTTAACTTGCTACCTTTTCTCTTGCTTTTTCTCACCGATCCACTTGAAATTAAATCCTATTCAAATCAAATTCCATGTTATCAAGCTTACTCCCATTTTCATTCTGGGAGTGACTCTTGGAGTGATAACACTACCCAACACATTTCCCAGGGTAGGTAAAAACGTTGGAGTATAAAAATGCAAAGGTAAATTGGGGAGTCTTACCCAGACCAGTGTAGTCATAGTAGTCATAACTAGTGGGTTGAAATCAGGGAACCATATCTACATGGAAAGACTAGATCTTCCCTAGAACCATGGAACTTGATCCAACACGCATTGGTAGTCCACGTCTATGGAAAATTTAATAATGAATAACCCTTTGGAGAAAAAGAACAATTGATGACCTGATGACTAGGTCTTATTTACCCATTCTCTTAGCACAGAAGTTGAGGGCCGTTGTTTGTTGAAACAATAGATGAGGGATTTTCTATGGTAGATATATATAGAGCCATAAACATGGGGATATTCTACCTTTTTTGTTGGATTTTATGCAGACTACTCCACAATGAAGGTAGAGCCAAAAATCTCCTTTGCTCTGAAAGTTTCAATGTTGGACCTCGAAGGAGTGAAAATCCCTATTTTCACGTTGTGCTTGTAAGAGCTTGGTTGAGTGGAAGACGAAACTCCTCCACGCAGACGAGAAACAAGAGAAATGGTTGCATTATTTAGATTCCCATAACCCCACAAAAAACAACCATCCACAAGTTTCCAACCTTCAAAGATGAGTCGTTGAAAGAAAGGTAGAATACCTGTCGCCTGGTGGATCTGGGCTTTGACCTCAAGAATGGAGTCTGAATCATGATCATGCAAGAAGAGATAATAAATGATGATGGTATTTACAAAAAGGGGAAATCCTTAAGCAGTCTCAGAGCAAGCCGCGACGCGATGAGGGAAGTCCCTTCGTTCCCAAATGTTGCAATGTCGGTTGATGGTGGGTTTCTTTCGATCCTTGCAGACCATCCTTTTTTCCTAACCTTTACTTCATTGCGGAGACCCTAGATTGATTCGTGTTTCTTGCTTCAATACTGCATCGGTTCTAATAGGTGAATATTGCTTAGGTAGAAATGGTGGTTTCTGGCCTCTCCTTGTTGAGGAAGTTGGTATTTTCCTAAGCGGCACAGGGTTGTGACTCCTAGAACTGTCGTTATGGGAAGCAAAAGATGAACTGAAGGATCTCGACTGAGAACAAGAGTAGGAGTGCAAACCTAAAGCGAATGCAAAGCATGAATATGATGAGGAACCAGACATTGACCCTAATGGGTTTTCTCGCCGTAGACTCCCATATCTCGCCATGTCGCTGCTACTAGTATAAACTCAAAAACCCTAGTTTCTCACACTCGATCATAAAGGTTCACTTGATATGATATTTACAACAATGATTCTAAGTATATTATATAGTTACATATATATATATATATATATATATATATATATATAAACTAAAGGCGCCCACGAGACTTGGGTCGGGCATCGCCCCAACCCGTCACGGGCCTAGCCTAGTTCCTGATGCAGGAGCATCTCCCATGTCAAGCGAGCCAGTGCGAAGACAATCAGACAGCTGGACAAGCGCCAGCACAAGTTTTGAAAACACCTTGAAGTTGTTGCGCGATCTTAAATGAGCCATTAAGATGAGGTGCACTTGTATATTGTAATCGGACCTTGAGACTTTAGCTCTCGTCCTTAGTAGATAGATGGCATTTAAAGTAGTTAATGCAGGTAGATAGAAATTTAATTCTAGATTAGACTGTTCGAAGAGCGCAAGAGGGAAACGGGATATAGACACCCTCATTGTGGATTTGTATTATTATTGAAGTAGGAAGAGCATAGAAGAGAAGCAGAGAGCTGTGGGAAAACACCCATGTACAGAGATTGAATTAATAGAAGAGGTTGATTCAAATCCATGTTTTTGTGTTTTTTCTCTGTGTATGTATGATGAATGCTATGATCATGAATATTTACTTCCTGTTATGCATTTACTCTATATGTTATGTATGAATGATTTATTGTTGAGTGTTTGAAATCCGAGAAAGGAAGTAGGAGAAATGAGTTTCAACTATTTCTCTATCTGAGCAAGGATTCCTGCAAGGAGTGCAGTTGAAGTCATCCGTAAGGAGCGCGTTGACAGAAAGCTCAGATAGTTTAACTCTTGTTATCATTCACCCAGAAGTGAAATTGGATTATAGGAGCCGTGCAAGGAGTGCACAAGCTAAGGAAAGTCTTAGTTGTGAATCTGAGCGGATCATTGCAGGACTGTTGCTGCAGGTGTGCGCAGGGTCAAAGGTATTCAGCACTTGGAAGTGTCTAAGAGTTGCCACAAGGAGTGCATGAAAAAATCTTCTCTAAGACTCAGAGTCGTGAGAAAGCTCAGGAGGGATAAATCCTTTGAAGCTATTGGAGGTAGCATAAGGAGTTGGAGCCTATCGAGCGACTCAAGGCAATGGAGTTTTGTGTCATAGGTGCTTAAGTCTGAGAAGGAGTCCTTGGTTCACTTCCTGAACGTATAAAGGAGGAGAAGATAGACGGTCAGGCTCTTGTGGAGAGGATTTGCGAAATCCTGCCAGCCGTCTGATCTGGTAAAGAAGCGAGGAGGATACGGTTACATCTGGAGTTTAATCTCTAGGGATCGTGAGCCGTTGGATCATCAAGCGGTTACCTGTCAACCGTCCATTTGACAGGAGTTGCACAGGGTTTAAATATTCATGAGCAGAAGGGAAAAGCCAGGAAGGCATAGGGACATTGAGGCATCGGGGTTCGAGAAATCGGAAGTCCCGTGGACCAGATATCGGCAAATCCATCGTGGAAATCTTGACGAGCTCAGAGCCGTCCATCTGTTGGGAGAGGTGGTAGGAACCAGGAGTCATCGGTATATCGGAGGTTCATAAGTCAAGGGCCCGAGACCTTTTGAGTTCCGAAACAACAAGGGGGATCATAGTCATGGATCTCAAGAAGGACACGTGTCGTGTGATCACTCAATTGGAGATTAGGTCATCGAGGTTCATAGGAGTGAGTGGTTTTGATTTTTCATTTGGTAAAGTCTGAGGTTCGTTTTGAACTGCCCATCATTTGGGACGCGCGTCGGAATATCTGAAGAAGTCGGGGTTCAGCAATTCGGGAGTCCTGGAGGCAAGGGAAACATTGCAACGGGAATCATGAAATCACGATACGCAATATCCCGACAGCTACGTAAACATTGTGGGGCCACAGGAGTTGGTGACGTGGACAGGTGGCACGCCTTATCGGGATCTCGCAGCGAGAAGTCCTGAAATATTGACATTAGGATTCGCGATCCCGTAATGTCCGAAGTCCCGACGAGATAAGGGACCATTTAAAAGTCAACCCGTAAGCGCATCGGAGTTTCAGCGCATCGGGGTTCGGGAGTCGGAGAGACAAGGCGTTCAATATCGCGAGTGCTGAAATCGCGATAGGAGAAGTTCCGACAGGGTAAAGGAAAGGGTGAGCGTTGACTTGCATCAGGTTTGGGGGATCCAAAACACCAGCGCTCGACCACTGACCTCGCAAAGTCGTGAAGTCTGATTCCCCGATAAGTAAAGAGAGGGGAATCACGCGAAGAGTTATGTGGGTGTAGATTTCCCGATAGAGAAATAGAAGGACCGGTTAGTGTTCTTCGGGCCAAGGAAAGGGAAGATCCTGTGAGCGGACGTGCTTTCGAGCGCGTGCTGCGTCAAGTGGTATCAGAGCTTAGAAAAGATTCTTTTCTTTCTATAGCAGGGAAAAGGAAGATTCACCATGCTGCCGAGGAGAAGAGATAGACAATCACCCGATCCAGAGGAGGAAAGGGAGATGTCTAGAGGAAGGCGTAGACAGGTACAAAATCTAGAAGTATAAAGAGATCTGCATAACATACGTGCCAGACTTGTGGACATGGAGATAAGACAAAGGCGCACAACTAATGTAGGAGATATTAGTGAGTCCGAAAATGAATATGATGCTGGACACGGAGAAGAAGAAGTCACAGTAGAAAATGCAGCAAATGAACGTTTGCTTAAAGATGTTGCAAGAATGGGTGCAAAGGCGAAGATGGACATTCCAGTTTATGAGGGAAATCTGGATGTAGAAGAGCTTCTACACTGGATTAGAGCTCTGGACACCTACTTTGACTATGAAGATATCGAAGAGGACAAGAAGGTCAAGCATGCCGTCATGAGATTAAAAGGACATGCAACCTTGTGGTGGGATATACTACAAGCGGATAGGCGTTTTCAAGGCAAGCAGAAAATTAAGAGCTGGGATAGGATGATTTTAAAGATGAAGGAAAAATTCATTCCCAGGGACTATCAAATTTCTCTATTCAGGAGAATGCAGAACCTGAGACAGAAGCTGATGTCAATAAAGGAATATACTGAAGAGTTTTACAGGTTGAATATCAGGGCAGGTCATCGTGAAAGCAATGACGAAAACGTTGCCAGATATATGAATGGCCTGAGATATGATATCCAGGATGAGATGAGCATGGTAACCATCCAGACGATGGAGGATTCTTATCAGATGGCTCTGAAAGCTGAAGAGAAACTGAGCCGAAAGCAAGGTCAAAGGGGTCGAGGCAAAAGTCAACCCAGAAGCAAATCGGTTACCCAAGAAAAATACCAGAAGCCCAAGGAAGACTGGAAGAAACCTCAAACTCGAGTCGAGAGAGGTGGAAGTTCACAGCGAGGGCAATACGCTGAGCAAAGAGGACAACATACTGAGTAGAGAGGAGGATATGCTGATAACAATCGGTTTCCTCATACCAGAGGTAGAGGAAGAGGAAGAGGTGGAGTAATCACATGCTTCACGTGTGGAAAAGATGGGCACAAGTCTTATGAGTTTCCAGATAAAAAGAAAGATGGTGGAGAAGCTCACATCACCGAAGCGTAGAGGCGAGATGTTGAGGCAGAAGACACTGAAGGCGGAAGATCGCTCATGATGCGGAAAGTCCTTTTGGCACCCGAGAAGGAGGTAGAGAACTCAGTGCAAAGTAACAGTCTTTTTCAGACTGCTTGCAAAACCAAAGACAGGGTATGCAAGGTCATTGT
Source organism: Picea engelmannii (assembly GCA_009831015.1). Classification (NCBI taxonomy): domain Eukaryota; kingdom Viridiplantae; phylum Streptophyta; class Pinopsida; order Pinales; family Pinaceae; genus Picea; species Picea engelmannii. The sequence continues at coordinate 12,592 of ML782897.1, read as the reverse complement.
GGATAGTGGAAGCACGGATAATCTTGTTTCAACTGAGATGGTAGAAAAGCTGGAGCTGGAGACGAGCGAACATCCGAGTCCATATAGGGTTTCATGGCTACAAAAAGGACATCAGGTAAATGTCACTAAACAGTGTTTAGTTGAATTTAAGATAGGTGGATATAATGATAAGATATTGTGTGATGTTATTCCCATGGATGTTTGTCATCTATTGCTGGGTAGACCATGGCAATATGACAGGAATGTGATTCATGATGGGAGAATGAACACATACACCCTAGAGAAGAACGAGAGAACTCATATGTTGCTTCCAATAAAGAATAAGGAGGTGAAGTCGTAAATAAGAAACACAGTACTTCTCATGAGTGGGAAGGAACTTCTTACAGAAGTTAAGAAGAAGGAGGATCCATAGTTCATTGTGGTCAGAAAACCAAAGATTCTTCTAACTAGCACAAGAGTGGTTGATTTAGTAGAGGAGGTTCAGGAACTGCTGGAAGAGTTCGTTGACATAGTAGTGAACGAACTACCTCGTTCGTTGCCACCGATCATATGTGTGAGCCATAATATTGATCTCATACCAGGAGCCAGTTTTCCAAATAAAGCTACGTACAAATTGATGCCATAAGAGAATGAAGAGGTAAAAAGACAAGTCCAGGACTTTATGGACAAAGGTTTGGTTAGGGAGAGCTTGAGCCCGTGTGCTGTTCTGACAACACTCAGTCCGAAGAAAGATGGAGGCAGGAGGATGTGTACTGACTCAAGGGCGATCAATAAGATAACCATTAGGTACAAATTTCCATTGCCGAGGATGGATGATCTGATGGATTGCTTGAGCGGAGCAAAGTACTTTTCAAAGATTGATTTGAAAAGCGGATATCACCAGATTCGCATGAGAGAAGGTGATGAATGGAAGACAACATTCAAAACAAACGAAGGGTTGTATGAATGGCTTGTTATGCCGTTTGGCTTAACAAATGCGCCAAGTACCTTCATGAGGTTGACGAATGAAGTCCTGAAGGAGTTCATCGGAAAATTTGTCATTGTGTATTTAGATGACATACTGATCAACAGTAAAACAATAGTGGAGCATCTGAAGCATTTGGCTACAGTGATGAAAAGATTATAGCAAGAGAAGTTGTTGATAAACATGAAGAAGTCCTCATTCATGAAGACAGAGCTCATTTACTTGGGGTTTGTTATTTCAGCAAATGAGTTGAGGATGGATCCAGATAAGGTGGAAGTGATTAAAAATTGGCCATCACCGAGGAACATATTTGAGGTGAGAAGTTTTCACGGATTGGCTAGTTTCTACCGAAAGTTCATCAGAAATTTCAGTGGAATTAGTGTAGCAATGATTGATGCAGTGAAGAAAAGACATAAATCTTTTCACTAGACAGAAGTGTTGGCAAATGTTTAATAGGTAGCATATGCTTGTCATTGATGGCAAGTACAATAGTGAAGATGGCAGGGTCAGAGTGTGCATCGATGGAAAAATAGGAACAATGTAAGCTCAGGAGGAATTAGCTCAGAGTCGAATGCAGTGCATTTAACAGGTAGAAGGATAAAATTAAGGGCATCCATATTTCTCCATCTGCAGGAGAAAGGAAGAAGGATAAAATCCCTTAGGGGTCTGAGTGTGTGAGAATCTCAGGAGAGACAACACTGAGTGTGCATGTGAAGAATCTGCAGAGGCGCAGAAGTCCAAGAATCCCTTAGGGATTCAGAAGTGAAAGCTCAGGAGGAACAACGTCGAGGAGAACGTGCACAACAAAGCTCAATATATAGGAGTTCGCAGAGGAGAAGGAAGACAAAGGTCAAGGCCTTTGAGAACTTGTAATTCTCCCAAGGTTGGGAGGAAAGTGTGCAAAGCTCAGGAGGGAGCACAACCGCAGTCAGATCGGCTGAAGAAGAAGATATGGACCATTGGTTTCTACGTCCAAGAGGAGCTTAGGAGAAGCCTATAGAAGGCAGAGATCGAGAGCCGTTGGATCTCATTCAGAAATCCCGTCAGCCGTCAGATCAGACAAGAGCTGCACGAGGTCTACCATCGGGAAAAGCCAAGGTGAAATCCCGAAAGAAGGGTTGACTCATCGGGGTTTCACATATCGGGAATCCCGTGAGCCAATGCATTGCGGCATTGAAAAGATCGAAACCCCAACGAGTGGTAAGACTGCGGCGACGGGGATAACGGTCATATGGGCTAAGAGCCTAGCCAAGAGAGCTAGTGTGTAAAGAGCGCGTCGGGATTAGAGGGATTGCGAATCCTGAGGACATACATGTTTCGACATTGGAAAGTCTAAAACCCCGATGAGGAGGTTTGGCTGCGGTCATATAGGGGGAGGTCACGTGGACCACGAGCTTAGCCGGAGGGCTAATTGAAGTTAGAGGCGTCATACATAAGAGCAGGTCCCGACCACCATTGGATCGAGGAAAACCTGCATGATCTTTAAAAGTGCAAGGAGAAGAGGGCTCACAAATCCCAGAAGTAGGAGGACCATCCATCTCAAGGGGTTATGTGGACCGTTGATCCAACTCCCTGTCAGGGTTTCAAGGATCGAGTGTTGAAGATGTCAAAGAATATTGACATCAAGAATCCCGAAATTGCGATGTGTGAAATCCCGATGTAATCTGAGTCATCAAATCAAGATCACATCTAGACTGTTGATCTGACTCACATCAGCAAACCACGTCAGCTAGGAACACGTGGCACAACCAGGTAATGAAAAGTGTCATAATGATTCAACATTTCAAGCACATGTAAGTCACGAATCAGAGTGACATGTGGCAGTATTCAACACATGTCAATCCACGTGTGATGTCAGCAGATTTACACCACTCGGGAGATGGACATATGTCGGAGGACGAGGAGGGGCTAAAGGGAACGGGCCTTGTCGCACGGTCATGTGGAGAATGATACAAAAGGTGACACGTCAGGAGTGGGGTCCTTCATCAATACCGCACCATTCCGGAACCCCCCCCCTGGTCCCCGTATTAAAGGCAGAAAGGCAAGGAGGGTCCGGAATAACTTGAGCACCGTTGATCTGGGCACTCTAATCTTGGTCGCTCGAGAGATGTGCACCCAATTCCGGATCCCCCCCGCCTCCACTTAAAGGTAGAATGGCAAGGGGGCTCCAGAATCCAATCCCGACCGTAGATCTAGGAACACAGATTTGGGCCGTCCAGATTTGCTCGCTGCATATCCAACGGTGCAGATGAATTTGAACAAGATCGGAGGGCAACTGTAGCACGACATAGTATAACTGCCAGAAACCACTGATGGTTTCAACTAGAGGACTCGAAGACACTTGGGGATTATTGAAAGAGAAGATGAAGAGCCTATGAGAATCTTCAAGAGGGATGGAGATGTTTGTGAAGGGGATTAACAGCTGGATGGGCATTGAGGCCTATAACTGAAATAGAGAAAGTGACTTCGATTGTCACAGAGAAGACGAAGAGTCTGAAACTGCCAGAGAGGCTAAGGAATCTCAGTATAACATACAATGATGTTGGACACGTGGGGCGAACCACCAAAGAAGCTGAAGAGTCACGATGATGATCATACAGAGAACTCGAGAGGTGGAGGATAACGACGTGGAGTCAGCATGAAGAGGCATTGTGAACATTGCATGCACAAGGTGCACAGAAGCTATAAATACACGGTACAAAGAAGAGATGGGTTGTTGTTGTTGTTGGTTTTAGCTGTGGTTGTTGGTGGTGAAAGTGATTCATGTGTGAAGAAGGAGGAGAGTGCAGCAGCTGAATAGCATAGAAGAGGAACTGTGTAGTGATTGGACATGGCGCACAGAGCACAAAAAGCGAAAGAGCAGACAGCGCAAGTGATGTGTGCAGAAAGGCAATGAGGCAGACAAAGCAACGAAATGCAACAGAACAGTGATGAGTCTGGTAAGCCATTGGTGAACATGATATCACTGTAATAAGTTTCAGTAGCAAAGATTTATATTTCAAGGTGGTTGGGAGGAGCTAGGGAGGACTGGTGTCCTCAAAGGTTCAAGTGGGTGCTTGAACATAGGGAGTTGATGCTTCCTTCTAGTTGGTGCTAGAGAAACCAGGGAGTTGGTGCTTCCTTCTAGTTGGTGCTAGAGAAACCA
>ML782896.1:457060-476426 GCA_009831015.1 Picea engelmannii | reverse complement strand
AATACTTCCATCAACAACATGTTTTATTTTGAAGAGCCATTTTGATGATACCACATCCTTACTTTTTGGTCTGGGAACTATTTCCCATACATCATTCTTTATTATGGATTGGTATTCCTCTGTCATGGCATCTTCCCATTCCTGCCCATTCCTTCTTTTGGATGGCATCTTCAAAGCATGTAGGTTCTTCATCAAGTAGATTGCACATCAAAGCCGTGTAACTGGATAATGGCTTTGGTCTCTTCACCTGTCTTGTGGTTCCTTTTGGAATACCATACTTCTCTCCATCTTGAATAAACTCTCTTGCCTAAGCAGGCTTTCTTTTATGGGAGAAGGTCATTTGAGGAGGTTCTTGAACTTCTGTCATATCACGATCTTCAGGAGTCTCCTCATCAGGGGAAGCTATGACTTCCCTTATAGGTTCTGCAGCTCTAGGAACTTCCCTCATGGATTCTGTAGTCCTGGGATTTACAGGTTCCTCTTCATATACTTCTTCAATCTAGCATCTTCTCGATTTCTTAAGTGTTGCTTCTTCATCAAAGGTCACATCCCTGCTGATCTCAATATGGCAGTGACCAGGTATGTAGATTCTAAAGGCCTTGGATACCTCACAGTATCCCACAAATATTCCCTTCTTTCCAGAGGGTTCCAGCTTGTTTCTTTTCTCTTTCAGTATATGGATAAACACTGGACAACCAAATATTTCGAGATGGCTTACCTCTAGCTTTTTTCTGGTGAACATCTCTTCTGGTGTCTTGAGCCCAAGTGTGCTATGGGATAATTGGTTCTGCACATAAACAACTGTCATTACTGCTTCTGCCCATAAGCACATAGGAAGATCCTGATCTTCACAGCTTCCAGCATGGTTCTGTTCTTCCGTTCAATTACATCGTTTTGTTGGAGATCTTGATCCCAACATCTTTGCAGAATTTCAGAGCTCTTTTGAGGTATATTCTCCTCCATTATCTGACCTGAGTATCTTAATCTTCCTTACAGAAGGGTTCTCTTATCAAGGCTTTGAATTCCTTGATCTTGTTGAATACTTCAAATATATCCAGGTCTTTTATGAGAATAATCATTAATGAATGATACATAGTATACATACCCATCATTGGAGGATGATGGCATTAGGCCACATACATCTGAATGAATGAGTTCTAGGACTCCTTCTACCTTGCTGTCCCTCTTCGGAAACAGGTTCTTGACATTCTTCCCTTGTGCACATCCATCACATACGCCTTCATGGTCACCTTTGAGTTCTGGTAAACTTGTGATAGCTTTGCATATGTATGGTAGCGCCTTGTAGTTGATGTGAGCTAATCTTCTAGAGTTCATATGTATTTTTCAATAGCATGGGTCATGGCAGCTTTTGAGTGACCCAACTTCTTCTTTTCCACTGATGATTTCTTCATTTATGATTTCTTCTTTAGCACATTGCCTTCTACAACCTTCGCTATAGCTTCCTCATGTGACTTGGAGCAAGGTCAACAAAACAACAAGAAAGAATAATATCCTTCTTGATAATATAAAGCAATAGCACAAACAATCATCACAGTAGCTCCTTTAGAGATTATTACTTATAATTTAGCAAAGATTAAAGGTAAGGAATACAATACGAAATGAGGTCAACACTCTCTTAGTGTTGTGACCAAGCATTCTTCCATGGAAATCTAAAACTAACACACGAGGTTTCTCCTAGAGGAGGTGTTAGTCATATCATGCAAAGTATTTACTTCTATATTCTCACATGCTATCAAGTATAATACTTTACGACAATTTCCATCTCAACTATAGTCATAAGCTTGTCATGTGTACCTTTGAATCTTGATTAATCAAACCTGGAGCCTTGTCCTCAAGAATGAGTGCTTTCTTTTCTTCCAGGTCTCCTTCACTCAAGTGACGAGTACTTTCTTCAACCTGTTTGTTGTACTAAGACAATATGCTATCCTGACAAAAGGTTAGGTTAGAGGATAATCTCTATGATTAAATTTTAATCCTTCTAATGATTTGATCATAGCTTCAACATGCAACACTGATCAAGATAATTTCATAACAAATAGATGCATATTAGAATAATCACACTTGGGTTGCATCATTCTTGTGAATGTGTTGGATCTTGAGATCCTTCTAGATCTATGGCAAAAGATCCCTTCTCTTGCAAATACTCTTTAGGGTTTAACCATTAACCATATGTGAGTACATACCTCAGATAACATTTGCAGGTAGTGGCTCCATCTGGTAGTAGCGGTAATCATTACCAAAAAATTCAAGAGTGATTGCAACTAGTTCTACGACTGCAACTGCAACTGGTACTGCAACTGCAGTTGGTTCTAAGATTGCAACTGCAACTGCAACTTAGGGTTTTATGAGGAAACCCTAATTTTTCAAACTTCAAATTTTGAAATTATGATCCAAGGGATAGATGCACTGGGCTGAGGCGAGTTAGCTGGTGCAGTCGGAATTTCAAAAATCCAACCTTTACCCCTTCAAATCTGATCTACGGATTTCTGGACTGGTGCTTCTAGTTTTCTGGTACTTCTGGTACTCTGGTACTTCTGGTACTCTGGTTTTCTGGTTTTTTGGTTTTTTGGTACTTTGTGAAACTAGGGTTTCACTTTCTGGGAGATCTAGCCACTGAAAAGGTGCGCTCTAAGTGCCAAAATGATCCTTGGGGGAGGGCGCAACTTTCTAGGAGGTTAGGGAGCCAGAAATACTCACTTTTGCAAAACCCTAATTTTTGGGTACGGTAACAGTGACGTTTTTCCTCTTGAAAATTGTGCTTCCTTCAGGGTGGCTCTAATACCATGTTAATGTTTATGCCATTACTATAGTTCTTTGCATTTCAATAGATAAGAGCATCATAAGAACAAGATCATTGAGAAATACACATTCACAAGAGACACAACATTTATCCTGGGAAACCCTCTAGGGGAAGAAAACCCAACAAAAACTTCCTTATCATAAATAGCTTATACAATGTTCAAGAGATAACTCAAACCAATACAGATAGTCCTCTCCAAGAGATGTGCCACTCTTCTTCTCCTCTCTCCAACTGGTAATTGCAGCTTGCCTCATAAGAGAATGAACAAGTGAGTTGTGTGTTTGAAGTGAGGTGCTAGCCTCTTATTTATACAAGACTGGCACATGTGAAAGGTCACAACTGGCAGGGCCGACCTATCACTCTAAGTGGGTAAACCCACCTTTAATTAATTCTGGGTCTTCCATAATAACTATTGGAGTTGACTTCTTATTCTGCCCTTTGTAATTGTCCGATGACCAACCTGCAAAAGGGGATTTGGTCCTTATACAATTACCGACATGATTAATCCACAATGGGAATTAATCCAATAACAATAATAATAATAATAATGACATGATTAATCTGCAATGGGGATTTAATCCAATAATAATAAGAATGCTCTTCGCAGTTACATTATTTCAACAAAAACTATGAAATAGATTTTGGCTCAACAACATATCAGGCTCATGCAATCCAATCCATAAAAATTGTTTAATTGTTGTCAATGAGCAGGGGGTGAACAAAAGGTCCTGGGATTTGCGAGGGGCTTGTATTAAGCGAAAAAAAATGATAAAATGAAGGGGAAATAAACATGGTTACTGCTCAAATACCACAACAATCAACTGTAATGCAACCAAAGAGAACACCACTGTAATCCAACGACTTTAAACTACTTCAATACATAATTTTTCTTGATTGTAATTAATTTTAGACCAGGGAGTGAAAAATGAATGTGGGAAGGCGAGGGGGTTGTAATTAGTGGAAAGAAAAATAATGGTAGGGAAGGAGAGTGATTACTGTTCATAAAATTAATTCAGTGATCCATAAAACCATTCTTCAAAAGGAAACAGACCAACCAAATGACCACTGAGACCCCAAACAATTACTGTGTACCGTCCAAATAACTCTGTGCATTAACTTGCTCAATGTTCATAACCAAATATTTAACACAGTGCCATCAAACAAGACAATATGCATTCTACAACAATATGTAGGGGAGCTCTGTTCCTCTCATTTATCCCTTAAATATTTTAAAACAATTCCTAAATGCATAAACAATCACTTATTTCCACTCCGTTCAACATCAAAATCAACCACTGCTCACAAATTATTTCAATCATCAAATACAACTCAAAGGTCGTGCTCAATTCTGTTTTTTAATAATTTAAATTGTAAAGAGGTTATAACGTCACAACACCTGTGCCTATCACTGTTAAAATGATGATATCCATTTAACATACATAGTGGACAGACAACATCATAATCCATATTTAAATTGCAAAGACCCTGACGTGCCATTTAAACACACAGATAACAATCACCACTTCAACTCACGCCATGTTGTGGCATACACAAAACCATTCAACCAAACACAAGTGTATTTCTGTGACTGTACATGTCCAATTTTCTTTGACTCTAAACATTCAAAATGTTGTATTATCCATCCAATACAACGAGGCAACAACAACAAGCCCGATTTCACAACACAAATCGATCAAAATGTAACAGAACCATATTTAAAATCTTGTGACCTTCTCTAATGGCGCAATCAAATACTATCTATAACAAATAGAGTGGATAACCATGTCATAATTACCACGATGCAACATGCCCATTTGACAATTTTAAAACACAGAGTCACAATATTATTAACTCAACCTATCGCACCAAGCTATCAATCCAACACAAGGAGGCAACAACAATATTGCTCAAATCAATCAAACTACAACCAAAACCATACTGTGTAACAACTTGTGCCCATCCCCGATGACGCAATCAAATAACCATATCATATACAGTGGATGAAAATGCCATAGTCATCATGATTGCAATAACCCATTTAGCAATTAAGAACACACAGTCACAATAGTCATTAACCCATGCTGTAGGGACGCCACACATACCCATGCATCATGCATGAAGAAATGTTGTGAATTAATCAATTAAAAACAGTGTTGGGTTATCAATTCAATAAACACAAGGACAACGACTGTGTATTTGATTTAACAAATCATCCAATTAACCATGCTGAGCTTATCCATCCAATTATAATAACAATCGCAATGACTAGATACCAAAACCAACACCACTGTCACATAGTCAATGGGGCGAGGCAGTAATCCACTCTGATGACAATACACCACCAATCCATAACTACCAACAGTACATGCGACAGACCATAATGGTCTCCTCTATCAACACTCAGACTTGAGGAATCAAGGGTTTGCTCTGTGGACCAACACAGAGAGGCTAGAGTCGAATACTCTTGATGGTGAAAACCACCGGTGCACACACATGGAATACCACAATTGACTTCGTGGACAGGGTGACAAATATCGTGATAGGAGAAGCTATGAACAAAGGAGAAAGGCTCCATTTTGGCCTTGTAATGATACTTTTCACACCCAGGGTGTAAACCTCGTGGCTCTCCCATCCAACCAACTAACCACGCTGAGATGAAATGGAGACGAGAAGAAGCAATATATCCCACTACGTGACCATTAGTAGCAGGAATGACCCAATACCCAAGTGAATAATGCGCAGTGACACAAGGCGTTTCAAACCCATTAAACCCCATAAAAGCCAAGACTGGGTATGGGATACGAATGCGTGAAGACAACCAACCATTCTAGACCAATGAAACCCTCCAACTAAAACCAACAAGGGTGACATAGAGCCTTTATGGCTGCTAACACTCAGGATGACCAATAACACTTTGACTCCAAACATTATTGTAGTGAAAGACATGAACGATTCATTCCAAAAATCAAAATTTTACACAATTTCGATAATTAAGGAAAGCACAAACCCATAGATCTGAGCCAATATCTATTTCATAACCAGAGCAGACTCATGGATGGAAAAAAAAAATACATACCTATAATCAAAGCACCTTAAAACACAAGTTGGCCGAGCGGTTATCCCTCTGCTTGAAATTCAAAGCATAACCACAACAAACAAAGTTGAACAATATCTGATTAGGATGGTGGCCAGTGGAAGGAGTAAGGGTGACATGTAGTAAATGTACGTTGCCTCCATCCCCAGTCCATTAATTCCTTAGTACACGCGAGCAAGCTTCCCATTAACTCAATTAATTAAACCATGTATCGAAACCATCACCCACTAAAATCAATAGTGCGACCCAAACTTATGCCATAACATAAATCACCACTTCATATAAATCAATGAAATCACATAACTATTATCTTATTTCTAGGGTTAACAACAACCATTTAAATTTCAATGCATGTAGAGTAGTATATTGGCTTATTGCTAGGGTTGAGAACAACCATTTAAATTTCAATGCATGTAGAGTAGTATATAGCATAGTTTAATTACTTCCCTTTGCATTTGTTTACATTGCTTTTTCCCCTTTTCCAACTGCTCTTTAGTATTGTTACTAACATGTCTATTGTGTAGGTGTTAAAGTAACGAGTCCAGGAACAGATAACAATAGTAGAAATGGATAACATAGGCAATCGTAACATGCGATTAGAGCTCAGAACAAAACATAACATGCCTTACCCAACATTCACTTGTCACACATAGAACCAACACATAATAAGCCCAATCCATCGCCAATAAGAACTCATCAATCATGTAAGCAGTGTCGAACAGTGGCACAAACATCAAATAAGAGCCAAATATTATCTCCCAATCTACAAGGGGGTCCCACCTACTAGTATTATTTATATGTTAGCTTATAATAATAGACTTTAGCAATACTTTGCAGGCAAAACCTCATTGTGATTTTAAGTCAACACATGGCACTTATTTTTGCAATTTTATGATGTCTGATCTAACTGATAAGTTGGGTTCATGGCATGAAAACTCAACCCTTTATTATCTACAAGCCAATGGACAAGATGAAGCAATCAACAAAGTTTTAACCACTATGCTTCGACGGATGGTAGGGATTCATACGTCAAGTTGGCATACAATTTTTTTTTCGAGGTTATGGGCCTATCAGACATCAATTAAATCTTCTACGGGATTCAAACCTTTCCAATTAGTGTATGGTATCGAAGTCATCTTGTCGATTGAATGTGAAATTTTGTCTCTGAAGCTAGCTATCAAACTTCTCCCCAACACCAAAGTCGAGGAAGAAAATCTGTTATATTTAATGTAATTAGATGAGACTCGTCATGATGCTACGTTAGTAATAGAAACCCAGAAGAAATGTGTTAAGGATCAATATGACAAACATGTTAAACCTCGTGTTTTTTCTGAAGGCGATTTGGTTCTCCTTTATGACCAAGACCGTGACTTTTTGGGGGCAAATAAATTTGAGCCCATGTGACATCGTCCTTATATCGTTAAATGAGTATTAGACAAAGGGGCTTACGAGCTGGTTGATTATGATGGAATTCCTTTGGGTGAACCCAGAAATGGGCTTTACCTAAAGAAGTACTATGCTTAAAATGTTTTAAATGAGTGCTTTGTATTTTAATGTATCATATTCTAGTGTGTTTTTTGTCATTTCTTTTTCTTCCCTCAAACTGATTACCTTGCCTTCTTCTTGGTTTCCAGATGTTAGCGTTCTCACTACCTTATATTGTCTTTGTTGATGGTGCTAGTCATAGTACTCAAAATCTCTTGTCTGCTGCATGGGAAATCTATGCACCTATGGATGAGTTGATAAGTCTACATGGTATTTTCCTGGGTCGTGCAACAAATAACATTGCGGAGTATAGTGCAATCATTGAGTTATTGGCTGACACCATTTCATTTGGCATCCATCATCTAATTGTACGACTTGATTCTCAACTTGTGGTGCTACAATTAAGCAACATCTATTCCATTACAAGTCCTACACTATTATGGGTATACCTGAGAATTCGCCTCTTGCAAAGGAATTTTGATTACATTGAATATCAACACATTCCTATATATCTAAATACATTAAGAAATGTTTTAGCCAATTATGTTTTAGATAGACAATTGCACAATTTATAAATCCAACCACAAACACATAAAGACAAGTAAGCCGGTAGAAGTTTTTGTATTATAATGCAAAAAGTTACAAAAAAGTGTGTCTTGAGACCAAAATATCGAAGCACATGGCTTCATATACATATATATCATGGATGCTTCTCATGATAGCAAACTATTGCTCGTGCTACACGACAGAGTAGTCGACCAATAGATGTTGAAATGTCAACAATACAACGTTGGTAACGTCGAGTAAACTCATCTACTGTAATGTTAGGGATGTCCATAGTCAATCCCTCAAAATTATGCTCAATCTCCTAGAGATCATCAACCTCTACTCCTTGACCTGCCACTACACTTGCCTCCCCACGTCTCTAGATTAGAGATGAACCTAGAGGTCTGAAAGGTGCCACATTTGAATTTTGAGAGATTTTGATTAGTCTCAGATACATAACATAAAAATTTCATAATAAAAATGCCAAAAAAATATATATAATGAAAAAATATTTTTTACCTATCTCTCCCCAATGTGCACCCTCAAGTAGTGCCAAATATGGATCACCATGGAAATCATCCCCAACATAAGCATAATCCTCGATCATGATGAGATGATCTCTCAACCATTGGAAGAAGGTAGGCCCATATGTAATAGTTGGGACGCCACCATGGCATGCCATCAAGTCGACCCACCTCCTCATGTGAGGATCCCGTGGAGCAAGCACACCCCAATCCAGATTTTGAAGACGCAAAAGTGGGACCCTTTCTAGGAAAAATGACACCAAAATTGATCTATACCCGAATTGTTTTAGCCGACCAGTCCTACACTTTGTCAATTGTTTTTTCATATTCTTGAGGAGGATGTCACACCGGTTGAATACTCGAGGTTCCATGCACTCAATGACATATTGAAATCGATTATGTAAGGCCATGTGTGGAGCTGCACTTCCTACCACATGGGCAATAGTGAAGAGTATTGTCCTCAAAGATAAGTTGAGGACGTTCTTCATGGGAACTTTCCCACTATGTTTCTCCGTACCAACCAAGTAGTATTGCACGACATAGTGTTCCATTGGCTCACCTCCTCCCCTGTGTCCTGATAATGACACTCGAGACCCATGATGAGGAAAACCAATCAAGAAATAGATGTTGTCAATCTCCAAAGTGAGCGTATGCACTCCAACATGGAAAAATTGTTCATTCACGTCCCACATTCAAACTAAGTGCTCTAATAGAACTAATTGGGCCCTCATGCCCTGCACTTTAAAGAATTTAAGCAAGCTTCACTCCTGGAGTTCCATAACTATGTTGGGGTCATTCCCCGCAATAAAATATTCCTCTTCGTGTTCTCTTTCCCACCATTCTAGCATTATGAACCGTGGAAACTCTGCCAAAGAACATTTAAACATGAGTTAGTTAATTGAAAATCTAAATTTGTTGGCTTCCCTAGTTCATTTGTACATTTTTCTTTTTGAGTTGTGATCATCGTAGGATGAAGGTTTAGTATAGTGAGAAATCATCACACTTCATCCATTTAACCCCTGTGATGATCCTAGATCGTCGCAGTTCCCGATATAGAGAGTCTGTGACGATTTGGGGGCGCATTACCCTTTGAGAATTTTTCCATAAAACTCATAAATCACCATAAAAATTGAATAAATTTTCTATAGAAAGAGAGAGGAAAGGGAGAGCACCAACCTCACAGAGATGGCTCGAAGAATCTTCCATGAATCGTGCCATAATCGTAGCTTTAAAATTAGGTAAAAATGGGGGTTTTAACACTAGTTTTGGTGAATTACAAATGGAATGGTAAAAATGATTTATTTTTTGACTTATTTAAACCTATATTACCATTTTTTGACCTAAATTAAGTTATTTTTCACCTATTTAACCCTAATGAACATTTCAAAGTGTAAATGTTACAGGATACAGGTCGAACAATTGGATATTTTGGCATGGATCAAACATTTTATCATTTTTTATGTGTTTTTCGCAAATCGTTTGATGTAAATATAGTTTTAAGTTTTTTTAGTAAAAAATGTTGAGCATAGTCTTTGTTCTTTCTCATGCTTGTAAATCTATGAGAATGTAACCGGGTAAACTTTTATCAATTTTTCGAACTCATGAAGGTTATACGAAAAAGGAACCCCCCTAAATATGTAATCATGAAGCTCTTTTCAAACTTCCTAAATATGAAAAGATTGTCGAGCAATCTTGCTCTTTTCATGCTAGTTAAGTATTTGAATAAAATGTTTGTTGAGCGGTAGATTATCTCTTTTTCGATCTCATTAGACTACTTTACAAAAAATGACATTTTGGAGTTTTCTTTAAGTGTTTTGCAGATTCTCTAAATATCAAAAACCCTTGAGTTTTCTTTCTTTGGACTTGTAAAACAAATATCGAAAGGCCCATATGGGATTGAACCACTCCTTCCTAGGGTTCGTTAAAAATACTCTGAGGGACTCATTCAAAGGATGAGCTTACAATTCAAGAATATGTTATCCTCCTCAAGCTTGTGTAAAAATAAAGAGGTACTCGCCAAAAATGGTGGGGGGGAATTGGGAAAGAGACATATATCTGTATTTGTGTTAGTGGCAGTAAGTCTCTCTTGAACATGACACCCCTTTTCATTGTTGTATATGGGTTAGGAAATCCATTTGTCTGTTGTTTGATCATCCACAAGTCTATATATTGGTCCTCCTTGAGCCAATGCTGCCAAGACAATTGTCGTGTTGTTTATATGTTCAAGAGACATTTAACCGAAACGTCTGCACTATCGAGTCGACCATCTACACTCCTCAAACTCTTACCATGTCGGCCTTCCCTGTGTCAATCCTGAATCGCTTTATGCTCTGATCTACTTCAAATATGTTACATTTTTTGTGTCATTGATGGGGGATACATTAAGGCCCTCATGTGACGAGTCTTTTTCCTGTCGACTTCAACTCATTATCCATGAATCAGACTTAGAAATCATTTAGTACCTTGGAGCCTACATGCATCAATGGTATGTTTCCTCATTTTCAATAGTGGGTTCACATCATTGGACCCTGATTGGAAAATTCCATCGAAGGTTT
This sequence comes from Picea engelmannii, assembly GCA_009831015.1. NCBI lineage: Eukaryota > Viridiplantae > Streptophyta > Pinopsida > Pinales > Pinaceae > Picea > Picea engelmannii. The sequence goes on along the minus strand of ML782896.1, from coordinate 465,401 downwards.
GACTTCAACTCATTAATTCATATTCTTTGGATTGTACTAGAGTACCTTGGGGGTCATTGACATTAATGATGACTTCCCTCACACTTGTTAACTATATTCATTAATGACTAGTAATCAAGTGGTCTACTATGTTTGAATCCAACACCTGTAATCACATGGATAGATTCGTACTTCATGATGATAGAAATGAAGACCCTGGATACTGTCACATGGATCTAGGTTGCAATGGAGTATTCATGAGTTTGTACTGACACATAGATCCACCATGTATTTCTCATGCCTATGTTCAAATTTGAGTCTTTATAGCATATATACACAATGTATTTCTTGTGGCTATGTTGAATCATAATGATGTGGATCCACAGTGTATGATTGGTGGCCATGATTCACTTGACACTTGTGCTTATGCTCACTTGTATTCTGAGTATGGGAATGCCTACCTTAGTAATGGTATATTATTATGTTGATGCTTGTTTGTTGACATGTTTTCGACTGATGTGCTCCTTGTTCTTGACACACACACTCTACAAAGTATTTCAGCTGTCATGCTTTTCCAACTTCATACTTTGGGAATAATTTTGTTACACATTATTTTCATCACCCTTCTGACCACTGATGATATGTGTATCATCTATTATAAGAAACATCAGTTCCCCTCTGAAATATATTGAAGAAATAAAACTTTATCTAAGAGATGGAATCATCTTTTCCTTATTGTAAAACCCCGTAAAGGAGGATCGTTGCACCTTACTCAGTGTTAAGGGTGCAGCATTCCAAATAATCACAGGTTGCACCACAGCGGCCTGTGACATTGTCGCGGGTTCCTTAGTGTTGAGGGTGCGACGATGTTTAAACAAAGGAAAAAGAGGAATCTCTTGAAGGTTCTAGAATGGAATCTTTGAAAGGATGAGGTGGCCTCCGATCAGTTTGGATCTCACCTACTTCTATGATTTAGTGGGATCATCCTAATCCCTTCATCCATCCCTCTTCACTCTATATAAGGAGGGATATCTCATGAGAAGAGTTAGGCTGGCTTATGTATGAAGAATTATGTTGAAGATTGTGCTTGTGATATCTTTCCAAATCAGGTTGTGTGAACTCTTCATCAAAATCATTGGAGAAAAGATGTGTGTGTTGAGGCAAAGGGCCATCGGAAGGGACCTTGCAACATCAAGGCATAGGTTGTATTCTCCACTTTCATCAATATAATACATTAATACGTTTATTTCTTATAAAAGTGTCTCCATTTTTATTGCATAACTCCTTGATCTTATGCATAGTTTTCATTGGAATATATATAGCATTGCTCTCTCTTTGTTGGTTTGTGTTTCTCAACATATTTGACATCCCACAAACCTTGAGATGGAGCAAGGACAATACTAGAAAATATCAAACAACGTTTAAATTATATGTCGTTTATCCCTCATTGAACTAGTATACATTACGATGTAAATCCAAGGATAAGTTTTTATTCTGTCATGTTTTGTTATAATTTCTTGTTGAAGTTAGGGAGATTAGTTCGTGTCAGCACTTACCAATTTGTCCAGTAACAGTCTGCCAAGAAGGAAATGATTCAATGCTCTTTTATGGCTGTTGTTTTAAATGATTTAATAAGGAATTTGTTGTCCACAATTAGCACATATAAAACTCCATAAAACATAGAATACCCTCTCTAGGATCTTTAACAACCTATAATGTTGATCTAAACTTCTAAGCATGCATGGAAATTGACGAATAAGTTTTTGGTCAACATGACCCTAGAAAACCCCCCATGGGGAAAACCAGTTAGAGATAGATGTATGTATTTGGAGATCTCAAAGAAAAATTTACAACAAGTGAATACACAAGGAACCTGATACAATCCAAGCTTATCCACAAGCTTGTAATGGAGTCCCTTGAAGCTTGTGCCTGCTAACCCTTGAATAATGCGCCCTCTATCATATGTGCCTGCTAGATAATGTGTAGTGCCCCCTTGAAGTTTCTTTCTTGCTTGAATATGTTAAGGGTGCAAGGATTCCAAATCGTCACAGGCTGCACCATAGTGGCCTGCAACATTGTCGTAGGTTCCTCAGTGTTGAGGGTGCGGTGATGTTTAAACAAAGGAAAAAGAGGAATCTCTCGAAGGTTCTAGAATGGAATCTTCGAAAGGATGAGGTGGCCTCCAATCGGTTTGGATCTCACCCACTTCTCTAATTTAGTGGGATCATCCTAATCTCTTCATCCATCCCTCTTCACTCTCTATAAGGAGTGATCTCTCATGAGAAGAGTTGGGCATAGGTTGTATTCTCCACTTTCATCAATATAATACATTAATACATTTCTTTCCTATAAAAGTGCCTCCATTTTTATTGCATAACTCCTTGATCTTATGCATAGATTTCATTGGAATATATATATCATTTCTCTATGTTTGTTGGTTTGTGTTTCTCAGCATATTCAACATCCCACAAACCTTGAGATGGAGCAAGGACAATACTAGCAAGGATAAAACAACATTTAAATGGTATGTCGTTTATCCCTCATTGAACTAGTATACATTACAATGTAAATCTAGGGAGAAGTTTGTATTCTATCATGTTTTGTTCTAATTTCTTGTTGAAGTTAGGGAGATTAGTTCATGTCAACACTTACCAATTTGTCTAGTAATAGTTTTCCAAGAAGGAAATGATTCAATTTTCTTTTATGGTTGTTGTTTTAAATGATTTAATATGGAATTTGTTGTCCACAGTTAGCACATATAAAAATCCATAAAACATAGAATACCCTCTCTAAGATCTTTAATCACCTACAATGTTGATTTACACTTCTAAGCATGCATGAAAATTGACCCATAAGTTTTTGGTCAACATGACCCTGGAAAAACCCCCATGGGGAAAACCTGTTAGAGATAGACGTATATATTTGGAGATCTCAAAGAAAAATTTACAACAAGTGAATACACAAGGAACTTGATACAATCCAAGCTTATCTTCAAGCTTGTAATGGAGTCCCTTGAATCTTGTGCCTGCTAGCCCTTGAAGAATGTGCCCTATCTCATATGTGCCTACTAGATGATGTGTAGCTCCCTCTTGAAGTTCCTTTCTTGCTTGAAGATGTAAGCAACCATTTTTTCTCTTGATTTTCTCCCCCACTCCAAAAATCCACCCTCCAAATGAAGGATCCCACACTCTAGTGTGCACCTACCAAGCTTGATGTGCACCCTCCTAGTGCGCACCCTCTCCTAGCCTTGTGCCCTTCATGAAATCTTGCACTCCAAGGTGTAAATCCTTCAGCTATGGTGCCCTTGTCACACACAAGTATACCTCCTCCAAGCTAGAGCTCTCTCCAAGTCTTGTGCACCCTCCTCTTCCCAAGAATGCACCCAAACCTCCAAATCCTCACTCATGCACCCTCTTCTCCTCAAGAAATGCACCCAAGTGTTCTCTTCTCTTCCTATCCTTACTCAACTCTCTCAAGTGACAAGTGAATCTCATATTTTCCCTATTCTCTCCTTTAGCCTCTCTTTGGACAAACCTTAAAATATCAATGGCCTAGATCCAATCTAGTCATGTCTAATCAATAGGTGAGATTTAATCCTAAAATCTCACTTAGGAAACCCACTTTCCTTAGTTTGCTTTATGTCCTTTAACTCACCCACAAAGTGAATTAAATGTCACTTTAATGACTTAAGTGACATATTTCTCTTTTGACTTAAACTCCTAAGTCAAAGTGAAATTAGAACATAAAGTAAAGTAAATGAGGGTAATAGTTTCCCCCTTTGTGTTTAGAGACTCACAAACACAAGGGGACCACTTTCCAAGGTACCCAAATCTCAACACACCCTCTCTTCTCCCCTGCATGTGGATGCATTCCCTATTTAAAATCCACTTGTCTCTCAGCATGTCTCAGTCACTTGGACTTGTAGTTATTTTTAGCCTCTCTCATGCATGTGGATGCATTCCCTAGTTAAAATCCACTTGTCTCTCAGCATGTCTCAGTCACTTGGACTTGTAGTTATTTTTAGCCTCTCTCATGCACCCATGCGCCTTACCTACCCCTTTTTCTTACACTTAACTCACCATTCACTCACTTTCATGGTTCCCTAACCTATAGGGCACATCCCTTCTCCTCTCTTCATGCACATTAACTCCATGCAAACTCACACTCTTTACCTACTTCTCTCCCACATACACTTGGACTCCAAACTTAACCTCTCATGTGTCCTCTCTTCCTCCCTTGGGATATGCACCCTCACTGGTTATATATTGGATGATTTTCATTAGCTATTGGTCGGTTCATTGCAACAACAACATATTGTCTCTCATTATTTTCTCTCTTATTCTCTTGTCTAGTGGCTCCTCTTTGAGGAAAGTAATCATTGTACTGGTTGTAGGCTATTCAAGTGTGGTGCAAAGAATCCTCGTGTAACCTTCATCAATAAAGATGTGTGTGTTTTTCTTCAAACCTCGCGGTATTATGGTAAATTTGTGATCTGATGTCATTTTCTGAACTATTCATTATGGTGAATTCTAATCTTTTTGAATAGTTTTCTTCTTCTTTCCAGTCTATTATCATTGTGCCAACTCTGCAGGTTCCCTACAAGCATAGAATATTACTCTTCCTCATTGTTTTGGATTTCTTTTACACATTATCCAAGATGAACAACTTGTTGTTTTGTACATTTTATATGCAAAAATCATACTTAAATACAATAGAAAGGCGCTTCATTGTGCCTAGGGACTCCCCCTAGAGGCTAGCAAGCACTAGCCCAAATAGAGAGGGGTTTGGTTAGTGACAATTGGGGCCCTACTCCTTTAATTAGCCTAATTTTTACTCGTGTCCTAACACAATTACCAGCTCAGATTGGAGGGTATAAATTTGTGCCAATAGGTGGTTAAGAAAGACTCAAAATGGTTGTGACCACGATGAAAGTATAAAAAACAAAGCATTTCAACTTTTTAGGTTTTTAAAGGGGCGTTGGTGAAAGGAATTTTCTCAAGATGTTCCTTGTATAAGCTGGTGATAATAAAGAAGAGAGGAGTATGAAGTTCCTTTAGATTGTTCATAGAACACCCCTTAGAAACTTAAGATGGTGGATTCAAGATATATTTTAACAAGATTGGAATTGTTAGGTTCAAACGAGCTTTTAGATGATTCAAATGGCTTTGTCACTTGGGATTTTGGTAAACAAAGAAACTACATCAAAACTAACCATATAGGCATATTCATCTAGAAGTGAGTGCCATGTATTGTGTGGAGGAAACATGAGGAATCCCTTATGAGAGAGGGTGATTGGCCTATGAAGGGTTGGAGTTTCTTAGCTAGGAAATTAGCTAGGAAATAAGTAGGGGAGTCAAGGGAAATAAGGGCAAAGAGAAACACCGTTTTAGTAGATTTTTGGAATACTGTAAATTCTAGGAGCAAGGAAATTTTTAAGAGTAAGGAACTTTTCATCGTCTTTGTCAAGAGAGGAATAGTCAATGGTTTTGGTGATGTTTTATAAGTTTTGGGTGATCGAGTTGCATTTATTTCTCTGATACGTGTTGGAAAAAAGTAGTTCATTTTGGAATTGTAGTCATCAATGTTCATGATGACCATGGAATTCCTTCATTGTTGAGATGAATGAGGACTTGGAATTACAATTTTGGATTGATGAAATTATTGTTCTTAATGCAGAAATGGATTTAGAACCCTCAAATACCCCTAAAACACTAAATTATGCAATGCTTATATTTAATATTTGTGAGTCCATCCATCCAAAATGGTTCATACTAGATTTCAATAAAAAAATGTTGGTTTCTCCTCTCATTATTCATCGCATGTTTAGAACATGAACCTAAGTAAGAGAGTTCGATGAATTTTTTGTGAAAATTATTAAATTGATGGAAGTAATATTACTATTTTAATAGTTGAAGTCAATGAAAACAAGTCGGGAGATATATGTATTGCAACAAGTTGGGAGATATTGGATGTAATATTACTATTGTTAATAGTTCAAGGCAAAGAAAACAAGTCAGGAGATATATGTATTTTTTTGAGGCGGGATGATGACACGTTTTTTGAAGAAGAAAGGATTGTGATGGGAGATAGTAGGGTGGAATTTTAAGCGAAGCTCGAAGAAATGGGGATAATGTAATATGAATTATTCAACGAATCAAATCAAGAATGGAATGGGGTAGACGTTGGGTGATATTAATTCCAGTAATCATTAAGTCAAGAAACAAGTAAGTTATCCTTTTCAAAGAAATTTCATTGGAGAATGTGCACTGCACTGAGAGCAGGATTATTTTCCCTTTGCATTCATGCATGAATAAGCAAGGGAGTGCCAAAAGACATCTTTAAGAGATTAGTAAATAAGAAAAGGTTAAATGTAGATTCAATCCAATAAGAACTTCACGAACATGATTCTGTCAATCTTGAAATGAATTCTTAAGATCACAATTAAGATATACATCAAATTGGTATATGAAACCTCCTTGTTTATGAGACAAGAGACCTTCTTCCATGTACTTTTGGATTTAAACGTGTAACCTCTTAAGAGGAAATACATATTCTTAATCATTAATAATTTCCTTTTAAAGAAATGATTCCAACTAAAAAAAACTTGACATGACATTGTTCATTGTTTGTTCATCAAAGCTATCAAAATTCTTGTTATTGTTCAAAACCGTAGACATGTGTATGAATTTTGTGTTGGAAACATGCCAACGAATTTCCCATGCGGTTACATGCACATGCATGCAACTATGTTAGGAATGCGCATGCATGCACTCTTTTGTGAACAGATTGTGTAACTTGTGGATATAATTATAATCAGTTAGTCTAATTGTTTGAGAGATGCTATATATACGAGCATACCCATAGAGGTGAGAGTGCAATGTGTGTAGTGAGTGTGTGAGAGCAAGACGCAATACTGAGGTGTTGTGTGTATGAGAGGAGACGATGGTTGTATGCCTTGGTTGGTTATTGTAATTCTCCCTTGAATAAAAAAAATATTGATTACCATTACTGTGGTTTTTTCCCATATTGGGTTTTCACATAAATTGCTCTATCAATTGTGTGGTTTGTTGTTCTTGGTTTAATATTGTTTGTTTATGCTCTGGTTATTATGCTATGTTTTGCTTCCGCTGCCCAACAAGTGGTATCAGAGCAGGTTGAGTAGGTTCTGTAGGTGAGCCAAGACGAATTGTGTGCAGGTCTCCTGTGAGCGCAAGAACCTTTGGACGTGTTTTTTTGGCACATAAGGACAAGCAGACTGAAGTACTAAGGATCCCGAACATTTTTTGAGAACCAAAATGTATGATTGAATGATTTTTCAGGTCACCGACACTCCCTAGACAATTTTAGAGGGGCGTCGATGCTCCCACACTTTAGAAATAGGAATTTTTCCTAAATTAGTGCATATAGTTTGTGCACCACAAAGCATTGGAAAATCGACGCTCCCCCATCCACATTCAAGGAGCGTCGATCTATAAAAGTTAGCGCTCCCATTCAAGCACCACATGAGCACCGATCTAAAAACGATGAATTAAAGTTTTTTAGCATGGTATGAAGTTTATGGTATGAAATTCGTGGAGAATAAATTAATAAAGATGAGGTCATGCACACGTTGTATGAAAAGGTGACTATTATTATTATATTGTGTGCTTCGAGTGTTTTTAAGGCATAAGTGGGTGGATGACGTATATCCTTTATCCTTTAAAAAGGTGAATCCTTTATGTTTTAATAAAAGGTTTATATATTAAATTTTAGTATTAAGCCTTTTAAATAATTTTTTTTGGGGGGGGAATTCAATTATAATATAATAATACTCCTTCACTATTAAGAGACTCAATTTTATAAGGAGTGGTTTGGGCATTTTTTTTGCTAATGGTGAAAGTGCAAAGTTCTAAGTTTGAGGTGGAGAAATTCAGCGGTAAGAATAGCTTTGCACTATGGAAGCTTAAGATGTAAGATATGCTTGTGCAACAAGGATTGCAAAAGGCGTTGGCTGGAAAAACACAAAAATCGACAAGCATGCCAGATGAGGACTGGGAAGATCTGGATGCAAGAGCCCTAAATACTATTCATTTGTGTTTGGAAGATGAAGTGTTGTTTAACATTGCTGAAGAGGAGACAACAACGGGTTTGTGGAATAGAATAGAGAGTTTGTATATGACAAAGTACTTGACGAACAAAATCTTCTTGAAGAGGCAATTGTACAACTTGCGGATGAAAGAAGGTACAAAAATTGTTGATCACTTGAATGTTTTCAATACTTTGATTTGTTAATTATCTAGTATGGAAGTAAAGTATGAAGATGAGGACAAGACAATTATGCTACTGTGTTCGTTTCTTGAGTCTTGGGATCATCTGGTCACAA
>ML782896.1:435175-450787 GCA_009831015.1 Picea engelmannii | reverse complement strand
TACCCATGAGAAAAAGGGAAATTAGTAGTGCTATTTCAAATTGCTACAACAATATTCAGATTTGACACCATCTGATCTACTAGTTGATTTGCCTCCTTCAAGAGGCATTACTCATCAAATTGATCTAATTCCAAGTGCCAAACTCCCAAATCAGGCTACTTACATGATGAATTCTCTAGAAAATGAGGAAATGAGGAGGAAAATTACTGAATTATTGGAGAAGGGATTTGTAAGGGAAAGCATGAGCCCGTATGCCACACCTTCCCTACTCTCCCCCAAGAAAGGAGGGGAATGGAGGTTATGTATGGATTCTAGAGCCATTAGAAAAATAACTGTGAAGTATCGATATCCACTGCCAAGAATGGATGACTTACTAGATTCCTTGTCAGGTGCTAAGATATTCTCTAAGATTGACCTAAGAAGTGGATACCATCAGATTCAAATACGTGAAGGTGATGAGTGGAAGACTACTTTCAAAACCAAGGATGGTTTATTTGAGTGTGTGGTGATGCCATTCGTCTTATCCAATTCTCTGGATACCTTCATGAGAACTATGAAAACAATATTTAGATTACACATTGGAAATCATAGTCTATTTTGATGATTTCATGATTTTTGACCATAGTAAAAATATGGAGGACCATGTAGAACATTTGAGAGGGGGACCATGTAGAACATACTTCGAGTAGAAAGGTTGTTTATAAACCCTTAAAAAAGTGGATTTTGCAAGGATAAGCTGGTATTCTTGGGTAGTAGTGTTATTTCAACAAGTGGATTGAGTATGGATCTAGAAAAAGTTAAGGGGATTCTTCAGTGGCCGACTCCTCAAAGTATCACTACAGTGAAGAGCTTTCATGGATTGGTGAACTTTTGTAAGAGATTTAGTAGGAATTTCGACGATATAAGTGCAACCTTGACTGATTGCACAAAAGGCAAAGTCTTTACTTGGACAAAGGCAATTGCTGTGAGTTTTGACAACTCAAAAGAAGGGTTATGGAAGCACCAATTCTTACTATACTAGACTTTGAGAAACTCTTTATAGTTGAGTGTGATGCTTCAAAGGTAGCTACTAGAGGAGTATTAAGCCAAGAAGGTAAACCTGTGGCTTTTTTCCATGAGAGATTAAACTAAGCTAAAAAAAAAAAAGTATACCACTTATGGTACAAGCCTTAAAATATTGGAGCCATTATCTTCTACATAAGGAATTCATTTTGATGACTGATGATCAAGCCTTTAAGTACATAAATTCCTAGGGTAAGCTATCCCACAAACATGCCAAATGGGATTCATATTTGCAGGCATACACATTTGTTGTGTAACATAGGAGTGGTAAAACCATTGTATTCTACATAAGGAATTCATTTTGATGACTGATGATCAATCCTTTAAGTACATAAATTCTCAGGGTAAGCTATCTCACAAACATGCCAAATGGGCTTCATTTTTGGGCAGTATCTATGAAATTCTAAGTAGACAAGACCATACGTAGACAAGACCATACTGGTTTGTATTCATTTGAAGACTTTTTATTAGTAGATGAATTTTTTTAAGGGTTCTTAGCTTTGCATTCCCCTCGGATCAAGGCAAGAAAAGCTTGTGTTAGAGATGCACTTGAATGGGTTGGGTGGTCACTTTGGAAGGGATAAGACTGTTGGATTAGTGAGTAAGAAACTCTTTTGGCCCAATATGAGAAGAGACATGAATACGTTTATTACTGCTTCTTGTATCAAATGGAAAAAGGAGGAAAGAAAAATACAAGCCTATATATTCCTTTACCTATGCCAAAGGAACCATGGACTGATATTTCCAAGGATTTTGTCTTGGGACTGCCACAAACCCAAAGAGGTCATGATTTTGTGTTTTTAGTGGTGGATCACTTTTCTAAAATGGCCCATTTCATACCCTTGTAAGAAGAGGAATGATGTAAATTAAGTGACTTATTTTCTCTTTAGGGAAGTAGTACAGTTACATGGTATTTCAAAAACCATAACCAATGATAGGGACATCAAATTATTTAGCCACTTTTGGAGAGTCTTGTGGAAAACGTTGGACAACAAGTTGCAATTCAGTTCAACATACCACCCCCAAACTAACGGTCAAACTGAGGTGGTGAATAGGAGCTTGGAAAATCTATTAAGGTGCCTGGTTGGTGACAATCCTCAACAACGGGATTCGGAAATACCCCAGCTAAATTTTCCTATAATTACAGCATAAATAGGTCTACAAGTAAGTCTACATTTCAAATTATGTATGGTGCCAATCCTAAAGGAATTTTGGACATAGTTGATTTTCCTATAAACCTGTATATTAGTCAAGATGCTACAAACTTTGTAGAGAATATTCGTGAGGTACATCAACAAGTTAACTACAAATTGCAATCAATCAATGAAAAATATAAGAGAAGTGTTGATTTCCATAGAAGAAAAAAAACCATTCAGGAAGGAGAAATGATTATGGTACAATTGCACAAGAAGAGGTATCCCCAAGGTACCTACAACAAGTTAAAGCCCAAGAAAATAAGGGTTTGCAAAATTCTGAAGAGAATAAATGAGAATGCTTATCCGATTGATCTCCCAAGGACTTAGACATTAGTCCCATTTTTAATATAGTTGATCTTCATTCATGCTCAGTGGGGACAAACGATGACTAGATGAATGATGATCATAGTGAGAAGGAAAACAACAAATGGACCAAGCACTTTCCAAAGAAGAATAGAAGGTAGGTGGAACGAGTGTTAGATAACAAATTGGTTGCTACACAATCCAGGTTATGCAAGTTGTATTTTGTTAATTTGGAAGGTCTGTCGAATTTACAACACTTGGTTCATAGAGGTTGACTTGCTTAAGTACTATCAAACAACTACACCCTATGACCTTGAACCAGAAGGTTCATAATTTCTAAGAGAATGGGAGGATGATGCAGAGCATCTTCATCAACATAGTTCTTTCACATTTCTTGGGTTTGTTTTTTCTACTTAGTATTTTTAGGGGTCTGTTTTACTTAAAATAACCGTTTTCTCAATTGCTCTGCTTTCATCTAGGAAATAAAAGAGCAATAAAATATTTTGGGGGGGATTTTTTCTTTGGGGATTGGAGTCCCGTGTGCCCTGAGAATGTAATGTGGTAGTTATTTGATTCCAATAGGGAGACCAGAGATTTTCTGTATGACAACAAGTTTTCTTATGTACATTGATGTTTCTGCTGGAATTAGAGATAATGGAGTGTCTATGATGTTGGGTTGTATTTCCTGATAGGAAAATATCTTAGTAGTTGTTATTCAATTCATTACACTGGAAACAATGTGTGTATGCACTTGAGCAGATATGAGAAAATAGAATCGCATGAGACAAAAGGAGTGCGCTTCATAAGTAGACAGATTACTTGATAAGCATGAGATGATCACAATAGAGAGACAATTATTTAGAAAGAAAGGGTCAATTGGTCACGGATTAATCCTCTCACTAGGAACAATGACAAAACTAGAACCTCTAGGTAAGGTTGCAACATGTTAGATTGACAAAACTAGAACCACCAGAGAAGGTCGTGACTTTTTAGATTGGCTTGAGGCTCGATTTACATTTGGAAGCAGTTTTTGTGAGAGTTGAGTAGAGGAAAATGCTCTCTTATAGCTCTATCCCTTATCTTTAGGGGGGAATTTTTTGCTTTGGGGATTGGAGGCCTTCGTGCCCTAAGAATGTAATGTGGTAGTTATTTGATTCCAATAGGGAGACCAGAGATTTTATGTATGACACTAAGTTTTCTGATGTACATAGATGTTTCTGTTGGAATTAGAGATAATGGAGTGTCTATGATGTTGGGTTCTATTTCCTGATAGAAAATTATCTTAGTAGTTGTTATTCAATTCATTACACTGGAAACAATGTGTGTGTGTGTGCACTTGAGCAGATATGAGAAAATAGAATCACAATAGACCTAAGTTGTCTACATCATTTGTTTAGTGGTGGAGATATTTATAGAAGGACGTAAGTTGAAGAATGAGTCAATCGAGTGTCTAGAGTTAGAACAAAAGGAGTGCACTTCAAAAGGAGACAGATTACTTGATAAGCATGAGATGAGATGAGATGAGATGAGATGATCACAATAGAGAGACAATTATTTGGAAAGAAAAGGCCAATTGGTCATGGAGTAATCCCCTCACTAGGAACAAAACTAGACTGGCATGTTAGACTGACAAAACTAGAACCTCCACAGGAAGTTGTGTCTTTTTAGATTGGCTGGAGGCCCAAGTAACATTTGGAAGCAACTTTTGTGACTTTTTAGAAGGAAAACGTTCTCTTATAGCTCTATCCCTTATCTTGGCATTGTTCCTTTTCAAATTGATGAAATTGATGTTACTATTGATTGCAATCGTAATATTCTCCAAAGTTTGTGTATGGATTTGTCTACATCTCTCTTTACTCTACCTTATTTTACTTTGTGCATCTTGCCTTTTATAAGAGACCTTTTGATACTTCTGCTTTTTATAATATCATATTATTAAAAAATCTCTTTGACCTATTTTTGTGATCATTAGAAGAACATTAATAAAATTATCTTATTTTATTAACCTAAAAATAAAATTTAAATGGTGTTGTAAAAACAAAGCAATAATAATTCAAAGGCTATTACTTAGTGGAGGTCATTGAGAGAAAGTTCTAGTTTAATGAAGTGAGCTATATGTGTCTAGCAATAGAATTTGATAGTTTGCATATATATCAATACATGGATCGTTGGCAACAGTACCGCTTCTCGAGAGTGTTATAGCAACATAGGAGAAGAGGACTGAGGTTCATTATGTGATTCATTAATCTGGAGATGACGTAAACAACAACCACTGACCTGCGATCAAAGCAAGACACCATGTTCATGTGGAGATACAAAGAAAATAAAATAAATGATCGGAGATAAATTACTCTTAAAAGTAGGGACACGTGCCGGTTTCCTTAATAGCAGAGTTACCCCATCATGATTATAATAATGATCGTCATTATCAAATGCAGATACACTGTACCAACCATTATAAATGACAAATCAGTGAGCCCTCTATTTTTGTTTCTGCAGATCAATGTAACATAGGATAACCCAATGATTATAGATATAAAGTTGCAGATGTTATTATACTTCATCAGTAGTAGTTAAAAGTTAATTTTTTTTGTTTGATTTTGTCTGAAATTTGGTGATGAATGATTGGATCTGTAGATTTGAGTGGTTAAGTTTGTATAAGTGTCTTAGAAGTTTTTAAGCGAGCTGAATCTATTTATACATGTAGAAATACAATTTAAATAACAAAAAATAATGATTTTATTCAAATTTATATCACCAAATTCAGACTAAAAAATCTAAAAGATAGAACATTTAACCCACATACCACAAAGAAGTCGCAAGCCAATACTCCTAAGCAAGAAACAACCTAATTTCCAGCTGGGGCATAATCCAGATTCCTTAAACATGTTGATCAAGGACTCTTTAAGCAAATCCCTCACAAAAATGCGCTGAGAATCTAACGAGAGCTAGTTCTAGTGCTAGACCACAGTGCAACCGACTTGCACCTATAAAAACTAAACAGAGATGGTATGAAACTAACCAACCTAAAAATGAAAATTACGAATGGCTCCAACCAGTCTTCGGGCAAATAAGAAACGAACATACCAAAGTTACCATCACTTGTACAGATGTTGACATTTTCTGCATGGTGTCAGCCCATAACTTCAGAGCTTTCATTAAGGGTTAGAGATCGGATATAATCTGGAGGATCCTGATTGCAAGTAGTGGATCTTAGCAGCCAACATAATGTTATACCTCAGCGCGTGAAACACAAAAGGTAGAACAGAACCATAGTAGTCCGTGTTATCTAGCTTGGGGACTACCTAGATCTCTGAATAGATAGAGATTGATTGTTTCTTAAAAGCACCCTATTGATCTTGAAGAAAAAAGTTTATGAAAACTGTAACCTGAATCCAGTTATTCCTCAACCCGAAGAAACCTGTGTACCTACCCTGTAAAGTATATGTGTGAAAGCTACAGGTTTGAGTGTAAGTCAGGAAACAAGTCAGTTACCATCTTCAAAGATATTCCATTGGAAACAAGTCAGTTACCATCTTCAAACAAATTCCATTGGAGAATGTTAGTTATTCCTCAACCCAAAGAAACCTGTGTACCTACCCTGTAAAGTATATGTGTAAAAGCTACAGGTTTGAATATAAGTCAGGAAACAAGTAAGTTACCATCTTCAAAGGAATTCCATTGGAGAATGTGAATTGCAGTGAGAGAAGAATAAATTCCACAGTGGGACACAACCAGAAAACTTTCCAAGGCAATGTTTTGTTTAGGACATCGACATTCTCATTAGAGATCCGATGTGGGCTGATGTAAATGACCATCAGACAATAATGGGGATGCTCATGGTCGTATTCACTGGTGTGTTGTTGTGTGTGATCCTGGAAAGGTAGAGATATGAATGACAGTCAGACAATGGATATAAAACCTTGGGTGGAAGAGATCTCTTCATAAATTGGTAAAGTTAATAAAACTTACATAGTGATTCTAACATAGATCCATCTTGATTCTATATATTTCAAAGAGATCATCTTAATCCTAAACTAAATTATTGGCTTTACAGCAATGTAAGCTTAAATTATTGGCTTTAAAACAATGTAAGAATATACATTGACTTTAGAACAAGGTAAGAAGATCCTAAACTAAATTATTGGCTTTACAACAATGTAAGCTTAAATTATTGGCTTTAGAACCATGTAAAAAGATACATTGGCTTTAAAATAAGGTAAGAAGATCCATGATTATGCAAGACATAAAATCTAACTCAATCACCACTCTTAGTGTTATGCTTGTGTGTTAATTTATTGGCCTTTTGTGTGTTAATTTATTGGCCTTTAGAACAAGGTGAGTCAATTCACAGTTTTTGCAAATCCAAAACATAAAACCCAATTCAATCACCATGTTTAATGTTCTTTAAATACATGCAACATCCAAACTAAAATATAACAGGGAGATCACACGCAGTCTCACCATGTTTAGTGTTCTTAGATACATGCAACGTCCAAACCAAAATGTAACAGGGGATTACACGCAGTCTCTGTTGCATTTATGTCAGTCAACAATTTTCACACGCAGTATCACCATGTTTAGTGTTCTTTAGATACATGCAACGTCCAAACCAAAATGTAACAGGGGGATCACACGCAGTCTCTGTTGCATTTATGTCAGTCAACAATTTGAGCTAGGATTCATCACATAATAAAAAAAATGATACAATATCATTGAAGGAGCAACTTGCAGTATATTATATTCAAAGAGATTACGAGGTACGCATTTTAAAAATGTAGATAGTCATTTGACAGTTTGTTTTCTTTGTTACAAATTGAGTATCTTGCGGCAGAGACAGTGGTATTGGACAATGTCTTGGCCCTCGGAATCTATGGTGTAAATGACATTATAATGGCATTATAATGACATCACTGTAGAGTCTAATGTGTAGGCATATCCACGCCTGACTCCATTTGAAGGCCTAAGTTCCGAAGTGGAGGCCCTGGTACGGTACCTTCCTGCGGGAAGTCCAGCTATAGTATTTTACATAAATAACCTAGTGCAGAAGACAGTCTATATGATGCCAATTTTACATCTAACATGGGCCAAGAATCAGGACGGTATAAATATGTGGAATTCAGAAGAAACTCTATAATTATGCATTCATCCAATAGAAACAGTGATTGATTAGAGTTATTGCAATTGTTGTAAGGAAATCTGGAACATATCAGAAACACATTAGAACTGTGAAATGTTTCAGCCCAGAAAAGCAAACACAGCTTAAGAATGTGAAATATAGGCCTCACACACTTATAACTAGGATGATAGGAGGTTTCTATGCCATTCTTTCATTGTTTTTTAGTTACAAATGACAAGATTTAACAGTAGGTTCATCAATTATTGCTGGTAGCTTCAGTCAATATATAGGAAGGGCAGAGATATAGCATAAGACTATTTTATGGCTAAGCAAAGGCTCTACTCAAAGACTACCTGTCTCTAATTTTCTGAAGATAAACTATGAGGAAAATAAAGCAGTGGGTACCTGAATTCTGGAGCTTGCAAGTACTCTACTCTGTGCCATGAATGTCAGACCCAAGTCCAATCCTGCCCAGAGTTGAATCAGCTGAAAATGAATCCCGCAGAGCTGAGGCTTTCAAAAAAATTTGGGGGACTGCATTATAGACCCCCCCCAAAAAAAAATTCCCCGTACCACAGCTGTGTTATAGATCAAAAATCAAATAAATTCCTGAAGACTGGGCTAATCTAATTTACCAGGATGATGAGGATGTGAGTGGATATCCTTTCCCACGTCTGCTGAGCCGAAAATTGATGTGATTCCTGCTCTGAGAGCCATTGCAGACGAAAAAACAGATGAGGGACACACACAGGCAGAGCATAACATACACAATATACAGACATATCATACCATATCAGGAATGCACCAGGCAACACTGTGAGGCAGAGGTGATTGATCCTCTGCTTCTGCTTCAAAAAAAAAATATGATCCTTTGCTTCTGCTTCAAACGAGAAAAAGATGATCGTCGTGTTATTCTGGACCGTTGGAGATGAATTGCATGCAGTCCATACACTGCCCGTTGATCTGTCAGACACTACCAGTGCTGCTTCCGACAGAGGGATGGGATTGCACTATGTGAAAAGATGCGTAATCCAACGGAGGAGGTAGCGAGCTTTTTATAGCAAAAGCAGAGTCCACGTCATCGAACGATGGGTAGAGCCAAAAATAGAATCCACGTCATTTGGTTTTACCGGGGAAGGTAAGGGGCATTCGGATTTAAAATAACGGCCAAAAACCTTCTTCCTTCCATAATGGCTACTGCATAAATGTAAAAGGACCTTATTTTGGTTGACAAATTTGATATCTATCGTACATAAATTTTAAATTTTAAGGATGTCTACTGGTTTTATTATGATTTTAGCTTTGTATATGATGTAATATTGTTGGAGTTTTGTATAATTATGAATAGAATCAAATGCTTAAAAAATCTAAATTAAAAATTAACTTAAATATTACAAAATTATTAAAATCTATTTGAATAAATAAAGATAAGATGAGCTGTAAAAACTATTTTAAGATGCCAACATTCTATTTAGTGGGGTGATGCAAGATCATCATATGTAATCTCATGATACCAAGTTTAGTATCAAAGATACTCCAAGAACACCAAGAATGGAGTCTAAAACAAATATGGTGAATTTGCAAAGGGCAAAAGAATGGTTTCAAAGTAAGAAGGCATGAAGGATACCAGGGATCCAGAATACAAGGGGACTTTGACATATTGATAAGATGTTGACATGGAGTACACATGTTAGGGATAACATCACATTGGAGGTCACCTCATAAGTGCAAATGCATTGAAGTGAGATAAGGCAAAGTATGGGTTGTGAGAGGTAGCAGGCATCGATGGACCAAAGAGAACTGAATAGATGTAGATTAGAGGACAAAGGAAAACAATGAATGACAAGCAAGGACACATCACAAAAAAGGATCAAAGCACCGTTGTTTAAAATAGTTCATGGAGGAAGCACAAAGAAACTTACCAAAATATGCTTGATTAAAACATGTAGACGAAATGTAAGTGAAGCGTTAAAATGCCAACAAAAGGGGATGCACTAATAACACTGAGGATGCAGGGTGTTTGATTGAAAAACGTTATATTGGAGGAGAAAGAGAGGGCGAGCATTGCAACAACAGACACATGGATGATGAACAATTAATGAGGCTATTATGGAGATGAAGAGATATGATGGACAAGATTGAGCATTTTGAGCAATTGTAGAATGAGACAAAAGAAGTAGGGGAGAAAATAACCATCAGACATTGCTATGATGAAGCAAAGTTAAACAATAGAAGACACATAGATAGAGGTAAAAAAGCACAAGATTAGGGAACGTTCAATGACCTTAGAGTCTTTGTATGTTGCCATGGCCTTTGACTGGAAGCGTAGAGTTGTGGTAGTGGTAGATTGAGATCACAATTAGAGTATAAGATTGGAAGATAGTGAGGACTAAATAAAATTCGAGTTGTTCAATGTAAAGGAGTTCCCTACATATGTAATTTGTAATTGTGTTTCATGTATTGGTGAACCATGAGAAGATCATTTCCATATTGTTGTGAATGAGTTTACCTTTTTATTTCAAACATATGAATGTATTGAGCATTGAGTGAGAGTGAAGAGAGATTATGTCAAGCATGTATGATTAATTTGGTTATTGGATTAACCTTTGAATGTATGTTATATTGTTAAAAGAGGGATAATCCACGAGTCCCATGGTTGAAAACTTGTTTTAAAGACCATTAAGGAGTACTCCAAGAGAAACATTAATGCCTTGAATGTTGTGAAGGTGCACTATAGGAAAGCAGTGTTGGTATGACATTTTGTTTGATGTTAATTGAGTTGGTATCGATTTTGGGTCTACCATGGTCCACTACATCAAGTGGTATTAGAGCTAGTAACAACTCTAGGATAACAAAGATGAGGACCTGTGGAAGGAGATGAAGAAAGTGGAGAACATTAATGAGAAAATGAAGATGAGCAAGGTCCCCAAAAGATGAAGAGGATGATAGAGATTGTAGAAGACAAAAGATTGCAAGAAAAAAATGAGCGAATGATGTTCAATAAGTGAAGACCCTAAAAAGGAAGAGAAGTGTAGACATCATTGGTAATGACACATTGGGTAGACACAATGAAAGTGATTGACAACTTCAACACAAAAACTATTGGTAGATGTTGCGAAGACTACTCTGGCAAGTATAAACTTAGGTAAAAGCAATGCTCATGGAAGAGAATTGGTACAATAAGAGAGAATCAAGTTGAAGATGAGACTTGCAGTGGAATTTGAGATAAGGGTATGGCACATAAGCATGAGGACATGCTTCTTAAACACCCTAGGGACTGTGATGCAGGAGAATTAGAGGTACTCTAATGATATCAAGTTTGAGAACACTAAGGATGGCATGAGTGTGCAGAGTGAGGATGGTTTGGAGTCCAAGAAAAATGATAAGTGTGAGAGGATCATTGGGAGATAGCTCCAAGAATAGTTAATTAGCGAAGGGAAAGAAAATAGTTTCAAAGAAAGAAGGCCCAAAGTATATAAGGTATTGAGAATAAAAGGAAACTTCAACTTACTGATAAGATGTTGATGTGGAGGATGCATTAGTAATAACATCACCATGGAGGTAACCACATATGCATAAAGGCATTAAAATGCATTCAAAAAAAGTATGGGCTGTCAAAGACATCATATGTGGGTGGACCAAAGAGGCCCAATAGATGTAGAATGTGTGGTGAATGGCATCAAAGCAAAGGTATCATTGATATGATGAGAAGGGGCATAGGGAAAATCCCAAGTTGCCTATTGTTGAGTGAAGGATGGTTAAGATGGATTGGGACTAAAGATAAAGTTGCATTAGTAAAGGGTTTTCAAAAACAAATATATCACAAGCACATGATCGAATGCCAAAGGAAGGAAACATGGAATAAAAGGATTGGAGCTAGGGAAATTTAAAGAGTTCATGAAGAAAACACAAAGAAACTTCTCGAGGTCTACTAGATTAGAACATGTGGAAGAAAGTGAAGTGAAGTAGTAAATCCCCAACCAAAAAGGATGGTCTTGATAGCACCGAGGATGTAGAGTGTTTCACTGGAAAATGTTATTTTTAGGATGGAGAGAGGGTGAGTGTTGCAACAATAGACCCATGGAAGTGGAATATCTAACAAGGAAATTACAAATAAAAAGAGACCCTAGGGAGAAGACAGATCATTTTGCGCAGTCGTAGAACAAGATGAAAGAAGAAAAGAAACCAATATCCATGAGATGTTGTTACAATGAAGCAAAGTTAAAAAATAAAAGGCACAAAGAGGCAGAGGTCGACAAGCTTGATATTGGAGAATGACCTTAAATCCTTTATACACTACTATTTTCATCGTCCTAGAATTGTGGTAGTGGTAAATGGGGCTGATAATTAGAGTAGAAGAATGGAAGATAGCTAGAAATATAAAATTCAAGTGGTTGAGTTTACAGGGTGAGTGTCTAACATATGTAATATGTAATTTTATTTCTTGTATTAACAAAAGATGAGAACATGATCTCCATATTGTTGTGAATGAATCTATGTTTGTATGTCCACTTATGAATTCCTTGGGCATTTTATGAGAGTGAAAAGAGGTTATGTTATGTGTATTTTTAAATTGGTTGTAGGATTAAATTTTGAATGCAAGTTATATTATTAAAAGATGGATAATCCCTAAGTACCATGGTTGGAAAATTGTTTTAAGAATCATTGAGTAGTACTCAAGGAGAAATATTAATGATTGAAGGATGTGAAGCTAAGTTGAAGGAAATAGGTGTTTGTATGAGAGTTTATTCATTGTTAACTGAGTTGGTATGGGTTTTGGGCTTTCCATGGTCCACTGCATCATCAAACAATTTACTCCATATACAAGTATGCCATTATTTAGGAGGTATATGTTCTAGTTTGAAAAATAGTTCTTCATGTGTACTTTAGTCACATGGTTATTTCTTATATAATCCTATTTGTTGGAGGGGTTCTTCATATGATCAAAATCTTGAAATTAGTCTCCATGTTTTTAAAATTCATATATTAAAAGGATTATGACACATTGTAACAAAAATTCCTAATTTTAATTCTCTAACTAAAACCCATTTGTTTGCATAATCTTCTTTTGGTTAAGAACATGATCTACAAATCAAACTTCTTAGTCCTAGTTCATGGATACCCACCTAGTTCTATGCCACTTCAAGAGGAGTTAAAACAAGGCTACCTAACTAGCTTTATGCCACTTCAAGAGGAGTTAAACAAGGCTAACCATTTGCACCCTTTCTTTTTAGTTTGGTGGTGGATATATTTTCTAATATCTTGACATGGCTCCAAGAGAGTGTATTCAAGCAGGCTATGAGGTTGAGGTTGACAATAAATTATTTCCAATGACACCATTAATCTTATGGGCTCAACATTAATAGAGGAAGCAAATTTTGAGAATATTTCCCTTGATATCCTCTGTGAAGCTTCTAGAGCATACATCCATTTCCAAATTTCTTACTTGTTGACTTACTTTTCTCATGCCCATGGATCAATAGTTGTTAGAGATCTTGAGATGTTATCTTATTAAAAATATCAAAATTTTGTATACTTGGGAATTCCCATGAGCCCTAGACATGTTAGAATCATAGATTGAAAGTTATTTCTTAAAAAATTAAATATCACCCTTGACACTTGGCCTTCTATGCACCTTAATCTAGTAGGTAGTTAGGTGATTATAAAATCCACACTTAATAATATGGCTAACTATGTCAACACCATGTTGGTTTCTCCCAAGACAATGAGGATATAGTTAGTAAATATTTTCTCAAGCAACCTTTAGGCAACAAGTTCTCAACAATTTCATTAAATTTAAGCTAGTTAATTGGACTACAAGGTGCGCTCCTATTTTCCATGTCACTCTAGGTACTAAGGACCCCATGCTTCTTTCTAAGATGAAATGAGACAAACAAGAGTGGGACCTTCTTAGCACTCAAGGTAAAAAATGGAGCAAGTTGTTTGAAAATAAATATCTAGGTCATGTAGATCCAAAGAGTCTATTATTTGTTACCCATACCCCCCAAGAAGTATTTCATTATAGTAATTTCTCCATTATTCATGGAACCAAATAGTCCTTTGAGGTGTCTTCCTTAACCCAAGGAGCACAAGGTAGGGATTAAACATATGGTATTACAGATGATGAGGCATTGCATGGTTGTGCACCCTACTTCAAGATCAAGATTACTCAACAAATTTATTGTATTTCAATTGCCAATTGAGGAGGATGGATTATCTTGCAAATATCCTTCCTTTGGTTGAAAAGAACAATTTGTCATATGTATTTTGAGATGAAATATGAATTTTGGGACAACTGCTCACAATTGTCCATGCCCCAAGGACAAAAGTTACCATTATGCTCACAATAATATCTCAAGTGGAATTATCATTATACCACCTTCCCCACCCATGAATATTATATAAATCTCCTACACAAATTGGTGGAGGACCTAGTGGAAGCATGCTAGGCCTCACAAAAATGTTTCTTATTGGAGCTTGACTCAAATGTCTTTCTTACGCCACAATAGAACCCAAAGATAGAAGGATTAGGAGCACGTGTTTTGCCCTATTTTTCATAGCATAAAGATGTTGTTGAGCATATTTTTAGGGTGTGTAGTTGGGATTGAATGATATGAGATAGTAAACTTAAAGTTTTTAGTGGATAAAACTACATAATGAAATATTACTAATAAAATTGACAATATGGAAAATTTATTTTTCTCCTAAATCTTTGTAAAGTTGAAACATATGATGGGGAAATAAAATCAAGTTAGGACCATTATTAAATTATCACGTGAGACCATAATTTATATAATTTAGAAAATTAAAAGAAAATTTGTCTTTTATCAATTAATCATTGCCCCAAAGAAGATATGGGGATAAGTCAATTTTAAGGATGTAAGCAAACCATGTCAAATAAACTCACTGAGGACCTTAATCTCTTGATCCCAAGGACTTCCTTTCATCAATAGATTTTCCCATATTATCAACCAGCTTGAAGATAAATTATGGAAAAACCAAACAAATAATTTAATAATGAGGTTCTATTTTGATAAGTATATATTGTAGTTAAAATTGATCACATGATCCAAGTATGCATTGTTCTTCATTTGATCTAATTAATTTTAGTTCATATTTTGGAATGACACATTGTTCTTCATTTGAATCTAATTAATTTTAGTTCTTTTGGAAGGACTTTACACCTATCATTTTTATACCTCAA
Organism: Picea engelmannii; assembly: GCA_009831015.1. NCBI lineage: Eukaryota > Viridiplantae > Streptophyta > Pinopsida > Pinales > Pinaceae > Picea > Picea engelmannii. The sequence goes on along the minus strand of ML782896.1, from coordinate 435,903 downwards.
TATTTAACTCACTTTAGGAATGATGGTTGATATATGTTTAGAGGAAGAAACACTCATGGATCTCAAATTATATATTGTCTTTGAGTTCCTTCCGAATCATTATGGGTCTCCAATTAACTATTATCTTTATATTCCTTTGGGTTTAATTTGATATTTCTTAATTAATAATCTTCCGTGTAAGGATTTCTTATCATTTTTATAAACCATGAGCATATTTAACTAGTGGATTCCCAAATATCCCTATAGAGTTCAAAGGGAAGCAATTTAAGCAAAAATATTTATCATCTACCATAGCTTTAAGTGTTTCAATGAACTTTTCCATTGGATCAAGGGAGCAACATTGAAAATTTTGTGAGTCCAATAGTTAGGGTGGCATTATCTCTTTACAATTTGCACACCTTCCTGCATCCGCTTTCTATAGTGTTCTAAGGATTTTTGTTTTCCTCTTTCTAAGTCTTGTTAGGGCTCAAGCAAGTGTTACATGAAAACTTGTGAGATGTTGGAATTGTTCGAAGATCATCAATTTTTGATTTCAATGACCAAGAACATTTCCACTACACACTTTGTTGCAATAACCTTAAAAACATTATTTTCCTTATCCCTATCTTTGAACTAGGTAAGTTGATCTTGAATGAGGTCCTACTAACCTTCTTTCCTCTTAATCAATTCTAGCATGTTGTATAGATTTCATTCTTATTACATGAAGATACACATCAAAAGGTTGTTAG
>ML782896.1:370911-435075 GCA_009831015.1 Picea engelmannii | reverse complement strand
ATAATCCAGATTCCTTAAACATGTTGATCAAGGACTCTTTAAGCAAATCCCTCACAAAAATGCGCTGAGAATCTAACGAGAGCTAGTTCTAGTGCTAGACCACAGTGCAACCGACTTGCACCTATAAAAACTAAACAGAGATGGTATGAAACTAACCAACCTAAAAATGAAAATTACGAATGGCTCCAACCAGTCTTCGGGCAAATAAGAAACGAACATACCAAAGTTACCATCACTTGTACAGATGTTGACATTTTCTGCATGGTGTCAGCCCATAACTTCAGAGCTTTCATTAAGGGTTAGAGATCGGATATAATCTGGAGGATCCTGATTGCAAGTAGTGGATCTTAGCAGCCAACATAATGTTATACCTCAGCGCGTGAAACACAAAAGGTAGAACAGAACCATAGTAGTCCGTGTTATCTAGCTTGGGGACTACCTAGATCTCTGAATAGATAGAGATTGATTGTTTCTTAAAAGCACCCTATTGATCTTGAAGAAAAAAGTTTATGAAAACTGTAACCTGAATCCAGTTATTCCTCAACCCGAAGAAACCTGTGTACCTACCCTGTAAAGTATATGTGTGAAAGCTACAGGTTTGAGTGTAAGTCAGGAAACAAGTCAGTTACCATCTTCAAAGATATTCCATTGGAAACAAGTCAGTTACCATCTTCAAACAAATTCCATTGGAGAATGTTAGTTATTCCTCAACCCAAAGAAACCTGTGTACCTACCCTGTAAAGTATATGTGTAAAAGCTACAGGTTTGAATATAAGTCAGGAAACAAGTAAGTTACCATCTTCAAAGGAATTCCATTGGAGAATGTGAATTGCAGTGAGAGAAGAATAAATTCCACAGTGGGACACAACCAGAAAACTTTCCAAGGCAATGTTTTGTTTAGGACATCGACATTCTCATTAGAGATCCGATGTGGGCTGATGTAAATGACCATCAGACAATAATGGGGATGCTCATGGTCGTATTCACTGGTGTGTTGTTGTGTGTGATCCTGGAAAGGTAGAGATATGAATGACAGTCAGACAATGGATATAAAACCTTGGGTGGAAGAGATCTCTTCATAAATTGGTAAAGTTAATAAAACTTACATAGTGATTCTAACATAGATCCATCTTGATTCTATATATTTCAAAGAGATCATCTTAATCCTAAACTAAATTATTGGCTTTACAGCAATGTAAGCTTAAATTATTGGCTTTAAAACAATGTAAGAATATACATTGACTTTAGAACAAGGTAAGAAGATCCTAAACTAAATTATTGGCTTTACAACAATGTAAGCTTAAATTATTGGCTTTAGAACCATGTAAAAAGATACATTGGCTTTAAAATAAGGTAAGAAGATCCATGATTATGCAAGACATAAAATCTAACTCAATCACCACTCTTAGTGTTATGCTTGTGTGTTAATTTATTGGCCTTTTGTGTGTTAATTTATTGGCCTTTAGAACAAGGTGAGTCAATTCACAGTTTTTGCAAATCCAAAACATAAAACCCAATTCAATCACCATGTTTAATGTTCTTTAAATACATGCAACATCCAAACTAAAATATAACAGGGAGATCACACGCAGTCTCACCATGTTTAGTGTTCTTAGATACATGCAACGTCCAAACCAAAATGTAACAGGGGATTACACGCAGTCTCTGTTGCATTTATGTCAGTCAACAATTTTCACACGCAGTATCACCATGTTTAGTGTTCTTTAGATACATGCAACGTCCAAACCAAAATGTAACAGGGGGATCACACGCAGTCTCTGTTGCATTTATGTCAGTCAACAATTTGAGCTAGGATTCATCACATAATAAAAAAAATGATACAATATCATTGAAGGAGCAACTTGCAGTATATTATATTCAAAGAGATTACGAGGTACGCATTTTAAAAATGTAGATAGTCATTTGACAGTTTGTTTTCTTTGTTACAAATTGAGTATCTTGCGGCAGAGACAGTGGTATTGGACAATGTCTTGGCCCTCGGAATCTATGGTGTAAATGACATTATAATGGCATTATAATGACATCACTGTAGAGTCTAATGTGTAGGCATATCCACGCCTGACTCCATTTGAAGGCCTAAGTTCCGAAGTGGAGGCCCTGGTACGGTACCTTCCTGCGGGAAGTCCAGCTATAGTATTTTACATAAATAACCTAGTGCAGAAGACAGTCTATATGATGCCAATTTTACATCTAACATGGGCCAAGAATCAGGACGGTATAAATATGTGGAATTCAGAAGAAACTCTATAATTATGCATTCATCCAATAGAAACAGTGATTGATTAGAGTTATTGCAATTGTTGTAAGGAAATCTGGAACATATCAGAAACACATTAGAACTGTGAAATGTTTCAGCCCAGAAAAGCAAACACAGCTTAAGAATGTGAAATATAGGCCTCACACACTTATAACTAGGATGATAGGAGGTTTCTATGCCATTCTTTCATTGTTTTTTAGTTACAAATGACAAGATTTAACAGTAGGTTCATCAATTATTGCTGGTAGCTTCAGTCAATATATAGGAAGGGCAGAGATATAGCATAAGACTATTTTATGGCTAAGCAAAGGCTCTACTCAAAGACTACCTGTCTCTAATTTTCTGAAGATAAACTATGAGGAAAATAAAGCAGTGGGTACCTGAATTCTGGAGCTTGCAAGTACTCTACTCTGTGCCATGAATGTCAGACCCAAGTCCAATCCTGCCCAGAGTTGAATCAGCTGAAAATGAATCCCGCAGAGCTGAGGCTTTCAAAAAAATTTGGGGGACTGCATTATAGACCCCCCCCAAAAAAAAATTCCCCGTACCACAGCTGTGTTATAGATCAAAAATCAAATAAATTCCTGAAGACTGGGCTAATCTAATTTACCAGGATGATGAGGATGTGAGTGGATATCCTTTCCCACGTCTGCTGAGCCGAAAATTGATGTGATTCCTGCTCTGAGAGCCATTGCAGACGAAAAAACAGATGAGGGACACACACAGGCAGAGCATAACATACACAATATACAGACATATCATACCATATCAGGAATGCACCAGGCAACACTGTGAGGCAGAGGTGATTGATCCTCTGCTTCTGCTTCAAAAAAAAAATATGATCCTTTGCTTCTGCTTCAAACGAGAAAAAGATGATCGTCGTGTTATTCTGGACCGTTGGAGATGAATTGCATGCAGTCCATACACTGCCCGTTGATCTGTCAGACACTACCAGTGCTGCTTCCGACAGAGGGATGGGATTGCACTATGTGAAAAGATGCGTAATCCAACGGAGGAGGTAGCGAGCTTTTTATAGCAAAAGCAGAGTCCACGTCATCGAACGATGGGTAGAGCCAAAAATAGAATCCACGTCATTTGGTTTTACCGGGGAAGGTAAGGGGCATTCGGATTTAAAATAACGGCCAAAAACCTTCTTCCTTCCATAATGGCTACTGCATAAATGTAAAAGGACCTTATTTTGGTTGACAAATTTGATATCTATCGTACATAAATTTTAAATTTTAAGGATGTCTACTGGTTTTATTATGATTTTAGCTTTGTATATGATGTAATATTGTTGGAGTTTTGTATAATTATGAATAGAATCAAATGCTTAAAAAATCTAAATTAAAAATTAACTTAAATATTACAAAATTATTAAAATCTATTTGAATAAATAAAGATAAGATGAGCTGTAAAAACTATTTTAAGATGCCAACATTCTATTTAGTGGGGTGATGCAAGATCATCATATGTAATCTCATGATACCAAGTTTAGTATCAAAGATACTCCAAGAACACCAAGAATGGAGTCTAAAACAAATATGGTGAATTTGCAAAGGGCAAAAGAATGGTTTCAAAGTAAGAAGGCATGAAGGATACCAGGGATCCAGAATACAAGGGGACTTTGACATATTGATAAGATGTTGACATGGAGTACACATGTTAGGGATAACATCACATTGGAGGTCACCTCATAAGTGCAAATGCATTGAAGTGAGATAAGGCAAAGTATGGGTTGTGAGAGGTAGCAGGCATCGATGGACCAAAGAGAACTGAATAGATGTAGATTAGAGGACAAAGGAAAACAATGAATGACAAGCAAGGACACATCACAAAAAAGGATCAAAGCACCGTTGTTTAAAATAGTTCATGGAGGAAGCACAAAGAAACTTACCAAAATATGCTTGATTAAAACATGTAGACGAAATGTAAGTGAAGCGTTAAAATGCCAACAAAAGGGGATGCACTAATAACACTGAGGATGCAGGGTGTTTGATTGAAAAACGTTATATTGGAGGAGAAAGAGAGGGCGAGCATTGCAACAACAGACACATGGATGATGAACAATTAATGAGGCTATTATGGAGATGAAGAGATATGATGGACAAGATTGAGCATTTTGAGCAATTGTAGAATGAGACAAAAGAAGTAGGGGAGAAAATAACCATCAGACATTGCTATGATGAAGCAAAGTTAAACAATAGAAGACACATAGATAGAGGTAAAAAAGCACAAGATTAGGGAACGTTCAATGACCTTAGAGTCTTTGTATGTTGCCATGGCCTTTGACTGGAAGCGTAGAGTTGTGGTAGTGGTAGATTGAGATCACAATTAGAGTATAAGATTGGAAGATAGTGAGGACTAAATAAAATTCGAGTTGTTCAATGTAAAGGAGTTCCCTACATATGTAATTTGTAATTGTGTTTCATGTATTGGTGAACCATGAGAAGATCATTTCCATATTGTTGTGAATGAGTTTACCTTTTTATTTCAAACATATGAATGTATTGAGCATTGAGTGAGAGTGAAGAGAGATTATGTCAAGCATGTATGATTAATTTGGTTATTGGATTAACCTTTGAATGTATGTTATATTGTTAAAAGAGGGATAATCCACGAGTCCCATGGTTGAAAACTTGTTTTAAAGACCATTAAGGAGTACTCCAAGAGAAACATTAATGCCTTGAATGTTGTGAAGGTGCACTATAGGAAAGCAGTGTTGGTATGACATTTTGTTTGATGTTAATTGAGTTGGTATCGATTTTGGGTCTACCATGGTCCACTACATCAAGTGGTATTAGAGCTAGTAACAACTCTAGGATAACAAAGATGAGGACCTGTGGAAGGAGATGAAGAAAGTGGAGAACATTAATGAGAAAATGAAGATGAGCAAGGTCCCCAAAAGATGAAGAGGATGATAGAGATTGTAGAAGACAAAAGATTGCAAGAAAAAAATGAGCGAATGATGTTCAATAAGTGAAGACCCTAAAAAGGAAGAGAAGTGTAGACATCATTGGTAATGACACATTGGGTAGACACAATGAAAGTGATTGACAACTTCAACACAAAAACTATTGGTAGATGTTGCGAAGACTACTCTGGCAAGTATAAACTTAGGTAAAAGCAATGCTCATGGAAGAGAATTGGTACAATAAGAGAGAATCAAGTTGAAGATGAGACTTGCAGTGGAATTTGAGATAAGGGTATGGCACATAAGCATGAGGACATGCTTCTTAAACACCCTAGGGACTGTGATGCAGGAGAATTAGAGGTACTCTAATGATATCAAGTTTGAGAACACTAAGGATGGCATGAGTGTGCAGAGTGAGGATGGTTTGGAGTCCAAGAAAAATGATAAGTGTGAGAGGATCATTGGGAGATAGCTCCAAGAATAGTTAATTAGCGAAGGGAAAGAAAATAGTTTCAAAGAAAGAAGGCCCAAAGTATATAAGGTATTGAGAATAAAAGGAAACTTCAACTTACTGATAAGATGTTGATGTGGAGGATGCATTAGTAATAACATCACCATGGAGGTAACCACATATGCATAAAGGCATTAAAATGCATTCAAAAAAAGTATGGGCTGTCAAAGACATCATATGTGGGTGGACCAAAGAGGCCCAATAGATGTAGAATGTGTGGTGAATGGCATCAAAGCAAAGGTATCATTGATATGATGAGAAGGGGCATAGGGAAAATCCCAAGTTGCCTATTGTTGAGTGAAGGATGGTTAAGATGGATTGGGACTAAAGATAAAGTTGCATTAGTAAAGGGTTTTCAAAAACAAATATATCACAAGCACATGATCGAATGCCAAAGGAAGGAAACATGGAATAAAAGGATTGGAGCTAGGGAAATTTAAAGAGTTCATGAAGAAAACACAAAGAAACTTCTCGAGGTCTACTAGATTAGAACATGTGGAAGAAAGTGAAGTGAAGTAGTAAATCCCCAACCAAAAAGGATGGTCTTGATAGCACCGAGGATGTAGAGTGTTTCACTGGAAAATGTTATTTTTAGGATGGAGAGAGGGTGAGTGTTGCAACAATAGACCCATGGAAGTGGAATATCTAACAAGGAAATTACAAATAAAAAGAGACCCTAGGGAGAAGACAGATCATTTTGCGCAGTCGTAGAACAAGATGAAAGAAGAAAAGAAACCAATATCCATGAGATGTTGTTACAATGAAGCAAAGTTAAAAAATAAAAGGCACAAAGAGGCAGAGGTCGACAAGCTTGATATTGGAGAATGACCTTAAATCCTTTATACACTACTATTTTCATCGTCCTAGAATTGTGGTAGTGGTAAATGGGGCTGATAATTAGAGTAGAAGAATGGAAGATAGCTAGAAATATAAAATTCAAGTGGTTGAGTTTACAGGGTGAGTGTCTAACATATGTAATATGTAATTTTATTTCTTGTATTAACAAAAGATGAGAACATGATCTCCATATTGTTGTGAATGAATCTATGTTTGTATGTCCACTTATGAATTCCTTGGGCATTTTATGAGAGTGAAAAGAGGTTATGTTATGTGTATTTTTAAATTGGTTGTAGGATTAAATTTTGAATGCAAGTTATATTATTAAAAGATGGATAATCCCTAAGTACCATGGTTGGAAAATTGTTTTAAGAATCATTGAGTAGTACTCAAGGAGAAATATTAATGATTGAAGGATGTGAAGCTAAGTTGAAGGAAATAGGTGTTTGTATGAGAGTTTATTCATTGTTAACTGAGTTGGTATGGGTTTTGGGCTTTCCATGGTCCACTGCATCATCAAACAATTTACTCCATATACAAGTATGCCATTATTTAGGAGGTATATGTTCTAGTTTGAAAAATAGTTCTTCATGTGTACTTTAGTCACATGGTTATTTCTTATATAATCCTATTTGTTGGAGGGGTTCTTCATATGATCAAAATCTTGAAATTAGTCTCCATGTTTTTAAAATTCATATATTAAAAGGATTATGACACATTGTAACAAAAATTCCTAATTTTAATTCTCTAACTAAAACCCATTTGTTTGCATAATCTTCTTTTGGTTAAGAACATGATCTACAAATCAAACTTCTTAGTCCTAGTTCATGGATACCCACCTAGTTCTATGCCACTTCAAGAGGAGTTAAAACAAGGCTACCTAACTAGCTTTATGCCACTTCAAGAGGAGTTAAACAAGGCTAACCATTTGCACCCTTTCTTTTTAGTTTGGTGGTGGATATATTTTCTAATATCTTGACATGGCTCCAAGAGAGTGTATTCAAGCAGGCTATGAGGTTGAGGTTGACAATAAATTATTTCCAATGACACCATTAATCTTATGGGCTCAACATTAATAGAGGAAGCAAATTTTGAGAATATTTCCCTTGATATCCTCTGTGAAGCTTCTAGAGCATACATCCATTTCCAAATTTCTTACTTGTTGACTTACTTTTCTCATGCCCATGGATCAATAGTTGTTAGAGATCTTGAGATGTTATCTTATTAAAAATATCAAAATTTTGTATACTTGGGAATTCCCATGAGCCCTAGACATGTTAGAATCATAGATTGAAAGTTATTTCTTAAAAAATTAAATATCACCCTTGACACTTGGCCTTCTATGCACCTTAATCTAGTAGGTAGTTAGGTGATTATAAAATCCACACTTAATAATATGGCTAACTATGTCAACACCATGTTGGTTTCTCCCAAGACAATGAGGATATAGTTAGTAAATATTTTCTCAAGCAACCTTTAGGCAACAAGTTCTCAACAATTTCATTAAATTTAAGCTAGTTAATTGGACTACAAGGTGCGCTCCTATTTTCCATGTCACTCTAGGTACTAAGGACCCCATGCTTCTTTCTAAGATGAAATGAGACAAACAAGAGTGGGACCTTCTTAGCACTCAAGGTAAAAAATGGAGCAAGTTGTTTGAAAATAAATATCTAGGTCATGTAGATCCAAAGAGTCTATTATTTGTTACCCATACCCCCCAAGAAGTATTTCATTATAGTAATTTCTCCATTATTCATGGAACCAAATAGTCCTTTGAGGTGTCTTCCTTAACCCAAGGAGCACAAGGTAGGGATTAAACATATGGTATTACAGATGATGAGGCATTGCATGGTTGTGCACCCTACTTCAAGATCAAGATTACTCAACAAATTTATTGTATTTCAATTGCCAATTGAGGAGGATGGATTATCTTGCAAATATCCTTCCTTTGGTTGAAAAGAACAATTTGTCATATGTATTTTGAGATGAAATATGAATTTTGGGACAACTGCTCACAATTGTCCATGCCCCAAGGACAAAAGTTACCATTATGCTCACAATAATATCTCAAGTGGAATTATCATTATACCACCTTCCCCACCCATGAATATTATATAAATCTCCTACACAAATTGGTGGAGGACCTAGTGGAAGCATGCTAGGCCTCACAAAAATGTTTCTTATTGGAGCTTGACTCAAATGTCTTTCTTACGCCACAATAGAACCCAAAGATAGAAGGATTAGGAGCACGTGTTTTGCCCTATTTTTCATAGCATAAAGATGTTGTTGAGCATATTTTTAGGGTGTGTAGTTGGGATTGAATGATATGAGATAGTAAACTTAAAGTTTTTAGTGGATAAAACTACATAATGAAATATTACTAATAAAATTGACAATATGGAAAATTTATTTTTCTCCTAAATCTTTGTAAAGTTGAAACATATGATGGGGAAATAAAATCAAGTTAGGACCATTATTAAATTATCACGTGAGACCATAATTTATATAATTTAGAAAATTAAAAGAAAATTTGTCTTTTATCAATTAATCATTGCCCCAAAGAAGATATGGGGATAAGTCAATTTTAAGGATGTAAGCAAACCATGTCAAATAAACTCACTGAGGACCTTAATCTCTTGATCCCAAGGACTTCCTTTCATCAATAGATTTTCCCATATTATCAACCAGCTTGAAGATAAATTATGGAAAAACCAAACAAATAATTTAATAATGAGGTTCTATTTTGATAAGTATATATTGTAGTTAAAATTGATCACATGATCCAAGTATGCATTGTTCTTCATTTGATCTAATTAATTTTAGTTCATATTTTGGAATGACACATTGTTCTTCATTTGAATCTAATTAATTTTAGTTCTTTTGGAAGGACTTTACACCTATCATTTTTATACCTCAATATTTAACTCACTTTAGGAATGATGGTTGATATATGTTTAGAGGAAGAAACACTCATGGATCTCAAATTATATATTGTCTTTGAGTTCCTTCCGAATCATTATGGGTCTCCAATTAACTATTATCTTTATATTCCTTTGGGTTTAATTTGATATTTCTTAATTAATAATCTTCCGTGTAAGGATTTCTTATCATTTTTATAAACCATGAGCATATTTAACTAGTGGATTCCCAAATATCCCTATAGAGTTCAAAGGGAAGCAATTTAAGCAAAAATATTTATCATCTACCATAGCTTTAAGTGTTTCAATGAACTTTTCCATTGGATCAAGGGAGCAACATTGAAAATTTTGTGAGTCCAATAGTTAGGGTGGCATTATCTCTTTACAATTTGCACACCTTCCTGCATCCGCTTTCTATAGTGTTCTAAGGATTTTTGTTTTCCTCTTTCTAAGTCTTGTTAGGGCTCAAGCAAGTGTTACATGAAAACTTGTGAGATGTTGGAATTGTTCGAAGATCATCAATTTTTGATTTCAATGACCAAGAACATTTCCACTACACACTTTGTTGCAATAACCTTAAAAACATTATTTTCCTTATCCCTATCTTTGAACTAGGTAAGTTGATCTTGAATGAGGTCCTACTAACCTTCTTTCCTCTTAATCAATTCTAGCATGTTGTATAGATTTCATTCTTATTACATGAAGATACACATCAAAAGGTTGTTAGCTCAATTGTTTGTCGATAATTTTAAGCTCCTCAAATGATATTATTTAAAACCATGTATTTTTATTATTTTCATGACCTATTTACCATAACTTACTAAAAATTCGATAACTAGATTTCATTGTTATTATATGAAGATACACATCAAAAGGTTGTTAGTTCAATTGTTTGTTGATAATTTTAAGCTCCTCAAATGATGTTATTTAAAACCATGTCTTTTTATTATTGCCATGACTTATTTACCATGACCTAAAAATTMTATAACTAATAAACAACATTGTTACACCATTTAATCCAACCTATCCATAGCCTTACTAACTAGGGATAAGGTTCAATATTCATTTTATACTATTTATATAGATTTGGTTATTTACTCATAAAGAATTTTGTTTACAAAGTGTCTTATGTGATTTGAGAAGGTTTTCTATCCAAAAAATCTCAAATGAAATAAGATACTAGACTAATCAAGTGGCTTCTTTTACCAATTACTAGCTTAATGAAATAAGATAATAGGTTAATAAAGTGGCTTTTTTTACCAATTACTAGCTTGGAATTATAATAGTGAAAATGACAAAATATTTTGAACTAGAAGCATTACCTAAAATAATTTTGCTTAATACTTGGTTATGCTTTTGTCTAAAATTGAACACAGTGTCATTATTTATATGACTAGTTTATTGTTTGATGTTTTAGATCATATAATCCCAAAGTGTCTTGAGGTGACAACACAATTTCTACTTTCATTTTAAGAGCCCTTTGTTTTTTCCACTACAACATTGAATTCATATAGGTTCATTTCCCAACAATTTCGTATTGAAAAATAACATGATCAACAATTTAGCTTCCATTATTTAGTCCTTAAGATAAGGAGTCACCAAAATTATGACCCAACATTTCCCTTCTTCATGTTTTGCACATAAATAATAAGTTAAAAGACATATAACCTATAGTGTACTATGAATTGTGAACCCATAAATTTTAACTATTTAAGCGAACAAAATATTGTACTTTTGGTAACGTAAATACTTTTTTGATACATGGAAAATTATGAACCCCAACATTGTGTTATGACAAGCCTAATTAAATGTAGGGAATCATCAAATACAACCAACAAGCACATTGTTCTTGGGATCTATACATGTAAAGGTTTCAACATTGGTCATTAGCAATGACATGCCTTGTCATAATGACTAGACCACAACTTGATAGATTCACAAGCATAAAATGTTAATTATCTTTAAAAAAAAAAAAAAAATTGAGATATTTTCATCTATAAAATTATAAACAAAAATCTAATGAGTTTTATGAAAGGAAGTTAACCATTTATAAGGTGGATGAGATCTTCATTTCTTATTCATGTCTTTTTGAGGATTTTTAACTTGGAGCATTATTTTTTCATTGAGGGGTTTGAGGATTCCACATTATTGGTAAAAAAATCATCTAAAGTGATTAGATATGTTCAAGTATTTTCTTCATCAAATGGGGAGTATATCCATTTAATACTTCAATGGAATAGATTTGATGACTTCATTGAGTAACTTATTTTTCTTTGGATTTGATGTCTTGTTTCTTTAGAGCTAAGTTTTATTTGGGCTAACTTAACTATGCCACAACCATTCTTTGGGAGGATTCTATGATGTAAGAGGAGTTGTGTATGATGATATCATTAAGTTTTAATAGCAACCTTGCTCCAACACCCTTTATGTACAGGTTGTTGTTGAGTTTAATTGCTAGTCTCTCATTTTAGTGAGGAGTGCCAACAAGTATTGTATACCTTATAAATTGTATTTTGAAAGATTTAATTATCTTGACCTTTAAATTCATAACTTGGGAAGCATAAGATTTCTTGGAATAATATAGTTATTTTTTTTAGTGAAGCTAAACTCTCTTACATTGGATTCATTAGAGATAACTTGACTTATATAGAAACGGTTAATAATTGTTAATGTTAATTGAATGTCATATTCTACCTAAGTGGTGGATGCTAATATATATTTACATAAAATAGATATAAACTATAATACATATAGTAAGCTAATATATAATTATCTTATAACAAATTCTAACATAAACCATATAAAAAACTAAAGGATATAAACTATAAAACTAATAATGATTTACATCTTAATATAAATTTCCATCCATACAAAAATTTTGTGTGTGTGTGTGTGTGTGTGTGAGAGAGAGAGAGAGAGAGAGCTATCATATGTAAAGATATAAAAGCTATAATATATAAAGATATACAAGTTTTAATATATAATTAAATATGTATAAAAGAAAATAAAAAGAGAAACAATACAAATACAATAAAGAGATCCACTAAAATAAGGACAACCATTGAAATAAGGAGAAGTCAACTATGACAGGCCAGGTATGGGAAGAAATTGTAACTCCACACTTGATGATCTTCATTAACAAGTAACCTCAATAAATATACATTCAATGACAATTGGTATTCACCTTATGTGTGACTCTTCCTATCACCTACGACTCTTCACATTTCTTTTATTTACAAGTTTTTTTGTAATTTACCATAATCCGAGGATCAGAGATTCAAGATTCCCCCCCACCTTAATCTAAAGGGGTGTTTTTGAGTCCAAGCATCATTCTGAACTTCTCAAAATTTTCTATTCCAAGCACTTTGGTGAAGATGTCCACAATTTTCTCATTTGTGGAACAATGTCTCAAGTGAATAGTCTTGGCCTCTACATGATATCGAATCAGGTATACTTTGTGTTTATGTGATTACTACAATCATGGAATATGAGATTCTTGGCCAAATTGATTGCATAAGTATTGTCAACTAGAAGAGGAGTAGAATTCACTTGTTTCTCCTACAAATCTTCAAGTATTTTCCTGAGCCACACAATCTCTTTTGTAGCTTATCTAGCTGCCACATATTCTTCGTTTGTTGTGGAATCCGCTAGAACTGATTGTTTGTGTGATGTGTAAGAGACAACTACTTATCCAAGACTCATGAGGTATCATGAATTTGACACTCCATTTTCTTTATCCCAAATAGAGTCTGAATCAGAATATCCAATCAAGTTGAAGTCATTCACCTTAGATTACTTGAGTCCAAAATATTGAGTCCCCTTTAAGTATTTTAGAACTCTTTTTGCATGAACCTAGAAATAATCCCAACAACAAATGAAATATATGTTCTAGTGGTGGTAAGGTAGATACAAAATCCCACGAGTTGTATATACTTGGTTGCATCCTCAAATTCATTCCCTTCTTTTGATGTGAGCTTCAAATTATGTTCCATTGGAGTAAAGATAGGATTACACCCATCCATGTTGAACTTGTTCAACAATTCTCTAATGTACTTCTTTTGGGATATGAATATGTAATTTGGATTTTGAATCACTTCAATGCCCATGTAGTAGTGAAGATGTCCCAAATCTGTCATCTCAAAACCTGTCTTCAACTCTTTCTTTATGGATGCAACACAACTTTCATTGTTCCATGTTATCAACATATTATCTACATACACTACGATATGTACCATATTTTTTCCAAATTTATTGACAAACAAAGGTAAATAGTCAATACTAAAGTGCTTGACATTCAATTTTAGAAGATGCTCAATTAGCTTTTCATACCAGGCTTGCGGTTCTTGTTTTAGGCCATATAAGGATTTGATAAGCTTGCATATTTTATGTTCTTGTCCCTTCACAATACAACCTTCTGGTTGAGACATGAAGACATTCTCTTTCAAGTATCCATTCAAGAAAGAATTATTCACATACATTTGATGAATTTTCCATCCATTATGTGTTGCCAAGGAAAATAGAGTATGGATGGTAGCCCATTTTTTTGTGGGGGAAAAAGTCTCCTCATAATCAAACCTTCTTTATGAGCAAACCCTTTTTCCATGAGCCTTTCTTTGTGCTTGTAAAGTGATCCATATGATTTGTACTTGTTCTTGAATACCCACTTGCAGCCAATTGGTTTGGTTCCAAATGGAGCATCCACCAACGCCTATGTCCCATTCTCGATGAGAGCATCATATTCATTTTGCATGGCTTCTTTCCATTCATCATGCGAAGTTGCTTCTTCAAAGGAAGTTGGTTAAAATTTAGTAGATGAATTCAAATCGCAATCATATGAAACATCCATATAATCTAAATCACCTGAAATCAAATTATCCACATTACCTTCATCTTGTTTCGAGGAACTTCTGGTTCTTGTCTTTATAACCTCATCAAGATGAACACTTTCAAGTGTTTTTATGAGCCATTTTGGTGGACCTTTTTGAGATGGTCCATGTTGCTCAATTGATTGAGATGGTGACGAATTATCATCAAGACTCATCCTTTCAATCCTCTCAATCACATCATACAAATTAACTTTGGGTTCTGATGAAGTGGATGGAACTTCTTCATGATGGGAATATGGTGCTTCAAAAGGGTATTATAGATGTTGATCCAAGATAGGGATCCCCTCTTCAATATGTGGAATCTCATCATCAAATTCATGATATGTCTTTACATGAGCGAATGTTTCCAGATGATCAAGTTTCCTCTCAATATTTTTGTCATTCTTGGAAGATTCAAGAAAAATTGCATCTTTGGAAAGAATGAATTTCTTGTTCACCTCATTGTAAAGACAATATGCCTTGGTGGTATTTGAGTACCCCAAAAAGATGCACTTCCAACTCCTTGCCTCAATCTTGTTTATTTTCTCCTTAGGGATTAAGACATCGCAAGTCGAACCAAAGACCCTGAGATGCCTCACCGAAGAAATGTAGCCATACCAAATTTCATAAGGAGTATTATTTTCAAGAGCATGAGATGGACACATTTTTTTCACATAAATTTCACATAAAATTGCACCATCCAAAACATCAATTTTACATTTTTGAAAAACATCATGGAACAGACCATATTTAGGAGAGTCCTATTCATTCTTTCAGATACACCATTATATTGAGGAGTGTATGGAATTGTGGCTTGATGTTTGATCCCATGTTGAGATATTTTTCAAATTCATTAGATGTATATTCTCTTCCATTATCATTACAAAGTGAGCCAATATGAGACTGATTTTCATTTTGGATCCATACATGATTTTTTTTAAAAGTTTCAAATGCTTGTGATTTTTATTTTAGCAAGTACACCCAACACATTCTAGTATAATCATCAATAAAATACCTGATATATTTGTTTCCATTTGCAGAAGGAACATGCACGGGGGCACACAAATCATAATATATCATTTCAAGTTTTCTACATTCTATGAAAGTAGAATCATTAAATGGTTGTTTGTTATTCTTTCCAATGATATAAGCATCACATTGCTTCAAGTTCCTAGGAATAGTAGGAAAACCAAAAACATCATTCTTTTTCAGTAAACGAAGGTTGTCATAATTAATGTGACCAAATCTAGCATGCCACAAGAGAATAGATGGTATTGTACCTTCATTGTGATGAGAGATGTATGAAAATTGTGTGTGTTGAGGAAAAAGGTACGAATTACCTTACTCAATCATTTTCAAATCTTGCCTGGCTAGGATAAGATATCCTTAGATATCATTTGGTTACCTCAGTCACTTATAGATAGTCAAGTGTGATTAAATGAGAGACCCTTGCCTCTTATTTATACTTTTATGCAACTTCCTCAAGGGGTTACCTTCTAACCATCTTAAACCACTTTCCTTATTTTAGGACTAACCCACTTCTAACCACTTGTCCACTTAGTAATTTCTTCATTAACTCTATTATTTAAATAATTTATTTTGTATCCACTTTGACTTATAGTACACTCATCACTTCACTTTATTATTTAAACCACTTTCCTTATTTTTTGGCTAACCCACTTCTAAACACTTGTCCACTTAGTAATTTCTCCATTAACTTTATTAAATAATTTATTTTGTATCCTCTTTGACTTATAGTACACTCATCACTTCACTTTATTATTTAAATAATTTCTTCTTTGCAACCACTTTGACTACTATGATCTTTTAGGGCTTCTAGATGAGTCATGAGGGTTCTCCAACTTCACATGGTCATAACTCTCTAATCGTGAGGAGTTATGTGACATTACACATACCACCGGAAATACAATGACATGTACTATCCATCTAGAATAGTATTACCTTAAAATATATTAAAACTCATACCATTATACATCAAACAAACTTGGGTCCATTACCCAAACCTTTGTGCTACTGGAATTCGCTACCGGACTTTCTTCAAGGGTTGACATCAATGAAAACCAACCCAAATAATCAACAGGGGTGTCCCACCTCCACTAACTCCTCAACTTTTCACTCCTCCATTAACTAACGTGACCAATGAGATCCCACTCTAGTGCACTCCTGCTAGTGTGCACCTTCTCTTTCATCTATCCAATATTGATATTTGTAGTTGATTACAAGTCAATAAATAGAGAGCAGGGATTAATTTCCCCCACTGGTATAGTAACCACTTACTACCAGTGGTTTTGGAGGGAAATGAATCCAACTATTGGTTACATGTCCAAATGAATTGTTCCAAAATTGCTCGCACTTGGGCCTGTAACCACCTTTGTCAATGTGGCCATCCATGTCACCCACAAGTCCCGCCACCTACATGTCATGGCCCTTATCATGCTACCATGGACCCTACCACCATGGACCTTGTTAGTCCATGTTACATACATGTCCATGTCACTATACACATCACTAATGTCACTAGTACGAAAAATTCCAAATTTTCAAAAATTTCAAAAATTCCAACTTTGTTAATAATGCCTAATTTTCAAAAAAATTATATCTGCCATGAAATTCATAGGTTCACCTCTGCAATTGACCCTCTTCTTCAGAAAATTCGATCCTTGTGCATGCAATTTGAACTAAGTTAGAAATTTGGGGGACTTTTCCCAAATTTCCCTAATTTCTTCCAAATTTCCCATGGCTAACTCTGCAACTCCTTAATTCAACCAAAATCATGCCTCTGCATGCTCAAACTGAGTGTAATTTTTGGGATTTTAACCCTTAAATTTCAATTTCCTAAAATTTCCCCCAATTTCACATAATAAATTTTGTCAAATAGTTTGCAAGCATATTAAAAATTTCACCTCTGTAGTTTTTGGTCTATGGCCTAATGCAAGTCTAGTGTTTGAACCTGATGCTTTGATACCAAAATGTAACAAACCCATACCCCATGCTAAGACACATTACCATAATTCCAACTATGTAAACATTGTACCTTTCAAAATTATTTCAACTTGGTTCTATCTTTCTCAGCAGCAGGGCACCCCTGAGCTAGGGCTATGACTCCACAAGGGAAAATGTTACCTAATCCAACTAGGTATCATAATCAATACAAGAAATGGTTTTGCCAAGGCACCAAATTCCTGTAGTAATTCCAACCATACTATCATTTCCCTTGACTTGCACAACCCAAGGGAGTATAACCCCTTCTCTACACTATAATCCTTTAGAGTATCCCACTTCCCTTCTAGGGCTCCAACAAAAGTCAGACAAGAAGTCTCAAAGTTGTACTCTAGGAACTCCAGTTGCAATAATGGAGTCCCCAGGCACCCTCTAGGACTCACATACTAGGAAATCCTACCCTTACAACTCTCCCTCTATGACTCCAACCATCCCCAATGCAACCCAAGGAGAATTGTACACAAAATCCCACCTGTATTCACAATATTCACAAGGTAACAAGGCCTTGTCTTTCATAAGTTCACACCACGCATCCCAGACAAAGAATGGAAAAGAGCAATGAACAGAATGATGGATTTTACACTATCCCAAAACTTTAAATATGCATGTCTCTCTCCTGACAAGTGGCACTTAAGAACCATGTTCCCCTCAATAGGGAAATCATCCTTATAATTAAGAACTTAGGAAATAATATATGCATTATGAATCATGACTTAGGAATTAATATTATATTCCTTGGCTTATCCCCTTTCCTTAATCCCTTATCCCCCATTCCCTCTCATGAATTCCTATCCCCCATACTTTTTGGTTTGATTTGGTCTGCAGTAGTGATGTATTTTATTAATCAATTGTATGCACAATTTACAATGCTAGGATCTCCTGCCTTGATCATCACAGGCTCTTTGACCCAAAAAACATTACACGAATTCCATCCCAAAACCATACTAGATCACCAACCTATACAGCATATGTACATATACAACTATAACTTGGGGTTCAAACTAGGGGTATTATAGTTTATACACAAAAGAAGAACACAACTTCTATAGAAATATGAAAAATTTAATTAGAATGTAGCTAAGTCGGAGAAATGTTTTCAAGGCATATTGGACACCACTAATATTGGAGATGAGGAGTTTGAAAATTTGTGTAATTATTGGACATTGAATAAACTATTGGTCATCCATGGAAGAAAAATCCGAATGGATATGGTAAAAAAATGAATGACAACAATCTTGTCCCAATTGATTGTACATTGGAAATAAAACCAACAATGAAACATATTTGGAAGAGTATCAAAGAAGGCAAAGCACCAATAAAATAAACAATGAAATAAAAGTTAGTAGGTCTAGGCCCATTAGGTAATAAAGAATAAGTTATCATATATCTATATGATGAGGAAGAAATCAAACCAGAGGAAGAGCCAAATTCAAAAGATGAGGGAACAAACGATTTGGGGGGTCAACCAAAGGTAACACTTGAAAATGGAATAGCCATCCAAAGCACCAAACCAGACAATAACAATAGAATCTAGGGAAAAACTATTAGAAGAATAAGAGAAATAAGAGAAGGAAAAGAAAGAAAAGGAGTTGATAAAGAGAACAAGACACACATGGAGTAGTCAAGAGGCTACCAAGCATCTCAGGGTTATATGGCGTTGGGAGTAAAGCCCCACTTTTGTATTATTGAAGCCCCTAAAAGAAGAGTAAGATACTCATGATGGGCCCTTACCTAGTCATCAGATGACTGGGGAAAGTGTCCTAATTGTATATTAAAGATTAGAAGAGAAAAATATAGAGATAAAGATAATAGAAAAAGGAAGGATAGATTCAAACTTATGTTTTGTATCTTTTTTTGGTGTATCAAAGATTATAACACATTATCAAATGAATGTAGTAACATATTGAGATGAGTAATGTCATTATAGTTGAAAGTGGGTATTTTACTATATTTTGAGGTTTTTCCCACTATAAATGTGTTGTCTCAATTATTATTCAATACTTCTTTATTTCTTGTTTTGATGTTAATATTTTATAAATGTTATGATGAGTTGTTAATGAACCTTGTTTGTGATGATACATATCTGAATGAGGAGTATGATCGAAACTAGTGTTTATACCATTGTGATTAATTAGTATACAACAAAGTGCCCTAATGTATGAGGGATGTTTTGAATTATATTCCTCCACTTGGACGAGTTCTTCATTTTCCTCTTTTGTCCCATCAATCATTGGTTCTTTGTTTCACCACCTTTCGACTTTCCCTATTGCTTCTTTGGCTGAATGTCCTTCTTTTTCCCATGGTTTCGTTATGAAAATTTCCTCTTTTGTTGCATCCTCTTGAGATTTCCCTAGTTTGGTTGTGCACATTACCTCCCTTGTTGGGTCCTCTTGAGCGTTTCCCTTAGAAAACCTCAAACCAATTGGTTGGGAATCTAGTAGAAGGTAGAGTTGGTGATTTTTCATTGTGTTGTGATATTGTCTATTATTAGAATTTCCTTTTTGTTTTTGTTGGCATTGGATTTTATTTAGTGGGTGGAGGAATAGCTCCCTTGCAACAATTTCTACCAAAGTGTTCATCCTCATGGGAATGATTTATTTTGAAGGGTAGTTATGTCTAGTGCCTAGATGCAACACTAGTCATCTAGATTGAACTAGATTGCCTCTAAAATACCATTTGAGAGATCTACTTTTGTGTATATTCTTATATAGGAGTACTGGAAAGATTTTTTGATTGCTCTATTTAAAAATTTCTTTGTGTTGTTACCAATGAGATGGAAGGTGGAATCATACCAAAATATAAGTGGAATATGGGAAACAAACACAAATTGGGGTTGTTTTAAGAATAGCTTCCCCTGGGTTGAATTCAAGAGTCCATTGATTCCAATAAAAACTCTTTAGGCCCTATAAGACCCACTTTAGGATATAAGATCTTAATCTTCCTTTAGTTATAAGAGAAACACAATGGATAATATTCTACATAGGAAGAAGCCAATTGATCCCTTCATTAATAATGTTAGAAATATTCCGACCATAAGTCTATGGTATTATGACTCATCCATTGGCCCATATGCATTTAATGATTTCTTCACAAAGTTCATATTCTCAAACTTATGTGGTGGACCTTTCTGAGCCGCAACTATGATGAGATCTTGGAAGTATCAAGATTTTTTCCTAATATGGATTTTAAATCTGGACTATCAATTCCTGCCACCATTTTGGTTGTAGTTAGTTGCAACTAGCTTCTAATCCTCTAAGTATTCTCCACACCTCTAATCTCTCGAATGGATGGAGTTGCACCATTAGCCACTACCAAAAAATCCAGGGAACACCTAAGAATTTACATATATCCATCAATAGGCCAAACTGACATGGTCTTGACCTAAGGGCTTCTCTCCTCCAAACAATTAGTGAGCTTCCTCACTGCTAGGAGAGTTCAAAGTGGCTAGGGTGAGCCCTATCCAAAAACACAAACTGATTTTTTTGCTACTCTCATCTCTCTTGTTCTAGAATTTGCGATAGAGTAAATGATTCATTTATTCATCGAGTAACAATCATTCTATCATTGATTGTTATTGGATTGAGAATGAAAATTTTGATACTTGTCATACTAATTTTTTTATATTTTGTTTTGTACGTGAAGCTAATTGACTTTTTATAATAATGTGTGTGACAATATGCCCATGTTGTGGATTTTTTTGTTTAAAGTTTGTGTAGTGTTCATATTCCCTTTAAATAATTATTCTTCAATTATTGACCATTTACACCTTCAATAATTGTAACATGCCTAGGATGATATTCTTGGATCATTTCATTTTTCCATTTGACTCATCACACACTCTTGATGTGAAAGCAATTAATTTCCCTTTTTAATATTGCAATTTTTGTAAAATAATTACTTCTAATATGTATATATTGTTGGGAACAACTTCCAATTCTTCCTTTTAAGCGTTCAATTTTGGTGTTTAGTGTTTTTACCAGGGAATTTGTTCACTTCAAATCAATTCCTTTCTCACATTCAAGATTCTTAATTTTTATTTTATTTTATTCAAGTATTTTTTAACAAAAACACTATTTATTAGATAATATGAAATTTATATTTATATTAAGTAGAAGAAGAGATTTAAATTTGTTCCACATTTATAATAGATTTTAATTTGTACAAAATATAGGTGGTTGCAAAAAAAACCTCATGGATTACCTGCATAACAACTAACAAACTATATTGTTAATTTGTTTGGAAGCCCTGTGTTATTTGTTTTGAATTTGATGGTGTTGGCACTATTAAGGTGAGACGTTATATTAATTAATAAAAAAATTTAATCTAGTTGATAATAGGTGCCCAAGATTTACTTAATTTCCATTCGTCATGACGATTGATATTATTTGGGTTTTTTTTCAATTCTATAGCTTCTATGACCCGTATTTTTGTGTAATGCTCAATATTGACGATGGATTCTGCATTTTCAAGGCATATGTGATGTTTGGAAGCTATGGAGTGTTATGCAAGTGCAAATTTCTTTGTTCGTCCATGTATGTTGTCAGCATTACGTTATTTTAGCCTTGTTTGAATAAAGCTACCAGTCTCACCAATATATACCTTTCTACAGTCACATGGGATAAAATAGACTCCTTTATTCTACCTAGGTTATGTTCGATCTTTTTCAAGGTCAAGCATTCTTCTCAAAGTGTTCAGGGGCGAGAAAATGACCCTTATTTGACCCTTCTTTGTTTCTTAAGTAATATGTTGGCTATCCTATTAGTTGTCCCCTGGATATAGGGTAGTTTCATAGAGTTTAAAATGTCTTTATTTCTTCCCTCTATCCACCTACTTGTTTGGGATTTTTGTATGGATTTCTTGATTATCATTTCTTTGTATCCATTATTTTTTAAGAATTTAACAAGATGTTCTAATTCACAATCCAATTTTTTTGGATCAGATAATTGTTTGGCCCTGATTGCTAACTTATTTATAACACCAATCTTCTGAGTTGGGTCATGATGATAGTATGCCTAAATATATTTATCCATATGTGTATTTTTTCGATATACTTGAGGCATAAGTGTTCCATCATTTTCCCTAGTGATAAGGACATCCAAAAAGGGAAGATTTTTTTCATCTTCAATTTCCATTGTGAATTTAATATTTTTCGATTGGTTCCTCATGTGTCTTAGGAATTCCTCCAAATTGTCTTTTTTGTGTGGCCATATGAAATTGGTGTCCTCTACAAATCATCTCCAGTGTTCTAGTTTCAATGGAGAAGTGTTGATGGTTGTTTCCTCAAAGTATTCCATGAAAATGTTTGCCACAACTGGAGAGAGCAGGGATCCCATAGCTACGCCATTTGTTCTTTCATATATGTCACCTCCAAAGATGTAATATGTATATTTTAGGCACACTTCTACTAGGTTTGTTGTTTCATTGTATGTGAGTCTTCTTATTACATTTATGGCTTCATTTAGCAGAATCTTTGTGTATAGAGACACAACATCAAAACTGACCAAGATATATGCTTCATTTACTTATGTGGATTTTATATTATGTATAAAATGTGAGTCTTTGATGAATGACTGAGTGTGACCAGCTAGAGGTTTAAGTTTCTCTGCGAGTAGCTTAGCTAGTCCATACAAAGGTGAACCTATTGTGTTTACAATTGGCCTCAAATAACAACCTTCCTTGTGTATTTTTGGAAGCCCATATATGTGTAGAATGACAAGATATTTAGGCGTAATCTTCTCTTTTATCATGTCTTCCAAGGAGGAGATTTGGATGGCCTTCGTGATTTCTGTCATTATTTTATTGTTAGGGTCTTTGTCAAATTTTTTGTAGCTACCAATTGTTGTGAGATGCTCCATCATTTTTTTGTGATATTCCTTGGTGTCCATTATGACAATAGCATTCCCAAAAACCACATTAAACAGGTACGTTGATTTTCAACCCCTATCCCCGTGCTCCTTATCCTTCACTAATTCAATAGTGGATTGTTGGTCTACAACATTTGCAGGAGCAGGAATGAGGCGCTTTAAGCCCACAACACATGCAATCATCACTGCAGAAGACCATTTTGTCTTCCAAAATAATTTAAAGATATAGCTTATAATGTTGATGTATTATCACTGATGAAATTGCCTATAGTTTGGGTACATTCCCAGTCATCATTGTTTACATCCATTTTTTTTAGCAAATTGATTGCAGTTTCAATCTAGATACTCTCGTAACAGTGTTTCTTTCAAAGCATCATGTTGAGTTCTTTCCCAAATTCCTTAGTATATGATTGGTCTTGCATGCTGGGATTATTTCCTCCAAGGCTGTCAACTAATGATCCTTTCCTTCCGAGACCAGGAAACATCTTTACTGGTTTCTTCCATGTTGACCAAGGCATTCCCTTTTAAGAGAATGATGAGTTTATTGTAATGTTTCTAGATCTTTGGGGATATAACTCTTGGACTATTTTCCATCACTTCCATCTGCTATAGACTACATCCCAAATGGAGAAGTCACTTATGAAAGTTGTTGATTAGGGAGACACCAAATGTGGAGGTTGGAAATAAGACTAATATCATCAAGAGGTTAGGTTTTTAATATCATTTATTTTCATAGGTTGATCATCAACTCATTTCTTAGGGACATTGACAATTTTATTTGTAGTACTAAAAATGGTTTCTAATTCTATGGGAAGTTGATGATCCAAACACCTTCTTCTATCCACTACACAGATTTTTTTTTCAAGAGGGTAGGTTTTCCAATCAACATCCTTTCTTCTAACCAAGTTCCAAAGCATCGTTGCTTCAAGGGCCTTATTCATCATGTTGGGATATTTGATTCCTAATGCCCCTTTAGGTTTTGGATGAAGGAATGTTTCCATTTTTCCAAAGATTTTTGTTTTCAAAGTCCAATTTCACTTCTTTCCATAAGAAAGATCTCAACAATTTGTTAATTTCGCTAAGGACTCTAACAGGGCTACCAAAACTAAAAGAAAAGGAAGCCTCCAAGCAAAGAGAGCACTGATTTATAAGAATTGTCCCATCCTACAAATTTAGACACCTCATTTCTAATGAGGTAATTTTCCTTCACATTTATTGGAACCTGGTTGCAAACTCCTATCTTCCTTAATAAGATGGGAGTACCAATGTATCAAAAGGCTCTCTAATTTGGTTCCATGAAAAATTCCAGTACCTAGTTAATGCACTAAAGGACAGATACTTGATATTTCTATTCATAAATGATACATTTTGATTTATTTGGGAATCCCTCTTAATACTTGTAGATAGTGATTCAATTGTCTTTTGAACCTTTTGACAATTATAATAGAGGCATTGCGTAAGAAAAGTGTATCATCAATAAGTCAGTATTGGTTTGATCACTTTTACCCCTAGCTGTAGTTATTCCTTGAAGGGTTTCACCTTTCTTTCCTTTTTTTAGGCTTCATCTAAGGGATTCCACCATGCATATATACAAGGGGATAGAAAACATCCCTGTTAAAATCCCCTAAAGGTTGCAATGATTGAGGTGCATATTGGTGGCCACCAAATTCTTCCAAATTCCAACTGCCTCATCTTGACAGTTTTAAGTTCAGCACATTTTTCTATAATGAGGACATTTCTTTGTAATTGTGGGTTATTGGTGCAGACCCCCCCCCTGGCCCCCCTCTCCAAAGGGCTACGCGACCTCCCAGTTTATGATCTTCTCAAGACTGAATTGAAACAGTCTTCGATTCCCTGTTGGAACCTCTAAGAAACAATCCACAGTCTTTGCAAAATTCTACTCGCATGAACCAGTGCTAGGAGGAAGCCTTTTTCCACATGACCACACACATATCCTCAAAAGGTGTTTCACGATTTCGCGTGTTGGGTAATCGTATGTGAGTCAAACCTCAACTCTTCATCTTTCGAACTCCCGACAGGGGCTTAACGAGTGCTAGCTCCTCTCTTATCCTTCTTCCATATGACCTTCGGTCATAACCTAGGGCCAAACCTCAAGCACGTCAGGATTTCGTGACTCGTAACTTCCAAGAGCAAGTTCCTTTGCACTCCCAACTCCCAAAATGCTGATATTTTGGAGCAACAAATCAATGACTCGTGCTCCTCTGGATCTGATGGCCACTATCAATCCGCAAAATTGACCTCACGAATTCTCATGAATATCCCCTTTTGACATTTCTCTCCTACGAGTCAGCGAAATGTTGAGCTCTCACCATGTGTCCCTTTTCGATGGACGGACCCAATTATTTCGGGACTTCGTGTTTCGGGATTTCACTCTACTTCTTATAAATCTTCTAGTTTGTGAAATTTCGATAAATCCTCACGCTAACCAGTGCACTACTTCTCCGAGATCTAACGGATTGAAATATTTCAGCTTCTCCTGAATGGATCTTAATCCTTGATCTTATCCAGTCTTCAAAATTATTTTCTGAAGGATTTCTCCCATTTTATCCTCCATACTTGTTCTTCCTTCGAACTTTCAATTTCTGCGCTCCACCTTTGAACGCTTCAACCCTTCAGAACTTAGAAATTTTTCTAAGTGTTTCCTCTCAAGATTTAAAACCATTATTCCTCCTGATCTTATAGCAAATGAAATGAAATCTCATCCCTGGCGCACACTTGCACTCTGTGTCTTTTTCAAAAGAATTTTTGATGCCCTTTTGGCATACTCTGTGTCAACTTCCTGAGCTTTCAAACTTAAGCTAAGTTTTCTTCTATGCGCACTCCTTGCACTCAATATGCACACTTTGCATACAAAAATCTCTCGCTATCTCTTTTGAGATTTAATTTGAAAAGGACTTCTTCATATGCACTCATTGCCCTTTGTATGCACTCCTTGCATAACTTACAGAAGAGAAATAATCAAACTTATTCAATTATTCACTATGAACATCATACATTCACATAATACACAATTATCAGTCAAACAAAATCAACATTGTACATTTTTTGGTCAATTTTCTTTGTTCCATTCATTTCAAATAAAAAACCATAGTTACAGTCACTATCTCCTACATACATAGAAACAATGAAAACTTGTCTAAGGACCCATAGCCTCTTCTCTCTTATTTTTCCTATCTAAACCCTATCACTCTCTACTCAAGTAGTTACCTACTCAATTAAATGAAACCTAATGAATAATACAACAATTATCCTACACCTGTAATACATTACAGTCATGTAAAGGATTTACAATTGTTCTGTCCTTTCAAATGGTAGACCGACTTCACAGACAACTAAATTAATTAACGAGAAAATAAAAAATCTCTACATTGCTACCAAGCTGGTTAAAGGTCAGTTTGGTTCCTTCGATGTATTGAGGTGTTGACTTCAATTCCATGTTCGCCTTTATGGATTTGATAGTGATTCTCCTACATCATACTCCTCTTGCCAAATTATTCATGGACTCCTGTCCATGAGCTCTCACATTGTTTTTCCTTGCTTCAAAATATAAGGTTCATTTACCCAACTTGAATCTTCTACTGGGTGATCCTTCCACTTTACCAAATATTCAGGATACATCTTTCTTCTGGTTTGTCTTCCAACTCTATGTTCTAAAATTTTCTCCATCTGAGGTTTTTCTACTACATGCATATGTTCCTCCCATTGAATCTCTTCCTAATCATCCAATTCTCATGTTTCATCTCTGTTATAAGGATACATGTCTGCAACATTGAATATTGGTGATATCCCAACATTGTCTGACAACTCAATCTCATAAGCATTTGCTGCAAATTTCCCAAGGATCTTGCATGGTCCTATCTTCTTCATCTTCAACTTATTATATGTTCCTCTTGGAAACCTTTCCTTCCTCAAATGAGCTAAAACTTCATCTCCCACTTCAAATTGAACTTCCCTTCTTTTCTGATCAACTTTGTCCTTATACTTTTGATTACTATCTTGTATCTGCCTCCTAACTTGATCATGAAGTCTTTGCATTTCTGTAGCAAAATCTTCTGCTCCAGTGCTCCTGAATTCATCTTGTTTCAATTCTCTCAATTCTGCAACCCCTCTTAGCTCTCTTCCATATACTATCTCGAATGGATTTTTTCCAGTGCTTCTGTTAACTTAATTGTTAAATGCCAATTTTGCCTGTGCCAGAATCTGATCCCACTGGCGACCTTGTTCAATGACTAAACTCCTTAACAAATTTCCCAGACTCTTGTTCACCACTTCAGTCTATCCGTCTGTCTGAGGGTGATATGTTGAACTAAAATATAAGTTAGTTCCCAGCCTCTTCCATAGAGTCCTCCAAAAATGTCCCACGAACTTAGTGTCCCTATCTGAAACTATGCTTCTGGGCAATCCATGTAATCTCACAAATTCTATAAAAAACAAATTGGCTATGTGTGTAGCATCATTTGTTTTCTGACATGGTATGAAATGTGCCATATTAGAAAATCTATCAAACACAACAAATATGGAATCACTTCCCTTCTAGGTTCTAGGTAATCCCAATATAAAATCCATACTAATTACATCCTAAGGCCTTTCTGGAATAGGCAATGGTTGATACAACCCAGTGTTTTGTCTCTTCCCTTTTGCATGTTGATAAATATTACATCGGTCTACAAATTTCATCACATATTCCCTCATACCTGGCCAATAATACAAACTATTCAACTGCACAAATGTTTTGTCATGACCGAAGTGTTCGGCTAGACCTCCACTATGTTTTTCTTTTAACAAATTATCTCGCATTAAACATCTTGGTATGCACAATTGTCTTCCTTTAAACAACAATCCATCCTAGATCAAATATTATGACCATGAGTTGTTATCCCTCAACAAAGGATTTTCATATGCTTCGTAAGCCTCCTTAAAATCTCAATCTTCTTGATACATTTCCTTAAGGTGCTCAAACCCTAAGTTCTTCACTTGAAATTCATGTACAACCAAACTTCTCCTTCTCAAAGCATCTGCAACTTTATTAGCACTTCCAGAAATATGTTTAATGACAAAAGTAAAATTCTGCATGAATTCTACCCACTTAGCATGCCTTTGATTTAACTTCTCTTGCCTAGTAATAAATTGCAAAGATTTATTATCACTATACAAGAAAAACTCTTTTGGAATTAAATAATGTCTCCATTTCTTCAAAGCTTGAATCATTGCATAAAATTCCTTGTCATATGTAGAATATTTCTCCTTCATGTCATTCAACTTCTCACTGAAATAAACAATTGGCCTATTATCTTGACTCAAAAGTTCTCCAATGGCTATTCCACTTGCATCACACCTTACCTAAAATGTTTTTCCAAAATCTACTAAAACCAGAATTGGTTTCTCTGTTAAGTTATTTTTCAACACTCTGAAGGTCTTCTCGACCTCCTCTATCCAATTAAAAGACTTATGTTTCTTCTTCACAGTTTCCATCATGGGTGCACATATACCACTAAAATTTCTGATAAACTTTCTATAAAAACTTGCTAAACCATGGAAACTTCTCACCTCAAATATGCTCCTGGGTTACAACCATTCTTTGATTGCTCTCACCTTTTCTGGATCCATTTTCAATTCATTTGAAGAGATCACAAAACCCAAATATATGAGCTTTGTCTTCATAAAATAACTTTTCTTCAAGTTTATTAACAACTTTTCTCGCTGCAATCTCCTCATCACTAATGTCAAGTGCTTTAAATGTTCTTCCTCTGTTTTGTTGAAAACTAATATATCATCCAGATATACAATGACAAATTTACCTATGAAGTCCTTCATTACTTCATTCATCAACCTCATAAATGAGCTTGGAGAATTTTTCAATCCAAATGGCATGACTAGCCATTCAAACAAACCTTCATTTGTCTTGAATGTTGTTTTCCATTCATATCCCTCTCTCATTCTTATCTGATGATATCCACTCTTCAAGTCTATTTTTGAAATATAGCTTGTTCCACTCAAACAATCCATCAAGTCATCCATCCTAGGTAAAGGAAATCTATACTTGATGGTGATCTTGTTGATAGCTCTAGAATTTATACACATTCTCCATCCCCCATCCTTCTTTGGACTTAATACAGTTGGCACTGCACATGGGATTAGACTTTCCCTGACTAAACCTTTATCCAACAACTCTTGAACTTGCTTCTTAACTTCTTCATTATCTCGAGGTTTCAACCTATACATTGCTTTGTTTGGTAAACTAGCTCCTGGAATTAAGTCAATATGGTGGCTAATGCTCCTAATAGGTGGTAATGAATGGGGCAACTCATCCACTACTATGTCAACAATGTTCTCCAACAATTCTTGTATTTCTTCTGATAATTCATCCACATAAGTATTGGTAAGGATAAATCTTGGCTTCCTTACTACAACAAATTGCAGTTCCTGATCTTTCTTGATCTCCTTCAATATTTCCTTCCCACTCATGAGAAGTATTATTGTGTTGGCTTCTTCCTTTCCTTTCTTCTCTTCTATTGGAAGTAACATGTGGGTTCTACCATTTTTCTCTAGAGTATAAGTATTTTTTCTCCCATCATAAATGACATTCCTATCAAACTGCCATGGTCTCCCCAACAAAATATGACAAACATCCATGGGAATCACATAACACAAAATCTCATCTTTATAGCCTCCTATTTTAAATTCAACATTGCATTTTTGACTTACCATTACTTGATGTCCTTTCTGCAACCACGATACTTTATATGGACTTGGGTGTGCAATTGTCTCCACATCTAGCTTCTCCACCATTTCTGTAGATACTAAATTGCCAGTGCTCCCACTATCTATAATCATCTTACAAACTTTGTCCTTTTTTTTACAAGCAGTCATGAACAACCTCGTTCGTTGAACTGAGTCTTCTATTTCCTTTTTTGTCTTTAGAAGAACTTTCCTCATCATAATATCATGTCCTCCTTCTGTTGCCTCTGCTTCCACATTCTTCTGGGCTTTAGAAATGTGTGATTCTCCTCCTCCTTCTCTCTTCCTCTCATGATATTCCCAAGACATATTCCCTGTCTTTCCATAAGCATAACATTTAACTCCACCTCCTCTACTTCTTCCTCTTCCTCAAGGAAACAAATTTCTCCCACCAAATGGTCTTCTTTGGGAACTTCCTCCTCTTTCAAAGAGACCATATGATTTCTCATTCTCACCCTTAGCTTTCAGTTCCTTATCATAGACAACTCCCTTACCTCTATTTAAACCTCTACTTTTGTTTCGCTGACTCTGGTTTCTAGCCAACTTTTCTTCTGCCTTCAACGCAATCTGATAAGCATCTTCCACTTTCCTCACAATCATCATGTTGATTTAATCCTAAATTTCATACCTCCAACCATTTATATACCTGGAAACCTTTTCATCATCCTTCTCTCTTTGTCCAACCCTAATATTTAGTCTATAGAATTCTTTTGTATACTTTTTCACTGTCATACCCCTCTGTCTCAGGTTCTACAATTTTTTGAACAACTCTATCTGATATCCCTAGGTATGAATTTAGCCTTCAGTTTGGCTACCATCCTATCCCAATTCTTTATCTTTTGTTTTCCTTTTCT
Organism: Picea engelmannii; assembly: GCA_009831015.1. Taxonomy (NCBI): domain Eukaryota; kingdom Viridiplantae; phylum Streptophyta; class Pinopsida; order Pinales; family Pinaceae; genus Picea; species Picea engelmannii. The sequence goes on along the minus strand of ML782896.1, from coordinate 404,254 downwards.
CCTCCTTTCTGCCTGCAGTTCATCCCACCACAATGATGCATGTCCCTTTAATCTTGTGATAGCATGTCTCACTTTCCTTCCTTCGTCTACATCTTCATAGTCGAAATACTTGTCCATGGATATTATCCAGTCCAATATTTCTTCGACATCCAAGTTACCTTCATACATTGGGACGTCCATCTTTTCTCTAGCTCCCAACTTCACAACATCTTTCAATAAGCATTCTTCGGCCACATCTTCCCCTGCATCTTCTTCAATTTCTACTTCTTCATTTTCTACATCACTGTCATCTTCAGCGGCAGGTTCTCTCCTTTGCATTTCTTCCATCGCTTCCAACCTTGTGCGAAGTTCTCTCACTTCTCTCCCTACAACACGGTTTTCTATAAGTGGTCCTGAACGTACTCTCGACAACATCGCTTCAACTATTCCTAACACACTGAGTCCAAAAAAAAATTAAAAAATTCAGGCTCTGATACCACTTGGTGCAGACCCCCCCCCCTCTCCAAAGGGTTGCGCAACCTCCTGGTCTAGGATCTTCTCAAGAATGAAATGAAACAGTCTTCAATTCCCTGCTGGAACCTCTAAGAAACAATCCATGGTCTTTGCAAAATTCCACCCGCATGAACTAGTGCTAGGCGCAAGCCTGTTTCCACGTGACCACACCTTGTGACCACACGCCTATCCTCAAAAGGCATTTCATGATTTCACGTGTCGGGTAATCGTATGTGAGTCAAACCCTGACTCTACATCTTCCAAACTCCCGACAAGGGATTAACGCATGCTAGCTCCTCTCTTATCCTTCTGCCATATGACCTCCAGTCATAACCTTGGGCCAAACCTCAAGCATGTCAGGATTTCATGACTCGCAACTTCCAAGAGAAAGTTCCTTCACACTCCTGACTCTCGAAATGTTGATATTTCGGAGCACCAAATTAACGGCTCATGCTCCTCTGGATATGACCGCCACTATCAAATCACAAACTCGGCCTAGAAAATTCTCACGACTCTCCCCTTTTGACCTTTCTCTCCCGCGAGTCAACAAAATGTTGATCTCTCACCACGTGTCCCTTTTCGGTGGACAATCTTGATGATTTCGAGACTTCACGTTTCAGGATTTCACTCTACTTCTTCCAAATATTTTGGTTTGTGAAATTCCAATAAATCCTTGCGCTAACCAGTGTGCTACTTCTCTGAGATCTAACAGCTTGAAATATTTCAGCTTCTCCTGAATGGATCTTAATCCTTGATCTTATCCAGTCTTCAAAATTATTTCCTGAAGGATTTCTCCTATTTAATCCTCCATACTCGTTCTTCCTTCGAACTTTCAATTTCTGTGCTCCACCTTTAAATGCTTCAACCCTTCAGAACTTAGAAATTTGTCTAAGTGTTTCCTCTCAAGATTTAAAACCACTATTCCTCCTGAGCTTCTGGCAAATGAAATTAAATCTCATCCCTGACACACACTTGCACTCTGTGTCTTTTTCAAAAGACTTTCTAATTCCCTCCTAGCATACTCTACGTTCAATTTCCTGAGCTTTCAAACTCAAGCTAAGTTTGCTTCTATGCGCACTCCTTACGCTCAATATGCACACCCTGCATACAAAAATCTCTCGCTATCTCTTCTGAGCTTTAAGTTAAAAAAGACTTCTTCATACACACTCCTTGCGCTCTGTATGAACTCCTTGCATAACTTGCAGAAGATAAATAATTGAACTTATTCAATTATTCATTTATTCACTATGAACATCATACATTCACAAAATACACAATTATCAGTCAAACAAGATCAACACTATACAGTTTTTGGTCAATTTTATCTGTTCCATTCATTTCAAAGAGAAAACCATAGTTATAGTCACTATCTCCTATAGACACATAAAAAATGAAAACTTTTCTAAAGACCGAGAGCCTCTTCGCTCTTCTTTTTCCTATCTAAACCCTATCACCCTCTACTCAAGTGGTTACCTACTCAATTAAATGCAACCTAATGACTAATACAACAATTATCATACACCTGTAATATATTGCAGTCGTGTAAAGGATTTACAATTTTTCTGTCCTTTCAAACGGTGGCTCGACTTCACATACAACTAAATTAATTAACGAGAAAATAAAAAATCTCTACACCGCTACCAAGCTGGTTAAAGGTCGGTTTGGTTCCTTCGATGTATTGAGGTGTCAACTTCAATTCCACATTCTCCTTTCTGGATTTGATAGTGATGCTCCTGCATCAATTATGCACTTACGTGGTTTTCCTAAAACCCTACACAACATCCATGTGGATATTGGTTACCGCCCACCTATTCCAACTAGCTTATTTTGAAATTTTTCATGTCAGTGCATCTTTATGTACTTCCAGGGACGTTTTGGGGATTTAAACAATTTTTTCTTGGTTTTACACAAACAAACTATGGACAAGGTTATATTTTGATGCCATAATGCGTAGTTCTCAAAAATACCTTTCCAACGGGCTATCACATGCCTAAAACAGAGATCGTATGCAAAATTTACGACCCCGGGAAGTTAATGTACTAACTTACCCCAATGGAGCCCACATGACTTTTGGTGCTTCATCTCCTAGGGTTAGGTTTTTGGATGTCTATGGTTTTAGCATTCATTTTTATCATAAAAAGGCCTTCAGATCCTCATTGTAATCATCTTCTTGTGAATAAGCATAATCGTCACATCTCTTCTCAGAGATAAAGCTGGCACTCTATATTTTTACAGTCTCTGTACATTTATTTCATTAATAAAAATCATGTATTGTTGTATCTCTCTATTTCTGGTAATTTTTATGAGTATTTCATTGTAATATCTTGGCTTTCATTTTGTTCTGAAAATAATCCGGATGAGTGGTATCAGAGCATGTTGCTCTTGATCATTTTTCAGTGCATGCCCCCGACAAGGTCTGAGTATAGAAATTTGGGTCTCAAGCTTGTCTCTCTTGGGGACAATTGCTCTCACACGCACAAGAAACCCTCTATGGTGGTAGAAAATAAAAACGGTGGATCATAAGATTCTATTAACATGTTTCTTGAGCAATCTCTCATGCGACAAAGGGACAAAATGATGGAGAATTTTTCACACATCCTTTAACGCCTGTCGATAGCAACAGGTGCATATTCATCAAGAGACCATTTTGGAGGAACCTATCCCTTCAAGGTACAAGTTAATTTTGATATTCCCATATTTTAAGGTCATATAGATGCGGATTCCTTAGAAAAATGGTTAAATATGCTAGAAGGTTATTTCTTTGTTCACAATTTTTTCGACGGGGAAAATATGACCTTCGCACTCCTCAGGGGTCTCCCCCATGTCAAGCATTGGTGGGAAAATTACTAGGAGAAAAGTTCCACATAGGAATCTAGAATATATGGGGCCAATCCCACTTGGGATTTTTTGTGGATGTGGTTAGGGAACAATACTACCTTGTTGATAACTATGAAGATGAGTACATGAGATGGACCACATTGCGGCAAGAGAAGAGACAAACATTGTTAGAGTTCACAAATACTTTCCATAGCTTGCGCACCAAGCTAGGTATCAAAGACTCCAAGCAGTATCTTGTTCTAAAATACCATGGGGCTCTACATAGGTACATCCAAACCAAAATGGATTTCCTAAACATTTCATCATTGGGAGATGCCTATCAATATGTTGTCAAAATCGAGCAGAAATTTAGGCACATGAACAAATGGGAGTTCGGGTCTGCAAATCCGAAAAAACCAAAGCATGGTAAAGACGTCCCTAACCAACAACGTCCAGACAACTAGTACAAGACATAGGACAAGAAGGGTAAAGGAAATATGAAGAATGACATTGGAAAGTGGTGCGACTTCCACAAAATCCCTTGGTACAACACCGATGAATGTCGCTCGAAACAATCATTGGTGGCCAAGGTAAACGACAAGGAGTCGAACCCTGATTCGTAATATGACCCAGAAAATGTTGAAAATAGACAAATCATTGATGCGAACCCTGCTACTACTATCACAACCACAACAATTCAACCAGAAGAATGAGTAGATCCTGAAGAGGGGGAGTGCTTCTTCCATTCACATATGTGGGTGAAGGGGACCCTATTGCATTTCATTGTTGATAATGGAAGCTAAAATAGCCTCATATAAACTGAGGTCGTCAAATAGTTGGGATTGTCGAAAACACCACACCCACATCCATACAACATTGGGTGGCTTCACCAGGGATGAGATCTATGTGTCAACCAGTAGTGTCGCATGTCCTATGGCATCCAACCCTTCAAAGATGAAGTAGTGTGTGATGTTTCCCCTCTTGATGTCTGTGATGTTGTTTTGGGCCAACCATATATGTCAAAACATCATTCTATTTATGATTCTCGACCACATAGTGTGATTATTACTCTGGGGGGTCATCTCTACACGATACCAGAGGTAGTTTCGACTATTGTTCCACCAAAATAGTGTCATAAGGTAATCTCTCATACTACAAAATTCATCCTCTTCAAAGTCTGTTAAAAGGATGCATAGAAGTCCACTACAACCACTACATCCTCAACAACTTCTATCCAACAGAAGAAAATTTCTAAAGAGAAAGAAGATATTGTTTCTTCACCTACAATGGTGCCTACATAATGCCCCATCAAGCCCATAGACAATAGGTTGGTGGAACAAATTCAACCCCGCTAGAAACAGGTTTGTGACGACCTTCCACAGACCACCAAGATTAAGATTCAGAAAATGATTTCTCCTCTTTCCTGAGCACTCAATGCAATGGAGACCATTGCTTCATAAGGGGGGAGGATTGATCCAGGTGGATATTGGTGGCCACCCACTTGTTCCAAATTCCAACTGGCTCACCTTGACAGTTTTTAATTCAACACATTTCTCTGTAATGGGGAAATTTCTTTGTAATTGTGGGTTCTACACTTACGAGGTTGTCTTGAATCCCTAAACAACATTTAGGTGGATATTGGTGGCCGCCCACTTATTCCAACTAGCTTATTTTGGAAGTTTTCATGTCAGTACATCTTTCGGTACTTCCAGGGTTGTTTTGGGGCTATAAATAGTTTTTTCTTGGCTTGCCATAGTCAAATTGTAGACAGAGTCAGATTTTGATGACATAATGTGTATTTCTTGAAAATACCTTTCGAATGGGCTATCACACACCCAAAATGGAGATTGTATGCAAAATTTACGACCTCGGGAAGTTAATGTACTAACTTACTCGAACGGGGCCCACATGACTTTTGGCATTTCATCTCCTAGGGTTAGGTTTTTGGATTTCTAGGGTTTTGGCATTCATGTTTATCATAAAAAATCCTTCGGAGCCTTATTGTAATCATCTTCTTGCGAATTAGCATAGTCATCACATCTCTTCTCAGAGATAAAGTTGTCACCATTCTAGCGAGTCTGGCACTCTGTATTTTTACAGTCTTTGTACATTTCTTTCATTAATAGAAATCATGTATTGTTGTATCTCTCTATTTCTGGAAATTGTTATGAGTATTTCATTGTAATATCTTTTCTTTCATTTCATTTCAAAAATAATCTGGATTATGCAAAGAAGTTTTTGGGACTACCATTGGTAAGTAGTGTTATCCACACCCTTCATATAAATGTTTTTGCTCAAAATTCCTTTTTAATGAAATTCAAACTTACTTAGTTCCTTGAAGAATAAAATGATTGACTCTAACAAATGAATTTTCCATATCCACAATGTTTACTATCTCACTTTATTTCTCAAACTTGCTACTATAGACGGTCTCATAAACTAATATAATTTTCTCACCAATAATCCAACCTAGGAAAACCCTCTTGACTCTTCTAATATGATTATTTTTGTCTTTGAAAACATTGATTTCCACTATGATTTGGTTTTGAACTTGTAATATACATTACATAAGGAATAGGATTGAATATAGAGAATTATATTGGGTGTTTATCCTTTGAAATGAGCATGTATGACACCCAACCCCCTAAGTACATTTTTAAGGGATGGGGTATTAAAATTCCACTTTTCCTCAACTACCTCAAAGCCTCTTCTCAAAGGAACCATCATCTTTTTCTCGTCAAGAGCTTTCCAACAAATACCACCATGCTCAAAACCGATCTCTAGATAAAAATGTGTGGCCTTCTAAAGTTCATTAGGTCTTCATTGGTCAAAATTCACCTCACTACCACATGGTATTCATATGGCTCCCTGTCAGGTACACCATCTTATGCGGTATTGATGTGGAATCTACCACTCAAACCATCGATCCCTCTGAATCAACTACTCAAATTCACTCGGTGCCTTCCTTTTCCATCAGAGTCACATTCCACTCCAACTAGCATACTCCTATCAATGCACATTTCAACAGATCTGACAGTCCTCGGAGTTAGGCACTCAAGGACCTTGATTACTTTGGAGTCGCTAACTCACACAACAGTTAAGCGGTCTCTCATCCTCATTCTCATGTTAAGAGAACGGGTGGTACCTACGATGATCCACGACTGAGCTTGAATATCACCTATTCATCGTTATACAACCGAGATCACCTCTCGAAGTCGCTCTATCAGAGTCACCTAGTAACCCTGTACTCAGACATCCCGATGGAAATAAACTTCAATAAAAAATGGATATCTATCCACTCACCTAACACCTTAGTTATTGTTTCCACTGTATACCTACCACCTGGCATGACACGTGGCACTCATCCTACATCATGAAATGCTCCCTCAAAATGAAAAATTACCAAGACACGTGAACCTTCCTCGTGAACTGATGTTGTGTACACATCATCACCGAGCACTTGGCTTGTCCCTCAAGTACAAACCCCTATCCACTGTGCGTTGGTTGGGTGACATCATCCTCCTCTGCTCCAATATTACGAGGGAAATTTGGAACCTTTCCCTATCAGGACACCAGGTGCTAAATTCCCTCCTAAGTGTATACAAATATCTATGGCTGAGGCCTCTTTCCCGCTCCTCGATCAATGGCCCATATCCCTTCTTGGAGTTTCTCCCATCGAGGTGCACCCTCTCTAGAGTCACACATCACTCTGACCACATGCGATTCAATGAATCTGAAAATCCTTGTTCGCTTCATTTGACGGTTGTGGTCTGCACGAAGTTCACAATTGCATGGTTGTTAAGAATTCTAGGCTCCCTTGCCTCAAAATGGACCATACTATAATCAAAGGTCTTAACCCACGGAGATCACCTCTGACAAATCAATGGCTCTAGTTCTCTCTAGGAGTTCCTCCCTTCGGAGTGCATCCCATCCAGGACCATCACGTCTCTCTAATGAGCACCCCTCTGATGAACGGTTGAGATATCTCAACCTATAGATCTAAGGGATAGGATTAAGGCACCTGAAACTGACAGGGACTCACCCTCGATCCTTTCCAAAAGTTACAGGCTGACACGTGTCACCCTTTGGACATGATGTCACTTCGATATCTTGACCTTCCAATAGGTTGAGAACCAAAAAAAACAATCATGGTTCTCTCTAGTATGTGCTCTCATAAATCAACCATTTTTTTTATTCAGATCCTCCCCATTCGAAGCCCTAGTGTGACCCTGTACTTAGAAACTATGATATCTTAACCTCCAACAATATTATCGTACCATCAATGATCACGATTTCTTGGCCTCAGATCCTTTGATGATTCAACGATCATCGTTAACTCAGAGTGCCCCTCATCAGAGCTCCACTATATCCTTTCACTTGATCACTCCAACGACCATTCCCCGACCAACTTATGACCGCCATCAACCATCCAATATTCATCGATAACTTTCTTTGATGGATCCAACGACTCCTATTGGCTCAGAGCTCTTCTCATCGAAGTCCCTATGTAACCTTGCACTCTTTAACAAACTCCCAAAACTATTCATAAATGAGTAAGCAAATTCAAAAGAATTAATTTCAATATGATAATCATAAGTTAACTTATAAATACACACAACATTTAAAAAAAAAATAACATCGTCAATCATATATTTAACTTAATACATTGCTTGCACAATTTACAAATTCATCTCTTCAAGAATCTGCTTAAGGAATGACACTAAAACAAATATCGATCTAATGAAGCAAGATGGAGTAAAAGTGCAATCAACTTTTGACCTTATTTAAGGTTGTGTATCTTGCGCACTAAATTATATAAGTTGCACAGAATGTAATTTTACACTCCAAGATTTTAGCAACTCACTCACTTCATTCGCATAGACGTTAAGCTCAATTTAGTTATGAATGAAGTGTTTTCACTTTCTTATATCAACATTATAATTATCATATATAGGATCTAATTAAGTCTATAGTTACTTCAACTCACTCTTATTTGAAAAAAATATGGAACAATCTAATTACTTAGTCAATTAATTATTGAAAAAGGTAAGGAACAATTAACTTACTTGGAACAAATTAATTAATTGAAAAAAAAATAACAATTTAATTGAATCACTAATATGGTGGAGACAATAACTTAATAGAGAAAATCTCATTCATTATTTATTTAGCCATCAAAAGTAATGGCATACGAAAAGGGAAGATAACATTATTTATATACATTATTCATGTATCTATGACTGAATAACATTTGTAGTTACAACAATATATATGTTTGGTCATCGAAAATTTCCTCCTCACATTGTTAAGAGAATACCCTCCTAGGAGTTATAGAGGATTTTGTTTGGATAAATAAGGAAAGGTCCATTGCAGTTGTATCTTACAAATTGGTGAGGATAATGTACGTAAAAATATGCTCAGGTGTAAGTAACTAATTTCATAGAGAATTGGTTGGAGGAAGAAAAATTAGTCTCGAACTTTAAATGCCAACTATCAGCACTGTAAAAAAAATAATTGGCAAGGGTAAAAGTTGGTTTTGAAATCTCATGCATACTCTCATCATGCTAAGGTTTAGTTGCATGATTGCAAAATTTATTGGGTCTAATCTAGACCCAATTTCCAAGTCAAGTCAAGCCACGTACAACCAAGAATCAAGCACCAAAGAACAAGCCAATAAAACCAAGCATTCAACACACAAGCCAGCTCCCAATGATGAAGCACCAAGCCAAGGAAGGAGCGTAGAAGGGACAACATATATCACTACAAGTCGAATGGAAATGGGTACCAGGATAAATAAAGAGTGACTATTGTACTTACCACACCAACATGGGATAATTACTCATGAGACTTGATCAACCCTAATGCTTTATGTACAAGGAAGTTTAACTTCGTCCCTCACACACCCATATGTCAAGGTAAGAGGCCACGAGATTTACCAATGAAACGCAAACTATATTGCTTGCAAATAAAGAAGCAAGGAATTTCTCCCAATTCCTTGACTTATAAATTCTCTGGTCAACAAGATTTATAAGTAAAACAATTTTTCACGAGGCAGAGAACATTTTGGCACAGAGATGAAGGATAATTATTAAGTTATTAATCGTCATATGTATTGATTGTCGAGATGGATGGAGAGCATTCTTGGAAAAGTTAGATCTTTCCTTTACCTCAACTATGGCAAAGACGAAAGAGAAAATTCTACATGAATGACGGATCAAGGCTCTGCGTGATTGATGGAGAAAGACTATTTTTATTCTTGAAATTTCTATTAGAGATCGAAGAATATGGGTTTCAGATAAAGAATATGCATACATAATAATTTAAGAGGTTCAATTATTAAATAATTTCCAACACAAAACTAGACCAGTGGGGAACGATCTCTGTTATTGGCACGATATCAAATCATTAGTGCAATAAGGGCGACAAACAAGGAACTGCGACAGAGGGTTCAAATTCTAATTGAAGACAAAATTTACACGACATATTTCTCTCCTACTTATGATCGAGTCCCACTACCAATTTCCAAGATAGTTCCAATCACTATCAAATAATAAAAAAAATCCGCTACTTATTACATTTCGCTTTGTTTACTAGTTTTCACATTACTTGTCATTTACATAATCTTGGTTAAAGCCATCAATGAAATTCATGAAGATAATGCAGATTTAATTTCAGAGTTTGATCCTACAGACCTACACACTCTATCTTCTTCTATGAATCACGATCTATGGACGCCTATTGGGAAATTTGATTTTAACTGAAAATGGAGATTTACAAGAAGTTATACACCAGTGTTCATGCACAGTCTTATAATAAATATTACTCACAAATTCAATATCTAACCAAAATGACTTCACCAATACCTCTCATCCAACGCTAGGGGTACTCTTCTCCCCCCTTAGCCCCCCAAGCCGCAAAGGGGTCACACACAGAAAATTGGTTTTGTAGCTCAAGCTTTCCCTCACAAGAAGAGGCTTCCACCTCCTACGCAAACTTTCATCCCAACTCTCACAAGAAAAATAGTCATGAGAAATTTTGGCAGCATTTCATTCATCCAGCAATAGGGTGTCTCCCTCATTCCTTCTCCCTTCCTTTTATAATAATTTCTACCTTGACATTTGTCCTTTCATGCATAATCATGTAATTTTTAATAATTAAAATTAGATATTATTCACCCCAAACACGTCACTCTTCCCTCAAGTTGCATATGTTTTATTCTTTTTTTAAACTCAACAATTTTTTAAAAATTTTCCTCACCTCCACAACTAGTTCCTATATTTTCTCCTAGTTGTCCCTTAATTCCCTAATTTCTCCTTTAATTTGTCTCCTAACTAATTTACTTTTGGATTTTGATTAGGACTCTTCTCTTAGTTTAGTATTTTAGAGTCTAGCTTGACTTAGGACTGTAGCTCTAGTTGACACCACATTTTTTCATGAATTCATTTTCTTTAATTTAAAATTTTCTTTTATTAATTTCATGCACACATTGTGCACATGTATTGAAATTTGTATTCTTCCCTTACTAGTTTTTACTTATTGTAAGTTTCCCTTATACCCAGTATTATAATTTATTTAGGCATTAGCATTTATACTTAGGTTTTATTATGTTCCTATTCATAAATTAATATAAAATTGTATTCTCTTTTTAAAAAAATTCTAAGTATTCATTTTATCCTCTAAGGTCTTCTAAATTTTTATTAATTTCTCTAGATATTTCATGTTTCATTTTATTTATTTTCATTTTAGATTATCATGTGATGTGCCCTTCAAGATGCACCTACGTTCTCCAAGGCTGTCACTCGCCATTCTCTTTGTTGCTTGTTTTTTACTTAGTTTGCAAGTTGTCTGACACTTGGAGTCATTACTCCACTTGTCAACCTTGTGTGAGACTAAGGGCTTATTGAGGAATAAGAAATCCACCTTATTGTGCGCCCCTCAAAATCTTCATGAGCGATTGTCTCAGACTATCCTCACAAAATCATGAACCTCTCAGGAACAAGGTAGTCATTAACCTTCATCTCAGGAGCAAGGTAATTGTTAACCTTCAACTCAGGTCACGATGGGAGTGCTATTAGGCTATGACAGGGATGTTTCCACACCTCTCCTAATCTATCTGATATTTGTGCATGACCCCTTTTCTCCATATGTGAGTCGGATTAGCAAGCGTTTCCATTCCTGCACCCACTGAAAAAATAATATTAATAACTATTATACATGGAATCCATAATTGAAAGCATCATCATAATACATGCATAATAAAATCAAGTACCCATAATCAAAGTCAATAGTCCACTCCATGACTAAATCCGGAGTCCAAGCAATTTTTTCGATGTCATCAACATCCTCTTCGTGTCATGTTTCTTGAACACTCAGGAAACCTCTTCATAATACTTTTTAGTGTTATACATCAATATTATCAATATTAGTGCTATAATTTTTTAGTGTCAACCTATACGCTTCTTTGTTTGGTAAACTGGCTCCCAGAATTAAGTCAATATGGTGGCTAATGATCCTAATAGGTGGTAATGAATGAGGCAACTCATCCACTACTATGTCAGCAAAGTTCTCCAACAATTCTTGGATTTCTTCTGATAAGTCATCCACAGAAGTATTGGTAAGGATAACTCTTGGCTTCCTTACTACAACAAATTGCATTTCCTGATCTTTCTTGATCTCCTTCAAGAGTTCCTTCCCACTCATGAGAAGTATTCTTGTGTTGGCTTCTTCCTTTCCTTTCTTCTCTTCTATTGGAAGTAACATGTGGGTTCTACCATTTTTCTCCAGAGTATAAGTATTTTTTCACCCATCGTGAATGAAATTCCTATCAAACTACCATGGTCTCCCCAACAAAATATGACAAACATCCATGGGAATCACATCACACAAAATCTCATCTTTATAGCCTCCTATTTTAAATTCAACTTTGCATTGTTTACTTACCATTACTTGATGTCCTTTCTGCAACCAAAATACTTTGTATGGACTTGGGTGTGCAGTTGTCTCCACATCCAACTTCTCCACCATTTCTGTAGATACTAAATTTCCAGTGCTCCCACTATCTATAATCATCTTACAAACTTTGTCCTTTGTTTTACAAGCAGTCCCAAACAACCTCGTTCATTGAACTAAGTCTTCTATTTCCTTTTTTTTCTTTAGAAGAACTTTCCTCATCATAAGATTATGTTCTCCTTCTGCTGCCTTTGCCTCCACATTCTTCTGGGCTTTAGAAATGTGTGATTCCCTTCCTCCTTCTCTCTTCCTCTTGGGACATTCCCAAGGCATATGCCTTGTCTTTCCACAAGAATAACATTTAAATTCACCTCCTCTACTTCTTCCTCTTCCTCGAGGAAAAAAATCTCTCCCACCAAACAATCTTCTTTGGGAACTTCCTCCACTTTCAAAGAAGCTATATGATTTCTCATTCCCACCCTTATCTTTCAATGCCTTATCATAGAAAACCCCCTTACCTCTATTTAACCCTCTGCTTCTGTTTCGTTGAATCTAGTTTCTAACCAACTTTTCTTCTACCTTTAGTGCAATCTGATAAGAATCTTCTACTGTCCTCACAGTGATCATGCTGATTTCATCCTAAATTTCATACCTCAAACCATTTATATAATTGGAAACCTTTTCATCATCCTTCTCTCTTTGTCCAGCCCTAATATTCAGTCTATAGAATTATTTTGTATACTCTTTCACTGCCATACCCCTTTGTCTCAGGTTCTACAATTTTTTGAACAGTTCTATCTGATAATCCCTAGTTATGAATTTAGCCTTCAATTTGGCTACCATCCTATCCCAATTATTTATATTTTGTTTTCCTTTGATCCTCATTTCTGTCTGCAGTTCATCCCACCACAGTGTTGCATGTCCCTTTAATATCGTGACAACATGTCTCACCTTCCTTCCTTCGTCGACATCTTCACAGTCGAAATACTTGTCCATGGACCTTATCCAGTCCAATAGTTCTTCGACATCCAAGTTACCTTCATACATTGGGACACCCATATTTTCTCTATCTCCCAACTTCACAACAGCTTTCAATAAGCATTCTTCAGCCACATCTTCCCCTGCAGCTTCTTCAATTTCTACTTCTTCTCTTTCTACATCACTATCATCTTGAGCGGTAGGTGCTCTCCTTTGCATTGTTTCCATTGCTTCCAACCTTGTGCAAAGTTATCTCACTTCTCTCTGTACAACACAATTTTTTATAGGTGGTCCTGCATGTACTCTCGGTGGCATCGCTTCAACTATTCCTAACACACTGAGTCCAAAAAAAAAAAAAAATCAGGCTCTGATACCACTTGGTGCAGACCCCCCCCTCTCCAAAGGGATACACAACCTCCCGATCTAGGATCTTCTCAAGACTGAACTGAAATAGTCTTCGATTCCCCGCTGAAACCTCTAATAAATAATCCACGGTCTTTGCAAAATTCTGCCTGCATGAACCAATGCTAGGCACAAGCCTTTTTCCACGTGACCATGCCTTGTGACCACACGCCTATCCTCAAAATGTGTTTCACGATTTCACATGTCGAGTAATCGTATGTGAGTCAAACCCAAAATATTGATCTTCCAAACTCCCGACAGGGGTTTAACGCATGCTAGATCCTCTCTTATCCTTCCACCATATGAACTTCGGTCATAACCTGGGGCCAAACCTCAAGCAAGTCGGGATTTTGCGACTCGCAACTTCCGAGAGCAAGTTCCTTCGCACTCCCGACTCCCAAAATGTCGATATTTCAGAGCACCAAATCAACAGTTCACGCTCCTCTGGATCATATGGTCACTATCAAATCACGAACTCGACCTTGCGAATTCTCACGACTATCCCCTTTTGACCTTTCTCTCTTGCGAGTCAGGGAAATGTTGATCTCTCACCATGTGTCCCTTTTCGATGGGCAGACTCGATGATTTCAGGACTTCTCATTTTGGGATTTCACTCTACTTATTCCAAATCTTCCGGTTTGTGAAATTTTGATAAATCCTCGCGCTAACCAGTGCACTACTTCTCCGAGATCTAATGGCTTGAAATATTTCGACTTCTCTTGAATGGATCTTAATCCTTGATCTTATCTAGTCTTAAAAATTATTTTCTAAAGGATTTCTCCCGTTTAATCCTCCATACTCGTTCTTCCTTCAAACATTCAATTTCTGCGCTCCACCTTTGAACGCTTCAACCCTTCAGAACTTAGAATTTTTTTTAAGTTTTTCCTCTCAAGATTTAAAACCACTATTCCTCCCGATCTTCTGGCAAATGAAATTAAATCTTGTCTCTGGCGCACACTTTCACTTTGCGTCTTTTTCAAAAGACTTTCTGATGCCCTCTTGGCATACTCTGCGCTCAAATTACTGAGCTTTCAAACTCAAGCTAAGTTTGCTTCTATGCACACTCTTTACGCTCAATATGCACACTCTGCATATGGAAATATCTTGCTATCTCTTCTGATCTTTAAGTAAAAAAATACTTCTTCATATGCACTCCTTGCGCTCTGTATGCACTCTTTGCATAACTTACAGAAGAGAAATAATTGAACTTATTCAATTATTCATTTATTCACTATGAACATCATACATTCACATAATACACATTTATTAGTTAAACAACATCAACACTGTACACTTTTTGGTCAATTTTATCTGTTCCATTCATTTCAAAGACAAAACCATAGTTACAGTCGCTATCTCCTAAAGACATAAAAATAACGAAAATTTGTCTAAGGACCTAGAGCCTCTTCTCTCTTCATTTTGCTATATAAACCCTATCACCCTCTAAGGAAATGATGGTCTGAATTCATAGACAACTAAATTAATTAATGAGAAAATAAAAAATATCTACACCACTACCAAGATGGTTAAAGGTCAGTTTGGTTCCTTCGATGTATTGAGGTGTCGACTTCAATTCCACATTCTCCTTTTTGGATTTGATAGTGATGTGCCTACATCAATTATGCACTTACGGGGTTGTCCTAAATCCCTACACAACATCCATGTGGATATTGGTTTCCGCCCACCTATTCCAACTAGCTTATTTTGGAATTTTTCATGTTAGTGCATCTTTATGTACTTCTAGGGCCGTTTTGTGGCTTTACACATTTTTTTCTTGGTTTTCCACAGTCAAATTATAGACAGGGTTATCGTGTTATGCCATAATGCATAGTTCTCGGAAATACCTTTCCAATGGGCTATCACACGCCTAAAATGGAGATCGTATGCAAAAGTTACGACCCCGAGAAGTTAATGTACTAACTTACCCCAATGGGGCCCACATGAATTTTGGCACTTCATCTCCTAGGTTTAGTTTTTTGGATGTCTATGGTTTTGGAATTCATGTTTATCATAAAAATTCCTTCAGATCCTCATTGCAATCATCTTCTTGTGAATGAGACGTCACATCTCTTCTCAAAGATAAAGTTTCCACCATTCTAGCGAGTCTGACACTCTTTATTTTTACAGTCTTTGTACATTTATTTCATTAATAGAAATCATGTATTGTTGTATCTCTTTGTTTCTGGTAATTTTTATGAGTATTTCATTGTAATATCTCAGCTTTCATTTTGTTCCGAAAATAATCTGGATGAGTGGTATCAGAGCATGTTGCTCTTGATCATTTTTCAGTGCATGTCCCCGACAAGGTTTGAGTATAGAAATTTGGGTCTCGATCTTGTCTCTCTTGGGGAAAATCACTCTCACATGCACAAGAAACCCTCTGTGGTGTCAGAAAATAAAAACAACAGAGCAGAAGATTCTATTAACATGTTTCTTGAGAAATCTCTCGTGTGACAGAGGGAGGAAATGATGGAGAATTTTTCACACATCCTTCAACGCCTGTCGATAGCAACAGATGCATCTTCATCAAGCGACCATTTTGGAGGAACCTCTCCCTTCAAGGTACTATTTAATTTTGATATTCCCATATTTGAAGGTCAGATAGATGCAGATGCCTTAGAAAAATGGTTAAATATGCTAGAAGGCTATTTCTTTGTTCACAATTTTTTTGACAAGGAAAATATCACCTTTGCACTCCTCAAGGCTCTCCTCCATGTCAAACATTGGTGGGAAACTTACTGGGAGAAAAGTTCCACAGAGGAATCTAGAATATATGGGGCCAAGCCCACTTGGGATTTTTTGTGGATGTGGTCAAGGAACAATACTACCTTGTTGATAACTATGAAGACCAGTACATGAGATGGACCACACTCCGGTAAGAGAAGAGACAAACATTGTCGGAGTTCACAAATACTCTCCATACCTTGTGCACCAAGATGGGTATCAAAGACTCCGAGCAGTATCTGGTTCTGAAATATCATGGGGCTCTACATAAGTACATCCAAACCGAAATGGATTTCCTAAACATTTCATCATTGGGAGATGCTTATCGATATGTTGTCAAAATCAAGCAGAAATTTAGGCACATGAATAAATGGGAGTTCGGGTCTGCAAATCCACAACAACCAAATCATGGTAAAGATGTCCCTAACCAACAGCCTCCAGAAAACCAGTCCAAGACATAGGACAAGAAGGGTAAAGGAAAGATGAAGAATGACATTGGGAAGTGGTGCGACTTCCACAAAATCTCCTGGCACAACACCAATGCATGTCGCTTGAAACAGTGTTTGGTGGCCAAGGTCAAAGACAAGCAGTCAAACCTTGATTCAAAATTTGATCCAGAAAATGTTGAAAATAGATAGATCATTGATGCAGACCCTGCTACTACTATCGCGACCACAACAATTGAACCAAAAGAACGAGTAGATCCTGAAGAGGGGGAAGTGCCTCTTCCATTCACATATGTGGGTGAAGGGGACCCTATTTCATTTCATTGTTGATAACGGAAGACAAAAGAACCTCATGTCAACTGAGTTCATCAAATAGTTGGGGTTGTCGACAACACCACACCCACATCCATACAACATCGGGTGGCTTCACCAGGGATGAGATCTATGTGTCAACCAATAGTGTCACATGTCCTATGGCATCCAACCCTTCAAGGATGAGCTAGTGTGTGATGTTTCCCCTCTTGATGTTTGTGATGTTGTTTTGGGCCAACCATATATGTGAAAACATCATGCTATTTATGAGTCTCGACCACATAGTGTGATTATTACTCTGGGGGGTCATCTCTACAGGATACCAGAGGTAGTTTCGACTATTGTTCCACCAAAATAGTTTCATAAGGTAATATTTCATACTGCAAAATTCATCCTCTTCAAAGTCTATTCAAAGGATGCATAGAAGGCCACTACAACCACTACATCCTCAACACCTTCTATCCAGTAGAAGCAAATTTTAGAAGAGAAATAAGATATTGTTTCTTCACCTATAATGGTGCCTACACAATGCCCCATCAAGCCCAGAGACAACAGGTTGGTGAAACAAATTCAACCCCGCTAGCAACAGGTTTGTGACAACCTTCCACAGACCACCAAGATTAAGATTCAGAAAATGTGTTCCCCTCTTTCCCAAGCACTCAACGAAATGGATACCATTGCTTCATAAGGGGGGAGGATTGATCCAGGTGGATATTGGTGGCCACCCACTTGTTCCAAATTCCAACTGGCTCACCTTGACAGTTTTCAATTCAACACATTTCTATGTAATGGGGACATTTATTTGTAATTGTGGGTTCTACACTTACAAGGTTGTCATGAATCCCTACACAACATTTAGGTGGATATTGGTGGCCGCCCACCTATTCCAACTGGCTTATTTTGGAAGTTTTCATGTCAGTACATCTTTCGATACTTCCAGGGTTGTTTTGGGGCTCTAAATAGTTTTTTCTTGGCTTGCCACAATCAAAATGTAGACAGAGTCAGAGTTTGATGACATAATGTGTAGTTCTCGAAAATACATTTCGAATGGGCTATCACGCACCTAAAACGGAGATCGTATGCAAAATTTACGACCCCGGAAAGTTAATGTACTAACTTACTCCAACGGGACCCACATGACTTTTGGCACTTCATCTCCTAGGATTAGGTTTTTGGATGTCTAGGGTTTTGGCATTCATGTTTATCATAAAAAGGCCTTTGGAGCCTTATTGTAATCATCTTCTTGCGAATGAGCATAGTCGTCACATCTCTTCTCAGAGATAAAGTTTTCACCATTCTAGCGAGTCAGGCACTCTGTATTTTTACAATCTTTGTACATTTCTTTCATTAATAGAAATCATGTATTGTTGTATCTCTCTGTTTCTGGAAATTGTTATGAGTATTTCATTGTAATATTTTTTCTTTCTTTCCATTCCAAAAATAATCTGGATCATGCAAAGAAGTTTTTGGGACTACCATTGGTAAGTAGTGTTATCCACACCCTTCATATAAATTTTTTTGCTCAAAATTCCTTTTTAATGAAATTCAAACTTACTTAGTTCCTTGAAGAATAAAATGATTGACTCTAACAAATAAATTTTCCATATCCAACATGATTACTATATCACTTTATTTCTCAAACTTGCTACTATAGACAGTCTCATAAACTAATATAATGTTGTCACCAATAATCCAACGTAGGAAAACCCTCTTGACTCTTCTAATATGATTCTTTTTGTCTTAGAAAACATTGATTTCTACTATGATTTGGTTTTGAAATTGTAAGATACGTTACATAATGAATAGGCTTGAATATAGAGAAGTTTGTTGGGTGTTTATCCTTTGAAATGAGCATGTAAGACACCCAACCCCCTAAGTACATTTTTAAGGGATGGGGTATTAAAATTTCATTTTTTCTCAACTACCTCAAAGCCTCTTCTTAAATGAACCATCATCCTTTGCTTGTCAAGAGATTTCCAACGAATACCACCATGCTCAAAACTAAGCTCTGGATCAAAATTTGTGGCCTTCTAAAGTTCATTAGACCTTCATTGGTCAAAAGCCACCTCACTACCACATGGTATTCATATGGCTCCCGGTCACTTGCACCATCTGATGCAGGATTGATGCGGCATCTGCCACCCAACCCATCGGGACTTCTGAATCAACTACTCAAATTCACTTGGTGCCTTCCTTTTCCATTAGAGTCACATTCTACTCCGACTAGCATACTACTATCAATGCACGCTCGGATAGATCTGACAGTCCTCGGAGTTAGGAACTCAACGACTTCGATTACTTTGGAGTCGCTAACTCACATGACAGTTAAGTGATCTCTCATCCTCATTCTCACATTAAGAGAACAGGTGGTACCTATGACAATCCACAACTGAGATTGAATCTTGCCTATTCATCGTTATACAACCAAGATCACTCTCGAAGTCACTTTGTCAGAGTCACCTAGTAACCCTGTACTTAGACATCCCGATGGAAATAACATTCGATCAACGATGAAGATCTATCCACTCACCTAACACCTTAGTTATTGTTGCCACTGTATACCTACCACCTAGCGTGACACATGGCACTCATCCTGCATCATGAAATGCTCCCTCAAAATGAAAAATTACCAAGACACATGAACCTTCCTCATGAAATGATGTGGCGTACACATCATCACCGAGTGCTTGGCTTGTCCCTCGAGTACCAACCCCTATCCACTATGCATTGGTTGGGTGACATCATCCTCCTCCGCTCCAATATTACGAGGGAAAATTGGAACCTTTCCCTAGAACCTTTCCCTATTAGGACACTAGGTGCTAAACTCCCTCCTAAGTGTATACAAATATCTACGGATGAGGCCTCTTTCCTGCTCTTCGATCGATGGCCCATATCCCTTCTCAGAGTTTCTCCCATCGAGGTGCACCCTCTCTAGAGTCACACATCACTCCGAACACATGTGATTCAATGGATTTGACGATCCTCGTTCACTTCATATGACGGTTGAGGTCTGCTCGAAGTTCACAATTGCATGGTTGTTAAGAATTCTAGGCTCCCTTGCCTCTGAATGGACCATACTATAATCAAAGGTCTTAACCCATTGAGGTCACCTCTGACAAATCAAAGGCTCTATTTCTCTCTAGGATTTCCTCCCTTCGGAGTGCATCCCATATAGGACCATTACTTCTCTCTAATGAGCACCCCTCTAATGAACGGTTGAGATCTCTCAACCTATAGATCTAAGAGATAGGATTAAGGCACCTGAAATTGATAGGGACTCACCCTCGATCCTTTCCAAAAGTTACAGGTTGACACGTGTCACCCTTTGGACATGATGGCACTTTGATATCTTGACCTTCCAATAGGTTGAGAACCGAAAACAATAATCATGGTTCTCTCTAGTATGTTCTCTAATAAATCAACCATTTTTTTTTATTCAGATCCTCCCCCTTCTGAGCCCTAGTGTGACCCTGTACTTAGAAACTATGATATCTTAACCTCTGACAATATTATCATACCATCAATGATAACGATTTCTTGGCCTCCGATCCTCCAATGATTCAATGGACGTCGTTAACTTGGAGTGCCCCTTGTCGGAGCTCCACTATATTCTTTCACTTGATCACTCCAACGACCATGCCCGGACCAACTTATGATCGACATCAACAATCCAGTATTCATCGAGAACTTTCTTTGATGGATCCAATGGGTCCTATTGGCTCAAAGCTCTTCTTCGTCGAAGTCCCTATGTAACCTTGCACTCTGTAACAACCTCCCAAAACTATTCATAAATGAGTAAGAAAATTCAAAAGAATTAATTTCAATATGATAATCATAAGTTAACTTACAAATACACGCAACATTTAAAAACAAAAAAATCATCAATCATATATTTAACTTAATACATTGCTTGCACAATTTACAAATTCATCTCTTCAAGAATCTACTTAAAGACTGACACTAAAATAGAGATCTATCTAATGAAGCAACATGGAGTAAAAGTGCAATCAACTTTTGACCTTATTTAAGGTTGTGCATATTGCGCACTAAATTATATAAGTTGCGCAGAATGTAATTTTACACTCCAAGATTTTAGCAAGTCACTCACTTCATTCGCATAGACGTTAAGCTCAATTTAGTTATGAATGAATTGTTTTCACTTTCTTATCTCAACATTATAATTATCATATATAGGATCTAATTAAGTCTATATTTAATTCAACTCTCTCTTATTTGAAAAAAATATGGAACAATCTAATTACTTAGCCAATTGATTATTGAAAAAGGTAAGGAACAATTAAATTACTTAGAACAAATTAATTAATTGAAAAGAAAATAACAATTTAATTTAATCACTAATATGGTGGAGACAACAACTTAATAGACAAAATCTCATTCATTTTTTATTTAGCCATCAAAAGTAATGGCATACGAAAAGGGAAGATAACATTGTTTATATACACTATTCGTGTATCTACGACTGAATAACATTTGTAGTTACAACAATATATATGTTTGGTCATTGAAAATTTCCTCTTCACATTGTTAAGAGAATACCCTCCTAGGAGTTATAGAGGATTTTGTGAGGATAAAGAAGGAAAGGTCCATTGCAGTTGTATATTACAAATTGGTGAGGATAATGTACGTAAAAATATGCTCAGGTGTAAGTAACCAATTTCACAGAGAATTGGTTGGAGGAAGAAAAATTAGTCTCGAACTTTAAATTCCAGCTGTCGGCACTATAAAAAAACAATTTGGCAAGGGTAAAAGTTGGTTTTAAAATCTCATGCATACTCTCATCATGCTAAGGTTTAGTTGCGGGATTGTAAACAAAATTCATTGGGTCTAATCTAGACCCAATTTCCAAATCAAGTTAAGCCACTTACAACCAAGAATCAAGCACCAAACAACAAGCCAATAAAACCAAGCATTCAACACACAAGTCAGCTCCGAATGATGAAGCACCAAGCCAAGGAAGGAGCCCAGAAGGGACAACATATATCACTACAAGTCGAATGGAAATGGGTACTAGGATAAATAAAGAGTGACTATTCTATTTACCACACCAACATGGGATAATTACTCATGAGACTTGATCAACCCTAATGCCTTATGTACAAGGAAGTTTAACTTCGTCCCTCATGCACCCATATGTCAAGGTAAGAGGCCACAAGATTTACCAATGAAACGCAAACGATATTGTTTGCAAATAAAGAAGCAAGGAATTTCGCCCAATTCCCTTACTTATAAATTCTTTGATCAACAAGATTTATAAGTAAAAAAAAATTGCACGAGCCAGAGAACATTTTGGCACAGAGATGAAGGATAATTGTTAAGTTATTAATCGTCATATGTATTGACTATCGAGATGGCTGGAGAGCATTCTTGGAAAAGTTAGATCTTTCCTTTACCTGAACTGTGGCAAAGACGAAAGAGAAAATTCTACGTGAATGACAGATCAAGGCTCAGCATGATTGATGGAGAAAGGCTATTTGTATTCATGAAATTTCTATTAGAGATCGAAGAATCTGGGTTTCAGATAAATAATAGGCATACAGACTAATTTTAGAGGTTCAATTATTAAATAATTTCCAACACAAAACTGGACCAGTGGGGAACGATCTCTGTTATTGGCACGATATCAACTCATTAGTGCAATAAGGGTGATAAGAAAGGAACTGAGACAAAGGGTTCAAATTCTAATTGAAGACAAAATTTACATGACATCTTTCTCTCCTACTTATGACCGAGTCTCGCCACCAATTTCCAAGACAGTTCCAATCACTATCAAATAAAAAAAAAATCCGCTACTTATTACATTTTGCTTCGTTTACTAGTTTTCACATTACTTGTCATTTACATAATCTTGGTTAAATCCATCAACTAAATTCATGGAGTTAATGCAGATTTAATTTCATAGTTTGATCCTATAGACCTACACACTCCATATTCTTCTGTGAATCATGATCTATGGACACCTACTGGGTAATTTGATTTTAACTAGAAATGGAGATTTGAAAGAAGTTGTACACCAGTGTTCATGCACAGTCTTATAATAAATATCACTCACCAATTCAATATCTAACCAAAACGACTTCACCAGTACCTCTCAGCCAATGCTAGGGATACTCTTCTCCCCCCTTATCCCCCCAAGCTGAAAAGGGGTCACACACAAAAAATTAGTTTTGTAGCTCAAGCTTTCCCTTGCAAGAAGAGGCTTCCACCTCCTACGCAAACATGCAGCCCAACTCACACAAGAAAAATAGTCATGAAAAATTTTGGCAGCATTTCATTCATCTAGCAATAGGGTGTCTCCCTCATTCCTTCTCCCTTCCTTTTATTATAATTTCTACCTTGACACTTGTCCTTTCATGCATAATCAGGTAATTTGTAATAATTAAATTAGAAATTATTCACCCCAAACACGTGTCACTCTTCCCTCAAGTTGCACATGTTTTATTCTTTTTCTAATTTAACAATTTTGGAAAAAATTTCGTCACCTCCACAACTAGTTCCTATATTTTCTCCTAGTTGCCCCTTAATTCCCCAATTTCTCCTTCAATTTGTCTCCTAACTAATTTACTTTTCAAGTTTGATTATGACTCTTCTCTTAGTTTAGTATTTTAGAGTCTAGCTTGACTTAGGATTGTAACTCTAGTTGACACCACATTTTCTTATGAATTCATTTCCTTTAATTTAACATTTTCTTTTATTAATTTCATGCACACATTGTGCACATGTCTTGAAATTTGTATTCTCCCCTTACTAGTTTTTATTTATTCTAAGTTTCCCCTATACCCAATATTATAATTTATTTAGGCATGAGCATTTATACTTAGGTTTTATTATGTTCCTATTCATAAATTAATATAAAATTATATTCTCTTTTCTAAAAAAATCTAAGTATTCATTTTATCCTCTAAGGTCTTCTAAATTTTTATTAATTTCTCTAGACGTTTCATGTTTCATTTTAGATTATCATGCGATGTGCCCTTCAAGATGCACCTATGTTCTCCAACGGTGTCACTCACCATTCTCTTTGTTGTTTTTTTTTACTTAGTTTGCAAGTTGTCTGACGCTTGAAGTCATTACTTCTCTTGTCAACCTTGTGTGAGACTAAGGGATTACTGAGGAATAAGAAATCCACCTTATTGTGTGCCCCTCAAAATCTTCATGAGCGATTGTCTCAGTCTTCCCTCACAAAATCGTGAACCTATTAGGAACAAGGTAGTCATTAACCTTCATCTCAGGAGCAAGGTAGTTGTTAACCTTCAAGTTAGGTCATGATGGGAGTGCTATTAGGTTGTGACAGAGATGTTTCCACACATCTCCTAATCTATATGATATTTTTGTATGACCCCTTTGCTCCATATGTGAGTCGGATTAGCAAGTGGCACCATTCCTACACCCATTGAAAAAATAATATTAATAACTATTATACATGGAATCCATAACTGAAAGTATCATCATAATGCATGCATAATAAAATAAAGTACTCATAATCAAAGTCAATAGTCCACTCCCCGACTAAATCCAGAGTCCAAGGAATTTTGTCGATGTCATCAGCATCCTCATCGTGTCATGTTTTTTGCACACTCAGGAAACCTTATCATAATAATTTTTAGTGATATACATCAGTATTAACAACATATCATAAATTTTAATACTCAGTGTGACATAATATTTAACTCATAAACCAAATAAACTAATCATATAGTACCATGTCTAGTCGAATTACTTGCACACAAGTGTCCTCAAAGAATAAATCAGTGTTATGAAAATTTGATCAGTGAAAACTGGATGTTACATACACCCCCTCTTGTTTTAAACTTTCTCCCAAAGTTTGTACAATATAACAATGTAAAATAAATAAATATAACTACTACTAATATATGCATCTAGATTTCAAAATAAATATGGGAACTGATGACACATATAATGTGCATCCTCCCAAGTGGAAGAATGTGGACTATAATTGTCCCACTAGATCTTGACCTGATTGACCAATCGATGTTGTAGTTGTCGAGTGTGATGGTTCAATATGCGGATTGGATCCACTATGAGAGCACCCTCGTCGGTTACCTGTAATGAAATAAAATCAATAACATGTGACAGATATGAAATATAATGACGCAAAATTGAAACATGGAACACATCATGCATACGCCTCAAAGAATCAGGTAAGGCTAGTCGGTAAGCCACGTGTTCTTTCCTTTCCATAACTTCAAAAGGTCCCACAAACCTTAGAGAGAGTTTAGCACCCTTTCCAAATTTAATCAAACTCTTATGCAACTTCATCTGCAAGAACACTTTATCACGAACCTCATAATGATGGTCTATACGATGCGCATATGCATAACTCTTTTGTCGATCTTGCGCTTCCTTAATCCTTTTCTTTATGGTTTGCATCTGATCTTCCATTTCCTGAATCACTTATGGTGCCACCAAAACCCTATCTTCTAGTCGATCCCATCTCAAAGGTGTACTACACGGTCATCCATATATAAACTCAAAAGGTGCCATCTTTATCGAACTTTGGTAACTATTATTATACGCGAATTCTACCAATGGTAAAAATTATTCCCATTGTTTATATTGATCCACTACATACATTCGAAGCATATGTTCTAGAATTTGATTCAATCTTTCTATTTTTCCATCGGCTGCAGGGTGATATGTTGTACTAAAATTTAATTTTTTGTCAAATTCCTCTTGGAAACTAGTCCAAAAACGTCCAGTGAATACAGATCCTCGATCAGATATTATCTTTCTCGGTACACCATGCAATCTTATAATTTCATTAAAAAAAAAATAGCTATATCAGGTGCTTGATATTTCATACGAACTGGAATAAAATGCACACTCTTTGTCAACGTGTCGAAAACTACAAAGATAGAATCGTGTCTCTTTGTCGTCAATGGAAATCCAATAATAAAATCCATCGATATCACTTTTTATTTTGATTCAGGAATTGCATGTGGCTGTAATAATATCGTTGGATGTCTATGTTCAGCCTTCACTTGATGACATTCAAGACATCTGGGGACATAGTTAATTATATCATTTTTCCTTCCCTTCCAAAAGAATAGTGGTTTAAGGTCTTCCTTCATTTTCGTGACTCCAAGATGGGCCATATACACTACTCGATGCGCTTCGCTCGAAATTAAATTTATCATTTCGTCATTTTGTGGTACATATGTTCTGCCATTATATCTTAATAACCCAT
Organism: Picea engelmannii; assembly: GCA_009831015.1. Lineage (NCBI taxonomy): Eukaryota > Viridiplantae > Streptophyta > Pinopsida > Pinales > Pinaceae > Picea > Picea engelmannii. Next base: position 377,908 of record ML782896.1, on the reverse strand, counting down.
CATTGTCTAAAAAATAACCCTCATATCTAGGTATCATCATAGTACCTTGTCTGATATTGTCTTTTACTTCCATGTACTAATCGTCATCAATTTTTAATGCTAATATATTTTCTCAAAGATTCATCTTTAGGGGTATTACTGAGAAAATGTTTGGTCTCTGACTCAATGCATTCGCTACTCTGTTAATTGTTCCTTTAATGTACATGATTTCAAAATCATACTCACTTAAAAGTTTTGACCAACGTCTTTGTCGTGTGTTTAAGTCACTCTGAGTAAAAATGGGTTGCAATCCACTATGATTAGTTTTCAAATCGAGTTTTCGTCCAATAAGGTAATGCCTCCAAACTTGTAAGGCATGAACAATCACAAATAATTCCAAATCATGCATTGTGTAATTCCCTTCATGAATTATCAGTTTCCTTTAAATATAAGTGATAACTCGAACTTCGTTCATTAGTACTCCATCCAGTCATTCCTTGGATGCATCAGTGCATACTATGAAATCTCCATATCAGTAACTTTCAGTATCGGTGTTGTTGTTAATAATTCCTTAAGCTTCTGAAATGCTTGAGTGAATTTCCTCTAACCATACAAATTTCTTATTCTTCTTTCACAATTCCATAATTGGATTTGTTATTTTTGAAAATCCTTCAATGAAGTGTTGATAGTAACCTTCTAATCCCATAAAACTACGTACCTCTTTCACATTGGTCAGTTTTTTCCATTCCATAATAGCCTCTACCTTTGCCAGATCCACAACGATACCTTCTCTAGAAATAATGTGTCCTAAATAGTGAATCTTTTTCTGATAAAAAGAACATTTCGACAACTTTCCGTACAATTTGTTTTCTCTTAATCACTGCAAAACTAATCTCATGTGTTTGTCTTTCTCCTGTTTTGTCCAAGAGTTAATTAATATATCATCAATAAATACCTATATTAACTTGTCCAAGTACTCGCGGAACACCCCATTCATTAAACTCATGAATACTCCCGAGGCATTTGCAAACCAAATGGTAATACAATAAATTCATAATGTCGGAATCTTGTTTTAAACGTTGTTTTAGGAATGTCTTCCTCTTTGATTCACAAATGGTGATATCCAGATATCAAATCAATATTTGAAAATATTTTCGCCCCATTCATTTGATAAAATAAGTCACCAGTTCTCGGTAACGGGTATTGATTCTTGATCGTGGATTTTTTTAATTGACAATAATCAACGCAAAGCCTCCAGAATCTATCCTTATTTATTACAAAATTACCAGTGCACCCCATGGTGATACACTTGGACGTATAAGTCCCAAATCTAATAACTCTTTCAATTGCATATGTAACTCTTGCAATTCAAGTGTCAACATTTGATATGGATTTCTTGCAATTGGTTATGTTAAGGGTTTTAGATATATAGTAAATTACAATTCTCTTTTCGGCAGTACACCCGATAGTTCCTCAGGAAAAATATCAGCAAACTCTGATACTACCGGAAATTCTTCCAATCCTTCCATATCACCCTTTTCGTTAAGAGATAAAATGGCATAAAGAGTACATCATTTGCACATATTTTTCTTCAATTGTAGGGAAGTAATAAATCTTAGCGATACTCCTTGGTTTCTTCCTACAATTACTATATTATGTCCTGAATCATCAATTAATCTTAAACTTTTCATCTTACAGTTAACTATCGCGTTGTGTGATTCCAACCAATCCATCCTAATCAAAATTTTGTATTATCCCAAGGTTGTAACAAAAAGGGATACACTAGTGACAAATTCACCAAATTAATATTACAATCTTTAACCTTTCCTCCAACTTTTTTCTTGGCTCCGGATTCCAATTCTACATAATATCTAAACTCATCTTGTTTGATTGCCTTCACCTTAATTATTTTGAGCACAACACTAGAAATGAAACTCTCAGTAGCTCCTGGATCTATCAAACTGCTAAACTATTAATCTGATATCATACTTGAAGTCTCGAGCACTGTAGACTAATGCTCATCCGAGTGGTTATTCATCATTGCATGAATCCTATGGACCTTGCCCAGATCTCCTATTGTCGTATGTCATGTTGATCTAGTAGTTCTCGTCTTCTCGATAGGAAAATATCTCTGATAGTGGGGCTCTCCACAAGTCAAAAATTCGTTCTTAGGGTCAGTGCTCCTATTCCCATAGGAATAATCTGTTGGTGTAAGGTTTTCAGGTCTGTATCTGTTCTACGGAACAGATCTATATTGTTGTTGTTGTTGTTGAGGATGACGCAGTTGTTGCTGATGTGGTTTTCTATACAGATTCCTTTGATTGGTATCCTAGTTTCATGGTGTAGAAAACGCATGTCCTCTGGGTGTATCACGGTGCCCAGAAGTTTTTCTAATGGGTGTCTATTGCTACAACGTTTTATGTGGAGTTTATCCTGTCTATCTGGAAGAATTCCTACTTTGATCTCAACTGTTCAATTCCTCCTCAACAATAAAATATTTTGTTACTGCATTGTGCAAAGTCTAAGGCATCAAAATCCTCACTTTAACATGAATATTTTAGTTGAGACCAAAAAAAAAACGTATTCACCTTTAACTTTTCATTGTTCAGGTGTGGAGCATATCTGAGAAACTTCATAAATCTAGCCTCATACTCAGGGATTGTATGACCTCACTTTCATAAAGCATTGAATTCATTGAGATGGTGCTCATTAACTCATTAGTTGGGTACCTCTCTTGGAATTTCTCCTCGAACAATTCCCAAGACATGTCTTCAATGGCCATATTCAGTTGTAGTAAGAGTGTCTTCCACCAAAGAAGCGCACTCCCTTTCAACTAGAAGATTTCCATGTAGACTTTCATGTTGGAGGTATAATCACGCAATGAAAAACACATTGTCATATTCTCCAACCAAGATTCGGTGGCTAAACCATCTGTGGAACCCTAGAACTAGAAAAATTTTACCTTATCGAGTTCTCTATGAACACTACCACTAGCTACATGAGGGCGTTGTGAACCTTCATTAGGTGAAGTTCCTCTACCCTCATCACTATCATGGAAATTTATTATTTCCTTTGACATTCTTTGAAAATACCTCATCATACCCATGACATCACCCACTGCAACATGCTTCATCTCAACAGTATGCTCCTCTCTCTGTGGAGTATATCCTTCGGGTGTAGGTGTACTTGGAGGAGGCATACATATTCCTCCCGCACCCCGATGTGTACTCGTTCTCTATCCTCTAACCATGATACCTTCCATAAAAAAAATTCAATTTATATTAGTGATACATCTTTAATTAAAATAGAATGCATTGGAATTCATAACGAGTCTTGTGCACAAACTAGAACCCTGCTTTGATACCATATGTAACAACCTCCCAAAATTGGTCGTAAATGAGTAAGCAAATTCAAAAGAATTAATTTCAATATGATAATCATAAGTTAACTTACAAATACACACAAAAAAAAATTTAAATATCATCAATTATATATTAAACTTAATACATTGCTTGCACAATTTACAGATTCATCTCTTCAAGAATCTACTTAAGGACTGACATTAAAACAAAGATCTGCAACACCCTTTTTTCCCCAAGTTTGTAAATATAACTATATTGGCCAAGAGACTATGGAAAAATCGATATGTGTGAATTTTTCATTTGATTAACCTTTGTATAAAAGGTCAAGGATTGTAATTTTTGTTATTAATAGAAATGGGCAAGTGTTGCATGACTGATGAAAGCGAGGGTTTTCTAGGTTAGACCATGGATGCTATGAGAGAGATGGTGAGGGGAAACAAGAATGGATGAGATAAAACCCACCAAACCAGTACCTTGTTGGATTTAATTGCTCGGGACCATAACATTCCTCTCACCCAGGGATGAATTACAGTCAGGCTGGTAGGTGGGAATACCTCCTCAAGATTTAATGAGGGGATGGGGAAGAGCACCCGTCTGAAAGGATTTCAGACCTGACCACAGACTGGTAATTCGGGCCACACACAATATTATTGAGGAAGGAAATAAAGGAAGGTGTGGTGGGTAGAGGAAGACATGCATAAAGAAGCAGAGAAGAGAGACTAAGATCTCGAGTTCGAGGAAGAACTGGAAAATGAACATGTTTTGGTCGCAGGATGTGGCTAGCAGGGTTATGATTCAAGTTGATAAACGAGGTTTTTAAGTGACTAAGGAAGTACTCAGGAAGGCCTCCTTGCTTGGTATAGAGAAACCTATTGCCAAGATCCTGTGGGAGGAGGAGAGTAACCTCTGTCCCTAACTGTTGTTGAGCCATAAGATAGAATTCTCTTTCATTGCATCGTGGTCTAGCTCGGAGGTGGCCAGTGGTAAATCTGTTAGGAGTGACTGAGCCTATGGTTGGGTGGAAATAGACACCCCTTTCAACAGTTGCATCACGTCGTCTGGTTATGATAAGTGTTTTCATACCTTGTGCACTGAACTTGAATAATGGATGAATACATGTATTTATCTGTCTCTAAATGTTTTATGTATGGAATGTTCAAGATGTGTGTATGCATTTGTCTTCTTGTGAACTTGTGTTTCTGACTGATCGTCTATATTCCCCAATTTATCCTTCAAGACGTCTTGGGACGTAAACCTGTAGGAAGGTTGGAGTAGATATCATTGCATCAATCTGACCCCGTCGGTTTGGAGAGAATATCTCCTTCAAACTCCTTGATGCGCAACCAGGACATCATGCCCAAGTCCTTAACAATTTCATGATAAAGCTCAAGAAGGATAGTAATATTAAGTCTCAAAAGGGAATATCCTTTCATTTTGAATATGAGCAAATGATATCTGTTCAGGAGAACCCATATGACCACCACCTAGGAACCTTAGGCTAAGCCTAAGGGAACTAAGTCCTTCTGACTTCGGAGCTCTGGAGGTTTGGGACTTCGAGGTATTTTCAACCCTACTAATCATCAATTGGCTGAAGCTAACTGAGAGTATCGGTTACTGGAAATTTGACCGACAATGGATGGTTTTCCTAGTGGTTAGAGGAACCTATCTTACCAACTAAACCGAGATTCCCTTAGCCATTGGATCTACACCGAAAAGACTTCGACAAAGTTCTACTTCGGGAGAATAGACATGTTATAGCATCAAAATCCCCGAACATCAAAGTTATGAAGTAAAGGAAATCCGTATATTTGGGAGAGATCATTGAGAGCCTTGCCTACCGTCCGATCATCCAGGAGAAGGGACCCACACACAGTACTTTGACGAAGTCCTGTTTTGGGAGAACAAAGTGGCAATAAAGCCAAAACCCCTGAAGTTCGGTGCCACGAAGTGATCATGACCATAGATCTAGGGATCCTTCAGGTCCTTTCCTAGCCATAGGATTTACGATGTATTCATCCCGACATTGACCGCTTCAGGAGGACCAGGGTGTTGTAACGCTAAATTCCCTGAAGGCTAAAGTCACGAAGTAATGAGGACCATTGATCCTTGGATTCTTCGAGATTACTCATAGTCGTCCATATACAAGGGACGCATGGCGCTAGATCCTTTAGTTCAGAAACTGAGCACTCTAGGGAATTGGAGGTGTGGTGTGTCAAGAAGCTTTGAATCCCGAAGTAACGAGAGTCCTTGATTCGAGGATGCTTCGATACTTTTCCTAACCGTCAGATATGGGTTGTGTTCAGGCTGGCACTAACCCACTTCGAGAGTAAAGAGGATTTTGCATCGCAAAACTCCTAAAGGTCGAAGTCGTGAAGTAACATTAGTCGTGGATCTATGAATACACATGGCCGGATTTCGACCGTGATATTTGAGGGATGTTAGAAGGTTGCCAGTATGGTGTGATATGGAAAGCCTACATCACCAGGGTGATGTGGACCCACGTTCGATGTGTCATGTGTCAGCTCGATCTATGTTTGTCCTAGACCCTATATGTCTATTGGAACGTGACATGTGTCACCCCTGGCCCTTCGACGTGTCAGCCCATGGTACGTGCCTGCCTAACCAAAGTGGTAGGGTAAGTGACTAGAACTTCAAGAGTCCAGGGGATTTGGGGTGTAGCATTAGAGCGAGACCAAAAGGCTCGAAGGTCGGAACCACGTGGCACGATTACAAAACTTTCGGAGTTCAGGACTTTGGAAGGTATAGTGCATAGACGGTAACGAGGCGTTCAACGTCAAAGTGTTGAACCACCGAAGTGTCGAAGTTCTTGTTGGCCTGTGTATTAGATGCATGCATGTTAGACATAGGTCGAGTCCAGTCATGGGATCAGACGGTGGATGGGATTCCAATGTGGATGAAGGAACTGAGAGACACTACATGTGAGGTGGATTCACGTGGATGCCACATGGCCTTCAACCAATGAACGCCCGAAGAATTTTGGGAAGCCATAATTTGCAAACCAAAACTTGGATTCGAGCCTGGTAGCAGTATATGGGTAAGTAGAAGAGGATGAAGACCTCGAACAGAGGATTTGAGATGTTAAGGAGAGAGAAATTTGGATGCCCCATCCCTAGGAAAGATACTTAGGGGTCGAGTGTGTTACAAGATCTATCTAATGAAGAAACATGGAGTAAAAGTGCAATCAACTTTTGAACTTATTTAAGGTTACGAATCTTGTGCACTAAATTATATAATTTACATAAGTTGCGCAGAATGTAATTTTACACTCCAAGAATTTAGAAAGTCACTCACTTCATTCACATAGACGTTAAGCTCAATTTAGTTATGAATGAAGTGTTTTCACTTTCTTATCTCAACATTGTAATTATCATATATAGGATCTAATTAAGTTTATAGTTGCTTCAAATCTCTCTTATTTGAAAAAAATATGGAACTATCTAATTACTTAGCTAATTAATTATTGAAAAAGGTAAGGAACAATTTAATTACTTAGAACAAATTAATTAATTGAAAAAAAAATAAAGAACAATTTAATTGAATCACTAAGATGGTGGAGACAATAACTTAATAGAGAAAATCTCATTCAATCTTTATTTAGCCATCAAAACTAATGGCATATGAAAAGGGAACATAAC